>JARHVA010003931.1:1322500-1507500 GCA_037957365.1 Torreya grandis
TTGACCTACCCATACAGGTCATCTAGTGATCAATGTGAAGCTCATGCTAACACAATCTTACTTTGGAAAGATGTTGACTCATCTAAGGCTAAAGAGGAAAAACACATTATTAATAAGGAATTTTAAAGAATCCCCAAAATCTCTACAAGAAGTTGATGCCTTTCTGCATCTCCACTAAGAATCAAAGAGTTGTAAATCTATTGGCAATTTGGCATTATATTCTAGCAGGCACAAAATTAAACACTTATAGTGTGAGACAAGCTCATATTATAGAAAGGGTAATAGTTTATAACTGCATCCAAAAACTTAATATCACAATTTCTCATACCAATTGAAATGACCCCAAAAAAAGTAGTGCCCTTTCCTTAAGAGTTCCCCACAAAATTAATGTATCATGATTACTACATGTAACTTGGTTTTACATGAGCTGTAAAAATACCCATAACCATTTTTAATTACATGCAACCCTTACTTAGGTTAATTACCTATAGAAAATTCTATAGGGAATATTATTACCCTAAGAAACCTGCATGCAGTTATGGGCATAACAAGATATGATCCATAGTGATAAGCTCATAACCACATGGTGGAAAACACCTTTCCAATAAGACCACCTAGATATCCTTATCCTATCTAAGAAACGTACATCTATTTAAGTCTATATATAGGTCAAGATATATTATTCACCCCTTATATTATAAAAGATGTATCATACTAATATAAATTCATTTATTATTCATACAACGTCTATTTATACATCAAGGTTCATAGTGAAGAATTGACATTTGTTTTAACTAAATTAATAAAAGGGATTTGTCTGAACAAGGTAAGAAGTTTAAAAATACACTTATAAACTATGAAATTATAATAAGGATATATATTTAAAAAGTTTTATGTAAACAAAGAACCCATTAGAGTACTACCCATAATTAGATAATTATACCATGATCTATAGTTCAGGGGATTATCGTACTTTGTGCCTTCATTCAACACATAATAATAGGTTACATAAATCAAATTAAATGGTTATAATCTTTGTCAACTTCATAAGTGAATATTATTTTTTTGATTATAGTGATTACTTGTTCTTACCTAACCATTTCATAATTATCCACAGAGAGATTTAAATCTATAAAATGTTAATTACTTGTCAACTTGTCTTTTGATGTAAGATAAGTATGCCACTCAATCATAGTTTATATGATTTATAAATTTGTTTTGATTTACCTTAGCTTAAATGATTTGCTCCTTTCAAAACAACAAGCTATTTATACTAGAAATTTAGTAATTCAAAAAATATTATAAAGTACCAATTAAGACACTAATAGGCTCATTATATTATATGCATAGGCATGATTTTAGTTTCTATGATATGAAATTTTAGTTTATCATACTCATATGAATTATTTGGAGGATCATAATATCATATAATTCAATAGTTAAATATTATGAAGCAATAACATCTACTCAACATAAGCTAAAAATAGCTTGAGTGTATATTGAAACACTAATTTCATCATATAATCTTGTATTTATTCATTATGAATAATAACATTGGTTACAAAATTACATAAAACATTTAAAGATGATTCATTCCTTACTTATAAATCTCAAAACATCATTTTAATGTATAAAATGGACTATTCAAGCTAACATGATTTGAACATATAGAATCTCATTTGTACACCTCTAGGATTCATCATTGCCTACTTGAGAAGATGGAAAACATAGGAGATGAACCCTATTTATCTCATTATATACAGGGAAGGGTTTAACACCTAGATGGATTGAACATAGATGATGACTAGAAGACATGGACAAAGGGTATGATTAGTTCCCTTCTACTTTTGGCTCTACCTAAACTAAGGTGACAAGACCTATGGGGTAGCTCAGTCACAAGGAGGGATATTTCAATCTCTAGGAGATTATTAGCACACACACAAATCTTACTAAAACATAACCAAACTTGCACAATCCACTTGAGGAGTGTTGTCACATAGATTAGGAAAATGCTTTTAAATCAGACATAAGCTACTAAAGATACATAGTAGGGTGATTATAATATTCATTATTAAAGAAACTATTGATAACTAGGAGCCAAATGGAATATTACAATGATATTATTAAAGGATAAAATATAGACACATTTCAGATTTGTAATTGTTATTCATCTCTAGGCAAATAACACTCACAATATTCAACAACATGTATTATTTATAGGGGTAGGATAGGTAAGACTAGTTAGGTATATATAAAAGATCGGTAGTGGATTTTAACATATGGAACACCTTCAATAGGCATGTTGTCATTCATTTTAATATGTATAAGACTAAGAAAAAAGATAAGAAAACTATAAGGAATGATTTTCATTCATTGATGCCAAAGTAAAGCAAACATTCAAATAACCCATAAAACCCCAAAGCATACACTTCAAATAAAGCTTCAATAACTTTCTCTTGTCAATTCCATAATTCTAGGGTATCCTTAAAAGACTATGAACACAACATTTACAAATAACAATGCAGAAAGGAATTTAAAATCTATATTCATGCCCATAATGACTACCATTAATAGACATAAAACTAGATACCTAATCAACAATGTATGAAGAATGCACCATTGCACTTCATTGACAAGATACATCATAAATCATATATGCTTTCATTAACTTGAATGTAAATCAATCTACATAATGTTCAAAATTCATAACAATGGTGAAAGTCATGAAATATTTGCTTTGAAACATGGGAGACATACACTAAATACTCTCAAAGTTTTCTAATGACTGTATAGTATTAATCACCTTAGTAGGAGAGATAAAACACACATCAATAATATCACAAAAGCTAATAACCTCTGTAAAGATTACAATCCCTCTTATACAAATTTCTCGGCCAAAATATTCCTCCAAGATGCTTCGTCTATAAGGTGGATTTGAACATATCTAAAGATTCATTCTCTTTGACATAATGATTCTTGTCATTGGTTGTCCATGTGATTATGATATTTGATAATAAATTTTGATATGTCTAGATGGAAATCTTGATGTAGTTGAGTATGAGGGAGAATACTCTCTTTGAGATAAAAATTGATTTTATCTTCTTGTACAACTATTTTTCCCTTTCTTTGACTAATCATTTGACCAACTGAAAGTTTTTGGATGGTTTTCCTCCTTGTGCAAGACAAATAATGCCTTTATATTTGTCATCATAACATCAAAATGTTATATCTGTAATAGAGGTAGTGTGGAACCATGGCCGTTTGAATCAAAATATGTTTCCAATAACCAATTTTTTCCTCAAATCCCTTGCAACAATTATCTCTTTTTTGGCATTAGTCAAATAGTTGTATATGACACTTAGCTTCTATTTTTACCTTTTGCCTTTGACTTTGCAAGTTCACATCTTATTTTTCCTTTTCACTAAAAAACCTAATAATGTCATGTTTATATTTCAATTTATTTTGCCTTAAGTGGGATTTCATAACCCAACTACACTTTTACACTTTTTTGTCCTTGGTGGGTTTTTAGGACTATCACACACATTTTCAAGTTGGCAAGATTTTGAAAGTCTATTAAACATTTACAAATTATAATTTTAAAATTTCATTTTCATGTTGTAACTCCACTAAAAATATCTACTTTGCTTGAGCCTTTGTTTGACTTTCTAACACTTAAACCTTATACCTTAGCATTTGATTTGTCCCTATAACTTTGGCATGTGCATGGCAGACATTGAAATACACATTATAATTTGTAATTTTTAAATTTGTAAATAAATATTTCATCCCCACTTAAAAATCCCTTTGCATATTCTGATGCATCTAAAGGACCAAAAACCTATCTAGGCCACCAAGGATAGATCCTTACTCTACCCAATACCAAGTCCCCAACAAAAAATTTGTGTTCTAGAAAACCATTACTAATACTAACTCTATTATTGGAATTTTCATGGGATGAATTTTTGTGGAGATATGTTTTGATATGTTATAATGAATTAACAGCAATATGTGGTTTTATGTATATGTTGATAAAAATTTATTGTGGTTACATGGACCATAAGAAAACCACTCAAGTGGTTTTAAACAAACAACACAACAATGTGTACATGACTTTGATTTATCTCTTCTAACCAATTTGATAATCTTTAGCCACACCCTAGTCCTTATTAACACTATGATTAGAACGTATGACATAAAACCAAATAATTGAATCCATTACTTCTTACGATATAGGAGTGGAGCCTTTCACCTAACCTAGATACACATTTTTAGTCAAATTCTTAGAAATAAATTCTAGTACTTCCATTAACATGGTGGCCTATGATGGATTGGATATAGATTTGAGCATGGACTCTCCTTATGCATAATGTCCAAAGTTGATAGTTCTATGGTGAGCATACACAATCCATGTTATAGTGGTAATTACTTCCACTACTTCTTCCATAGACTCCTAATTTCTTTTATAATTCTTTCTTCTCCAAGGTCCCACACTTATTGCTCTTAGGGTCACTACTAAATAAAAAGAGGTCATGTGTATCACTTTCTTTATCATCCCACTGGATATTGAACCTTTGTGTATTTTACAATTGAATTATATGGGTTTAGGGAATCCATTTATAGTTTTATAATTAAAAAATAAAAAATTAATTTATGGTATTATTTTCCCACTTGGAATCTCTACCGAATTTTTCTTAAAAAACCTTTTTGCTAACATGTGTATGGCAGGCTTTAGGGATCTCTTTGCAATTTGTAAATTACAAATTTAAAGTTATGTTGTGGTGTTATTTTTATATCGAAAACTTCCACTGTGACTATTGAATTTCCATATTTGTATTGACTTGTAGGTTTTGGGGTTCTAAATGCACATTGTAATTTAAAAAATATATATTGTGTTTTATTACTACTTTTCCATTTGGAATCTTTACTATAGACTTTGGAACTTCATTTGAAATTTACAAATTATAATTTCAAATCTTGTAGTGTAATTTTGTATTTCTATCAATAATCTATGTGTTCTTGAAAACTTACATTTATTTATTGACTTATTATGTGGACTTTTGATCATTAGATATAGCGTGGGGTTTAAGATATTTTCATTGCTCCCTTTGATCATGGACCTCGGGTAACCAGTTATAATATGTGAGTTTTCAAACTAGAAACTTTTGTTCGAGTAAATTATTTTTGGTAATAATCCCCAATGTTATCCATCAGTGCCATTTCAAAAGCTCATTTTGGTGTCACATGAAATGGGCTTTGGGCTCTTGCCAGTAATTTGCAATTACAATTGTGACTTTACTTTCCCTGCTCAAATCTCTGAGACCTAATCCATTTGAAAATGGTATATTTAGAATTAGCATTTTTCATACAAAGTCATATTTAAATCCTCATGGTTCAATTCCACCATGGACTCCACAACTAAAACACACCTAAAACATGAAATCATTAAATATTAGTTGAAACCAAATTTTAAATGGTTTACACAACACAAATGCAAGAGCAAGTTTTTCATTATGAGTGAGAACTTATTGCATAATTATTTTAGAGGATAATAATTATACACCCAGATGCTTTCATTGCTGGGAAGAGGGCATCAATTTCTCTGGCATATTTAAGCACTAACACTAGCTCTTGCCCAGGGATGTACACCCCTTGGGGTGTGCAAACAACCCTATAAAAATGAACTAGTTTCCTACCCCTTGGGCCATGGAGTCATAATTTTTACAATATCATAAGAAACACCTACGAACACTTAACTATATGACGGGAGACTGATAAAAAAATATTAGGAGGATCTAAGAATGAACACATAATGAACAATAATAAAAGGAACTATACAAATAAAACCCAATGCAAAAGGGAAGTAAAACAACAAAACTATACACTATACATTATTTTATAAAACATGGACTTAGTCAAGGAAGTGTTTCATATGTCTACCATTGACTGGAAGTTACAATATCTCACCATCTAGGTCTCTTAAGAAGAAGGTGTGTTCCCCAATTCTATAGTTAATAGAATAAGGGCCCATCAACAAAGCATCAAATTTTCCACACTTGTCTTTCTCCTCTTGTCTACTATCCTAGATCAAAACTAGATCTCTTGAAAATTTATTGTTGTTACCTTTTTGTTGAATATTCTTTAAATTCTTTTTTTTAAACTTTATGTGTCTTTCATGAGCTTGTCTTCTAGTTTCTTCAAACTCAATAATCTAGTTCATTTCAATTTCTTAGTGGTTTACTTCATCGTTTTATTCTAATTATTGCATGGATTGATAGGTAGAGACTTGTATATTCATAGGTAAAAATGCTTGAGATCCATAAACAAGCTAAAAAGAGATTTTGCCTATAGCTCTCTTAGGTGTGATTCTATCATCCCACAAGGAAAAAATTAGTTGTTCACCCCATTTCTTATTATTAGCTTCCAAAGTTATTCTAATGATTTTTAATAAGTTCTTATTACTAGATTTTGATATTCCATTCCCCTGAGGGTTGTAATTGGAAGCATAAGTTAATATGAACCCATAATCTTTACATAATGCCACCAAAGGTTTAGCTTTGAAATTCATGGCATTGTCAGCAATTATTTTGACAGACACACCAAATCTACAAATAAGATGGTTTAATATAAAATCCATAATCACCTACTATGTGACCTTGTTAGTAAGGACCACCTCAACCCATTTTGTGAAGTAGTCAGTTTCAACCAATATCCACTTATGTCAAGCACTTGATGTATCAGTGATCTCCATAACAAAATTCATTCCCCATTGTCTAAATCAACCATTAATAATTATAGGCTATAAGGGGAAAGAACCAGAAGCTTTCAAACTTTCAACAAAGTGCTGACATTATTCACATTTTAGTACATTTTGTGCAACATCCTTGAATAGTGATGGCCACCAATAACTAGCTCTCATAATCTTATGAGATGTGAATTTAGGTGAAAAGTAACCACCACATACTCCACTATGAAATTCTTCAACTAAGTCAATAGTTTCTTCTTCTACTAGGCACCTTAAGAGAATCCAATATAGAATCTTACATATCAGTCCATTTTCAGTCAAGAGATACTTCTAGGATACATGTTTAAGAGTCCACATTTTATTCTTATCCAAGTTAGGGGGGATAATTATAACTTTTCAAGTAGTAAACAATGTATTCATAAAACAAAGACATGCTTAGTTGATTCAAATAATCATTATCATTAAAAATAATAGTGTTTACCTCCATAGCTTGTAAATTGGTCTCAACCATGATGTTGGCCAAGCCCATCCCTCTCAATAGATTATTGGTCTAGATATCCAAGTTGTACTCTTACAACTTATTAACACATCTGCACCTCTTACTTTATAGTTTAATCTGAGTCAAGATGACTTTAACCATTATATATGGAATGTATGCAACAATCTTGTAACTAAGAATATAAGGTCTGAACATTTTAGCAACTTTCAAGAGGGATAAAGCTTTTTTTTCCTCGATAGTATAATTTAGCTAAGATCCATGTATACATTTACTAAATAAAGTTACGAAATAATCAAACCACAATAATTATTCTATAATAGAATAATAGCTATAATTCTATGTGATGTAAAAAAGAATATTTGAAACTCCCTAGTGTAATTAGGACTGGCCAAGATAGGGGAAAAATTGAAAGCTTCTTTGATGTCATTGAAATATTGTATGTCTTTCTCCTCCCATTTGATAGTTTCATCATTATTTAACATGGAAGTAATGGGCAGAGTAATCTCTACAAAACTAGACCCAAACCATCGTATAAAGTTCATTTATCCAAACAAGGACTAAATTCCTTTCATTGATTGTAGGATAGGAACTTTGTTAATGGATTTCATTCTCTCTAGATCTATCATAACACTATCCTTAGACACTATGTGTCCTAACAACATGGCCTTTTATACTTTCAAGTGACATTTCTTTGGATTAAAGTGAATAGCAAATTCCCTACATCTAATGAACACTTTTTTTAGATGCTCCAAATTTTCATTTCTATTTTTGGAGTAAACTTTAATATCATACTAATACATAAAAATAAAATTGTTTATTACCCCTACAAAAGCAACACCCATATCTCTCTAAAACATTACACCAGCATTCATTAACCTAAAAGGCATCCTCGTATAAACATATGTGGCCCAAAGCATTATAAATGCAGTCTTGGGTCTCTCGAATTCTTTTACGACAACTTGGTTACACTCTAAGAAACCATCTAATGTGGATAACATCTCTTATGCTATAACACTCTACAATAGGTTATCCATATTAGGCAAGGGATCATTATCATTTAGATAAGATTTATTTAAATTATAAAAATCCATGCACAAGCAGATGCCACCAATTTTCTTTCCTATAGGGACTATGTTTTCCACCCATGATGAATATCTAATGGGCTAAATAATCCCACCATATCTTAATTTATTTAACTCTTCGAACATCTTGGTGGCCAATATGGGGTTGATAGGTTTATACTTTTGCTTTAAATTTGTGTTATTAGGTTGTAATGGGATGACATTGTGAAATAAATCCTCCTTATATGGTTTCATTTCAGAATAAGGCAAAGCCAAGTAATCTTTATACTTCCTTATCAACTACATATAGGCTTGTTTCTCTTTTGTACTCAGGTGAGTACCCAGCTAGAGCTTTCTTGTATTTTATTTAGATTCCAAATTCCATTCAATCACATATTTTTAGATAAATATATCTCAATTTTTTATTTGGTCTGATGCATCAAAGGATGCCTCAAAACATACCAATCCTCTTGGGATTGTATTTTTCTTTAGGTTAATGATGTATTTCAAAAATAATTTTTCCTTCCCATCATATATTTGGACCATAGATTCCATGTCTATAATCTAAACTTAATATTTAGCTTCATAATTGAGAAACCTTTTAATTTGATCATCATCTTCAAAAACTGTTCAAAGATGAATGTTGTATAGGAATGAAGGACTTAGAAGTACCTCCAATTGATACTGATAGTGAGGGTTCATATTCTAACTTTCAAACTGAGCCCCCAACCCTGTAGGTCTATTAGTTTTATCATTGAAACTCCTATCATGATAATAAATATTGAAATCATCAAATAATTCTAATAAATCCCATAAAACATTTCTATATTGGTTCAACCTTTTATTTTTGGTGGCATAAGCATTTTAGACCTACCTGACCACTAACTCAAAATCACCCTTTACAATCAAATTTGTAATTCCATGTTCTTAGGCAATTCTCAAACCAATCAAGAGTGCCTCATATTCCTTAATGTTGTTTATGCACTCAAAGGATAGTTTAAAATAAAACTTAAAAGTTCTCTTTATTAGGGGTATAAAAGATAACCCCACCTCCATTTCCATGATTGGAGCAAGCCTTGTTAAAAGATAATCTCCAAACATCATCATGTTCTTGGTCAAATCCAACCTCAAGAAAAATAGATTATTCAACATAATCTACATTCCCAACAAAGTTACCCATACTAGTGATCTTCAACTACATGTAACATTCTAGGCTCTCTATGAAGATTCACCATCTTACCCTCCAAAGGAATAGTGATTTAATAAAGATCCATCTACGCACTACCATCAATGTTGGTAGCCCATTTTATTGATACCAACATCCCCCACTTGGGAGGTAAATCCAGAACTACCACATCCATGTTCAAGAACTTACCTAGATGAACAACTAATTTCACTACCAATCCTTTAACTGGTCTAGAAAATGGCACTTGTATTGAGTTCATGGCATAGTACTTGCCAAAAATGGATGTTATTTTTACTCCAATCTCATTAAAGACATCTAGGGGCATCACATTACAAGAGGCTCCAGAATCAAACATACTATTATGAAGAATCAAACCATTAATCAATAGGGTTGTGTAAAATGGATCAACATCCAACTAACTCTCTATCAATGTAGTCCCCAAATAAACCTCTAAGGTTGGTTCAATAACATTCATGTGACCCTTCACTATCATCCATCGACATTCGGGGTGATGTAACCTAATTGATAGTTATACTCTCATTAAACTCTAAATACTCAAACTCCCTCCTCCTATGTTCTAGTATTCATAATAGTTTAACAAGTCAAATATTAAATTTTAATTGACTCAATACTTGGACTATATCACACATATTCTATCGAGGAAGGTAATTATCTACAATAAGGGTGATAACACCTTCATCTACAATTTAGTCATTTCAAGTCAAAGGTGGAATAGGATGGGATAAACTAGCATTCCTAACATAATTTTTCAAGGATGGATTCATCTTACATCATTCATACCCTTAGGAATACTAGAAAATACATTTCCTCTACTCTTGGCTATAGAACCTCTCTATTTGATGGTTTGGGAAGCAGGTACTACTTTGGAAAAACTAGGGACTTATATAGTTTTCTTAACTTCCCTTTTTGTATGTCGTGCCCTTGGATTTGTAGGGGTAGACTCTTGAAAAGAAGTACCTTGTTTCTTACTTATAAGAATATACCCTTTCTCTTGGGCAACTAGTGTATTGATTAATAGTTATGTATCCTCAACTGAAGGAACTCCCCCATCATACTTTTAAATCATCACGGATCTTAAAAATTTAAAGTCATGATTGGGAAACCCATATGCTTGTGTCAAATTTATATCAAAAATAAACATAAGAGTTGGGGCACATACCTCTTTTGCTGCACTCCAAAACTGATCAACGGTAGTAGCACTCAGTAATTATGTGGATGTAGACATTTTACTTTGAGGGATTTGATAACCATCAAAATCTCATCATTTTAAGATGTAAACTGAAGTTCCTCTACATCTTTATCCATTCTTTTAGTAGTATCACATGGAGGGTGGGGGAAGAATCATTTGTCACACCAATAAATGTGAATATCAGAGTCAACAACATTGACCTTAGAGTTCAGTAGATTAGGAACCTCATTCCCAACTTCTCTATTTTGATTTCTATCATTCTGCGCATCTCTCTTCCCTCTATCATTACATCTAATGTGGAAAGGGGATATCCCTTTTTCTTGATTTTGGTTTTGAGTTTTCTCTTGACTTGAAGATCCATGGGGAATCCCCTTATTAGCTTTGGCCAACTTGTAAGACATATCCTTGAGAATAGTTGCCAAGGTTTTCATAGTCTCTTCGAGGTTGGTTGTCTTATTGGACTGAGATTTCTTAGGATTGATTAACTCTACATCAGCCTATTTATTTAGAGGCTTCCCCACAACCTTTATATCATTTTCAATTTGAATGTCCATGTTGAATTCCAGCCTTAGATTTATAGGACCCTTATCTCTCATGTAATATGCAGCCTTCTTGTCAAATGCATCATAGTATTTGATCAAGTAAACAATATCACTTGGTCTGCTATTATTAGGAAACATCATAATAGTATTATCAAACCTTGCATTAAAATCCTATACACATTCTTTAGGTTTATTTTTCATGTTTTCAAATTATACCAAGAGGAACCTAATATCAACTCTATCACCATACTATATTTTGAAAACATTATTCATTTATTCTCATGAATCTATCCATCCAAGAGGAAGAAAAGTGAACCACTCACGTTCATCTTCTTCTAGCATGTGGAAAAATAGTTTAATACAAATATCCTCATGTTGAACCGCATGGTCTTCAGTTATCATGTGAAAATCCCTCAAATGCTCATCTTCAATCACTACATTATTTGCTTAAAACATATGGAGTCAATTCCTTGCCTCATTTTGAGCTTCATTAGTTTAACCATCCATTTCATCAAAATTAATAGGTCTGGATCTAGGAGTATTGAATGTAAGATTTTCATTCTCACCCTAATCTGTATACCTCACAAATGCTTTTGGGGTGGGATCAAGATCAAATGGTAAAGGTTTGTGATGGGTTGAGTGAAGTGGACTTGGGGGATCAAACCTAGGAGGATATTCATCTTTTTGAGGAGGTGTTTGGTAATAAATAGGACTATAATATTATGATTTATCAAGAGAACTATTTTAATCTTCAACTAAAAGAAGTTTAAAAAAAGAAAAAAAGTTTGGGTATAATAGAAATGTAATGGCCTAGACACTCCTTTCCTATAGAACTTTGCCCTTAAATTAGCATCCATATTGCTCTCCATCTTATATGATGGACACTTAACTTAGAAACAAGCTTCTTTGATGAATAACCTATGAAGGAGGATCTTCATCCTTCTAGTTGCGAAAACAAAATAACGCTCAAAATTCAATTAAAATGGGTATTAATATTTTAAAAATAAGATAAAATGTTGGAGTTATCACTAAAAGACATCTACAGTAGAACAAACAATGATAAATTCTGAAATCATACATTATTTTAATCAAAGATGAGTTATAGAAACAAAGACACTAAAAAATTTAGATTCATGTTAAAAATGGCAAATCAATTTATAACATGAACAAATAAATAGCTATCTACAAGAGTCCCTGACAAAATAAGTGCCAAAGATCAGTCCCTAACAATGGCACCAACAAAGTGTTGGTTCCAAGTCGTACACCTCTAGGATTCAACCTTACATACTTGAGAATATGTCAAACATAAATGATGAAACCTAGTTATGTCATTATAGTCGGGGAATGGTTTAACACCTGGATGTACTAGATATAAACAATTACTAGAAGACACCAACAAAGGGTAATGTTAGTTCTTTGCTACTTCTATCTCTATCCGAACCAAGGTGGGGTATTTTTCTCACTAGGAGGGATACTATATTTCAATCTCAAGGGGATTATTAGCACACACACAAATCTGACCAAAGCATAACCAAACTTGCACAACCCACTCGAGAGGAGTTGTTACACTAGATTGGGCAAATGCTTCTAAATCAGAAACAAACTACTAAAGATAGATAAGAGGGTGATCATAATCTTCATCCTGAAAGAAACTATTGATAAAAAAATGAGCCTAATGGAAGATTCCAATGTTATTATTTAAGGATCAAATATAAACACATTTTAAATTTGTAATTTTTATGCATCTATATGCAAATAACACTTGAAATATTCAAGAACATGTATTATTTGAAGGGGTAGGTTAAGTAGGACTATTTAGGTATATATAAAGGAGTGATGGTGGATTTTAACATAGGTAATTCCTTCAATAACCATGTTATCATTCATTTTAAGATGTAGAAGACTCAAAAATAAGATAACTATCAGGAATGATTTGCATTCATTAATGCCAAAACAATGCAAACATTCAAATGACCCTTGAAACCCCAAAGCATACACTATAGATAAATCTTCAAGCACTTTCTCCTATCAATTCCATAAGTCCAGGGTATCCTTAAAAGACTACCAACATAACATTTCTAAATCATAATGCAGAAAGAAATTTACAATCTAGATTCATGCCCAGAATGACTACCATTAATAGAAATATAACTAAATACCCAATCAACAATGTATGAAGAATGTACCATGTCACTTCATTAGAAACATACAACATAAATCGTAGATGTTTTCATTACTTGAAAGTATATCAATGTACATAATGTTCATATTGCATAACAATGATGCAAAGCATTGTGGATTTGCTCTAAAAAAGGGGAGACATAAACAAAATGCTCTTAGAGTTTTCTAATGAATGCAGAACTGCAATCACCTTAGTAAGAGAGATAAAACACACATCAATAATCCCTAAAAATAGAACAACCTCTCTAAAGAGCATAGGCCTTCTTTACATATAATTGTTTTTTAGTCCATAATATTCTTCCTTGATGTTTTATTTATAAGATGCCTTTGAATACCCATGGAGAATCATGCTCTTTGAGATAATCATTTTGGTCGTTTGTTATCCATGTGATGATGAGATTTGATAATAAACTTTCACATCCCTGACTGGAAATCTTGATGTAATTAAGCTTGAGGGAGAATATTTTTTCTAAGAGTAAAATTACTTTTGGCTTCTTATGCAACCATTTTACCTTATTTTTGACTATCTTGATGTAATTAAGCTTGAGGGAGAATTTTTTTTTAAGAGTAAAATTAATTTTGTCTTCTTATGCAACCATTTTACCTTATTTTTGACTAATCATTTTCCTAATTGGAAGTTTGAGGATGGCTTCCCTCCTTGTGCAATCCAAATAATGGCTTTAGATTTTTCATGATAACATCAAAATGCTTTAGCTGTAATAGAGGTAGTGTGTGATCCATGGCCATTCGAGTCAAAATATACTTCCAATGGCCTATTTTTGCCTCAAAACTCTTGTAGTAATTAAGCTCATCCATGAATCTCTTTTTTGAAATTAGTCAAATATTGGTATATGACACTTCTCTTCTATTTTTAGCGTTTGCCTTTGAATTTGACCATTCACATCTTTTTCATTTTTCTGTGAAAGCTAATCATGTTATGTGCATTTTCATTTTATTTTTCCCTATGATAGATTTTGGAATGCAACTACAGTTTTAAAATTTTTTTGTCCTTGGTGGGATTTAGGGACTTTCATGAACATTTTCAAGTTTACATTCAATGGGATTTCGAAACTCGGGGACACATTTTCAAGCTAGAAATATTTTGGATGTCTATTGCATATTTGCAAATTATAATTTTAAAATTACATTTTGATGTTGTATCTCCACTAAAAACATCCACTTTGCTTGAGCCTTTGACTTTTCAACACTTTGACCATATACCTTAATATTTGATTTATCCTTACAACTTTGGCGTGGGATCTTAAAAATTTAGGTGTTATGTAGGCTTTCCCTTTTGTCATGTACATGGTGGCTTTTGGACTTTGGAATGTACATTGCAATTTGTAATTTTTAAAGTTGCAAATGAATATTGCATTCTCGCTTAAAAATGCCATTGCACTTTCGGATGCATCTGAAGGATCAAAAACCTGTCTAGGCCACCATGCATAGCTCCTGACTTTACCTCATTCCTAATCCCCAATATAAATAATGTGTTCTAGAAAACCACGACCAATACGAACCCTATTATTGTAATTTTCAACAGATGACTTTCTATGGAGATATTTTCTGGTATGTTAAAGTGATGTGACATCAATATGCGGTTTTATGTATATGTGGATAAAAATTTACTTTAGATACATAAGCCATAATCTAACCACTGAAATGTTTTTCCACAAACAACACAACAGTCTGTACATGACTTAGATTTCTCTCTTCTAAGCAATTCGATGAGCTTTTGCCACAGCCTGATCCTTATTAACACTACTACTAGAACCTGCGATGTAGATCCAAATAATTAAATCCATTGGTTATTATAATCCAGGAGTGGAGCCTTTCAACTGACCTAGATACACTTCATCATTCGAATGCTTAGACATAAATTCCAGTACTTCCATTACCATGGTGGCTTACGACGGATTGGACACAGATTTGAGCATGTATTCTCCTTATGCATACAGTCTAAAGTTGATGACTGTGTGATTAGCAGATGCAGTACAAATTATGCGGGTAATTATTTCCACTGCTTCCTCCATAGACTCCATCTAATTGCATTATCGTTATTTCTTCTCCAAGGTCCTACACTTATTGCTCTTAGGGTCATCGATAAACAAAAAGAGGACACGTGTTCACTTCCTTTGGCCTCCATCTAGATTTAGAACCTTCATGAACTTTACATTTGTATTCCTTAGGTTTAAGGAATCCAACTGTAGTTTTAAAATTACAAAATAAAACATTGCATTCTGACATCATTTTCCCTCTTGGAATCTCTATCGACTTACTTTAAAAACATTTCTTCGCTAACATGTATGTGGTGGGTTTTGGGGATCTCTTTGCAATTTTCAAATTGAAATTGCAAAGTTGCATTGTTTTTCTGCCAAAAACATCCATTGGAATTTTTTACTTTCCATACTTGTGTTGACTTACGAGTTTTGGGGTCCTAAATGCACATTATAATTTTATAAAACAACTGGCATTTTTTTTTTTTTTTTTTGGGGGTGTGTGTGGGGGGGGGGGCAGGGCGGGTTGCTTTTCTACTTAGAATCTCTATCATGGACTTAGGAACTTCATTTGTAATTTAAAATTTTCATTTTCAAATCTTGCAATGCATTTTTTTCTTAATTTTTATTAAGACCATCTACATGTTTGAATATTTATGTTGATTTATTGACTTTCCACGTGGACTTTTGATCATCATATATACTATGGGGTGTAGAACATTTCCAATGCTCCCTTTGACCTTGGACCTCAAGTTCCCACTTGCAATATGTGAGTTTACAAGTTATAAAATTGTGTTGGAGTAAAGCCTTTTTGATAAAAAACTTTGATTTTGTCCATCAATGTCCTTTTAAAAGCTCTTTTTTGTGCCACATGCAACGAGCTTAGGGCCCTTGTTAACAATTTGTAAATTAACGTTCGAAATTATGACTTTGCTTTGTTGATTCGAATCTCTGAGACTTAATCCCTTTTCAAATGAAATATTTAGAATTAACATTCTTCATACTTTTTCACATTTAAATCTTTTTGGTTAAATTCCATCCTAGACCTTACAACTAAAAGACACCTAAAATATGAATTCTTTAAATGTTAGTTGAAATCAAGTTTGGAAGCATTTAAACAACATAAATGCAAGATTAGGATTTTCATTCCGGGTGAACATTTATTGCATAAAACTTTTAGAATACAATAGTTATACTCTCAAATGCTAACTTTTTTGGAAAGAGGGCATAATTTTTTTACGCAGATTTGGGCACTAACAAAGTGGATTATGCAAAATAGCAAGATATCAAAGTATTGTTACATCTTTATTTTGACAAGTAAAATACCAATAAAATATAATCTAACTTCAAAAATTAATTCAATCTAGAGATTAAATCCAATAATAACATAAAATATTTTGATATTAGATGAAACATATTCAACAAATGCAATAAGAAACATGTTTCTCATAAAAATTTTAAACCTTACATTGATGAAGATTAGAATAGACAACTTCTTATGCAATTAAAATTCCTTAACTAATTAAGATATTACTAATTTGTAAACTTATTTTTATGGCTTTAGAATGACAAACTAATTCAAAAATATTAGCCTATCAACAATTTCTTAACATGCCAAAAAAAAAAATCAAACCCCATTCTAACTAGATGTTCGAATTGGTAAGAAATAAAAATCCAATCATGAAAAAAATGCATCCTATTAAAAATAGTCAAATTACTCAAAGGGAAAAGTGAGATAAATGGTTATTTATCATCTTAAACCCTATGACTAGCTAAATGAAATGAATAAAAATTAATCTAAACATTTTTATTATGGCTACGAAAGAAAATCCAAATAAGATTTAACTTTTAGATATAAAAACTCACAATTTTTTATCAAACAAAATTTAGATTAAAGTGACTTATTATTAAATGAGATATAAATATTGATTTTACCTTGATTTAGAACCTTTTCAGGATTATTATGAAGTTTATTGACTTCCTTATGAGCTTGCAAAAAATATTTTTATTGTTTTCATGTAAAAATGAAATTAAAATATTCTTTTTTACTATAAAATAAAATCCACAAAACTTACTTACTTCATTGCCCACACAAGACAAGAAAAATTCCAAAACTTGCTTACTTGTCAACGTATTTTTCTTGTTTTTCCTATGTGCCATGCCCAACTTCTTATAGTTATGGCCTAAGTAGATTGTTCTCCCTCCTCCATTACTTCCTCCTACTTCCATATTTAATATGGTTTCTTCATTCTCTCCCAACATTTTATCCATCCTCTCCCATCTTATCACACCTCTCTCAACTATCTCCTCAATCAAATATCTTGAAAACTGCACCCAATTTTCCCAAATATGCTAAATTCTAAAAATGAAAATAATGAACCCAAAAACAAAATATTTAATTCATGACTTTTTTTAATGTGGAGTCAAAACCCCACAACCCCCATCCAAATGTTATCATTTAAAAAAAATTAAATCTTTATTTTTAATATAACTCCATGCCAAGATAGTTCATGACCCCATCAGGGTCAAAATACGATTAATAAAAACATAAAAATTAAATAGTGAGCCTTTTTATCACCAATCCTAAGTCACTAAGTCTATAAAACAAAATCAAAAGTACTTATGCATACATGCCAAACATTACCAATTCTTTTATATTTTTATAAATGTTAAATGCAATCTTATTGTTTGGAAATAATTACAGGTTTGTGTTTCTCAAGATAGAAAATCAATGGGATTAAATTCATTAATTAAACATTTAAGAAAACATTATAGGCACAATTGACTATAATATTATGATAGATTATGAACAATAATGTTAATAACTATGCACAATAAACTAAGATAACAATACCAAAGGCCTAGCAATAATTTAAGCAAACAAAACAGATGAGATGATGAACTCAAACAAAACATTAATGTCAAGCGGTCAAATGCAAGATGATAAAATGATCAAGCATGCAAAAACTCAATAGAAAGTCAAGAAGATGATCAAAAATAAGAATAAGAGCAAAATATGATTAAAAGTGATGGCAAAATAGAAAACTTGTTGCTTAGTGACTATCAACACATGTATAACACCCTTTTTCACCTATGTTAGGTTATCCAACTACTCATTACCCTTATCCATTATCCTCTGACTGCCAAAGTATACCATAATCTTAGCTCATGTACCTATACCTTCACCCACAAATAGGCATCAACAACACTTCTACAATATAAAAATGTATAGCTGAACTTAATAGTATAAGTATAAAAATTTAATGTTGTAACTAAATCAACATATTTGTAAAATAAACTCTAGTTGTATTATTTAGTCTAATGTCAACAATAACCAACTAAATATCATCTGAAACAGATTATGACATCACTAACATAGTATTGACAAAAAATACAATCAATAATATAAAAAGATGTTAAAAGATTTATCAATAAAGTATGATGGTTTGATTAAAATTGTTTATGACAATAGAAATATGTTATAATTGTCTTTGTTTAGCAACATTGGCATGCCCTTCATTCTTATTTTACACTAAAATCCACCCTCCTGTAATAAATGTTGCCCATGTCCATGTTGTTATGAAAGAGACCGACATAAACATAAATGAAATAAAGCCCCCCAATTGGTTACATGTCAAGCCCCCTATTCACCAATTAATTATATATGAGAAAAATAATAATTTATTGACAACTTCTACCAGAAATTGTAAAATAATTTCAAATTATTACCACCAACAAATTCCTATTGAATATCAAAGGCTGACTAACATAAATTAAGAGGAATTAGCAAAAACAATAATATCTAAGACTTAGGCACTAATATTCAATAATTAATAGAATTGAATGCTAATTTCCTCTTGACCAATTTTTATTTTATTTTTAATTTTTTACTATTTATCTCCTAAAAATTGTAATTGCATTAATACCGTAAGATACATATTAAGAAACACTCAATAGAATTAAATTAATGTAAAATAATGTTTTTAGCAAGAATCTTTACAATATGTTGGTGAGTGGTTGGCCCAAACATTTATTTAAGATGATACTAATAGATAGTTAAATTTATAAAAAAATAATATTTTTGTCATTAGTTTCAATTAAAATATCCCAACTAAATGTTTGGTCTAGTCAAAATTGTTTATATTTTGACTCCGATTTTCTACCATCGAAAAATTGATAATGCATATATAAAAAGAATGTGAACTTCCTAGTTTATTTGAAATAATTTTCCATAATAATTTAAAAATTAAGTACCACCACATTATACGTGAATTTATTCAATTAAGTAAAAAATATCACTACTGAAATGTTCATTAATACAATTTAATTATCTTTTGAATTCTATGCTACCATAATAAACTATTATTTGAGGGAAACGTGAAAGCCTTTAATAAGCATATTAAAAAATAATAGGTCATTTAATACAATTCAATTCGAAAATAATAGGTCATTTAATACAATTCAATTCTATTTTAACTTTGATGTGCTACCATGAGAAATTGAGGTATGGTAATTGTATTGTTGGTAAGGTAGGGAGTAGGAGTGCAAGGGACAAAGTTTAAAAGTATATGTAAAATGAATGTGAACATTTTAGTTTATTTAAATATTTTTTAAAAAGTAGTTTGTATTATACAAGTTAATATATTATAAGTAAATTTATTAAATTAGATGTAAATTTATGTATTAAAAAAATGTAATTATGAATTTAGAGAATTAAGTAAGACATGAAATTGTTGACATTTATGATAATAAATAATTTTTTTTTTAGAAAAAAATTAAATTATTTAATTTTTTTTTCTTCAAATGATTTTAATTGACTTACTTGTTTGACTTAGTTGTCTTCCCAAAAACCAAGTAGATAATAAGATATATATAACTGTTTTCAATAGCATGGAAAAAAACAAGTGTTATAATATCTCTAATATTTTTTAAATGGTACAAATATCGAATGTTTATTCAATAATAATAAATATATTATAAGAAGCTATGTAAAGGATAAGTATACATTAATTTCAAGCAAGACATGAAATTGTTGACATGTATCTAGAATCATCCAAACTTTCTAGAGTCCTTTACACCATTTCTCTCTAGATCTTTTGATAATTTTTGTGTGTATATTGAATAGAGAAACATTATAATCAATTCATTAAAACAATCTACATAATAATGCACAATTAAATTTATAATATTATATGTTTATTTAAATTTATTTATATATATTTAATCAGTAATTGGTTCTTTTTTGACTTGGGGGAACCTTGTAGACTCATGAGAAGTAGTGTCACTTGAGAAGTAAACTACCAATGACAAGAGAGACTCGAACACGGAACCTCATGGATAAATCCCACCTTCCTTACCGTTTGGTCATTGCTACAAGAAATAATATTACATTAGATAGATTACAAATAAATAGAGAATTCAACTCCTACTATCATGGAGTATGACCTTATCAACAATCTCACAATATCTCTTTTATTATCTCTTACAAATCCTCAAGATATCTCCATGGATATCTCACACACCTATTTTAATGTTGAATTATTATTACAATTCAATGTACACCTAAAAATATATTATCTTAGATAATATATTTCCTTACACCATAATTACACTCATGATTATATCTACTTGGACAATATAATTTGATCATCAACACATTTTTATTAATATATGTTTAGGTGGTTTTAATTCCTATTAGCACCTATGAAATCTTCACACCCATTCTTAATCATTGATCTTCATCCCACATAGCTCAATCTTAACCATTAATCCTTCCATCATATTTTATAATTTGAACCACAACCCGTATGAAAGCTATCATATAAATCATTGATAAAATTTATTTCTCTAATACTATAATCTGTTCTTGTTAATCACACCAACGAATATAACAAAATGTTGTCCAAGTCTCAATTTGTTAAGAGGCAATCAAACATCCAACATCAAAAAGTTATTCTCAAATTCATTCAGAGAAAATTTACACGTCAAGGAGGGAGGATCCATTTTCCAATTTGGAGTATGAATTTTATATTTTAAAGGAAATGAATCATCCAACATAAAAAACCATTTCTCAAAATCAGTTGAAGAAAGTTTACACCTCAAAGAAGGAGGATCCATTTTCTAAAGAATAAATTTTATATATTAATTAGTTTACTTTTGAATTCTTATTTCTCTAATTCAATCAAGACGTAGTTTCTTTATATTTAAGAAAAAGAATTCAATGTAAATTTTCATCATTTTTTTTTTGCTAACCCCTAGATTGTGATGTTCTACAATATGGAGACCCTCACCTTTTTTTTTTAGAAATGTTGACCAATCTCCTAGCTTTTCTTTCCAATCTTGACTTTTTGTTTTCTATGGCCTTCTGATGCGATATTCTGACTTTTTTGTTCAGTCCATCCAGACCTTGCCTTTCATGTTTAAATTTTGCTATATTCTGATTATTACATTTTAAAATCCAGAGGCATATGACTCACCCCCAGGTGGAACGAATTGTATATATTTTCACCATCTCAAAATGGTTTATATTCCAAAACTTTACACTTTCCATCTACATTTTTAATAAATCTTGCATCTCGACTCACTTATGTACCTCCTGCAACATTTAATCCTAAAAGTAAAGGAAGCTGAGGCTGAATTCTGATAATGGTTAACACATCATTTAAGAAGTCACCACTGGTAGTCTCGAATTCCATGTTCTTTCCTGTCGCTTTGATTTCCCATACCTTGCAAAGTTGTCAAGATTCAATTGAGACCACTGGTATTCTCACTTAATTTATATGCTCACTTGTCTTCACAATATTCAATACAGCTATGTTCATTCCTTAAGAATATGGTCCCATCCTAGTTTAGGGATTAAAAGGAGTATAGTTGAAACCTAGAAGCGTAGACCCAGAACGGATTACTTTTACCACGGTCAGGGACCCTCCATCCAAGAAGCTTTATTTAAACCACATATATCATCTTATTACCTCATCGTAAGCCAACAACCCAGCACATTTGATCCAATCCCAACAATCCAGAATCCAAAAAAACAAGCCTAATCTAATCCTTTCATTAACAATCGAATCCAAACAACATATCTTAAGATTGCTTATATCTAATCCCAACCAATAAAACCATCTTGCTAATAGCCCCATTTTAATGATTATCCAACAAAGTTTACTTAATTTTAACCCCGAATCATGTTTGAGATGCCCAACACCTAACCAACTATCCATCAAAATCCTAATAACGCCTTATACTAATACCAATCTTAACATATACACCATACACAACCTTTCATCCTACTTTGTCACACTTAAACATCATTACATCATACCTTGTTTGCTGCAGAGACCGAAGATATGGAGGTCATAACTTTTGATCAATAATTTCGTTTGAACTTTCGTCTGCACCAAAACTACTATATCAAAAATTGTACTTAATTCATAACACGTTTTATCCAATTAAAAAAAAAAAAATCAGAATTATTTGATAGGCATATGTGACTATTTAAAGATCAAAAAATACATTTTAATAATTTTTTAAAGATTTTTTCACTTTTAAAAATAATGTTATTTTCTCCTTTAACATGAACTTTAGCTGTAATTTATTCATTAGACTAATTTTAATGTTAAGAAGATATGTGGATATTTTACTTCCCGTCTGATATTGCATGCAAATATTTTAAAATAGCAATTGAATAATCACTAAAAGATGGAATTTACTAAAAATATCAATTTTATAGAAAATTGTATTAGTCAATTAGCTTTTGGTAGATTTTAATTTATTTATATTCTTTAATTATTTATTTAAACTTCGATTAAAATTTGAATTTTATTTAAAGAATCTATTATAATATTTTATTCATTTAATGAGAATTATCAAAAAAAAATTGTTTGCATGAAATGTATGGGTTCATGCTTATGGATAATTTTGCTTAACTAGTTTGTATTTTCATCATTGTCTAAATCAAAGACTAACATGATATAGCCATCCTACTTTGAAATTTGAAAACAAATCCAATCCTATCCTTATCAAGACTATCCTAAACATAATCTTGACTCAATCCACATCAAAGACCACCACCCTTCACATGTCACAATCACCATCATAACCTTTGCTTGCAATTAAACATTGTAATGTTTTAATTATGTATTCAATCAAATAAAATAATCCACTTGGTCCATATCATCGAAGTCATAAAATCCAACTTGAGAAGCTCATTTAATCAATTGATCTAGTCTAAATCAAATCAAGTCAACATCATCAAAGGTCAATCATGAAATAGTAACATTTTCTAGCTAGTCAAACCTATCCCCTCCCCTAATCCCACTCATATTATTCAAATCAAAGATATTTTCTTAGCTCATTTTTCAATTCAAATATCAATCAAACATAAGGTTATCATACCCTAAGCCCATCCTAATCAGGTTATCCCTTATCAAAAAAAAATTCTCAAGTTCATCCACTTGACATATCAAATCACATCAACCATCTCACATCATATCAATCCAAAGTCAAAATTACAATTAAATTAAAAAAATAATTTTTGAATTAATATTAGATCCAAATCAGTTCCACCTCATCCAAACATCCCACCATCACCTCTCAATCATTTTCATTCAATCCCTCGGACTTGTTGATTGGGGCCTAAGAACTCATCACATCCATCATTTCTCCATCCCCACCCATATGGTTAATTCAACCTTAGTTGATAAAATCCTATATCAATCCTATGGTTAACCTTAATGAATCCAAATTAATCAAGCCTTGTATTAAAACCAATTCAATTTGCTCAACATAAATCAACATCCAATAATCTTATATAAAGGATCATCATCATTAATACCTTATTTAATATTATTTATAACATTCACCCATTTAAAATCATATTATCTAAATACAAATTTAACTTGAATCATCAATCGTTTATCAAAATTCAATCAACATAACACAATCTTTATCTCTAAAAGTTATCTCCCATAACATATACCAAACCATATCCAATATAATAAACCAATCCAAAAGTAAGAATAATCAAAATAAACCTTAATAATCCACATCTAATACATCCAAACCATCCAAAAGATCAAAAAAATATAATACAAGCATCATGGCATCACAAACCCAATATTAGTTTAAGCTTGGACAAAGCTCATATCATGAAGATTTTGAAAATCCATATAACATTAAACGAACTCATTATAATGATGAGGAAAGCCATGGAAATCAAACCAAATATAGTTTATGTAATCACAATGACTTGTTGAAAATTAATTTGTATATAGCCCTAATCAAAGAATACATCTTTACAAACAAGGATGCTTTCCTTTTACAGATCGAAGAAATGGGGTCCCAAATTCTTACAAACTCTGATCCACTAAAACTAAGCTCCATCATAAGTGAGAGCAATCAAAGACATCCCCATATAAATCATCCTAATTCTACCCTCTATGATATCCAATCAAAATTAAACATTCCATCCACTAGTTAGAATGTTGATCATGACATTCCCTATCACACATGCAAATGTAACCCTATCCAATATTGTATATCTTTTAAGACAAATTAAACATAACCATCAAAGGACTATTTTAGATAATATATACTTATCAACAATCTAAATTTTTGAAAACTGTAAAAAATAAATTAGAACGTATCAAGATTAAATTAAACTGTATCAAAATTAACTTAGATTTATTACAGACAAATCAGTTTTGTCTTATGTATTTATAATAAATATAAATTATTTAAATTTATAAAAAGTAATTAGTATTTTAAAACTATCATAAATAAATTGGACATCATCAAGAATTACTTGGAATTATGAAAAAGAAATCACATCTATATGATATATTTGCAATAAGGCCAAATTATTCGATCATTTAAATTGGTTAATAGATCATGCATTTATAGATAATAAGACTTGGTGATTTATTTCTTAAGAATGTTTGGGTGATATGTGATTTAAAACACCTAGGATGATTAGGATGCCATGTGTCAGCAGTTGAATAGATCGTAAACTATTTATTTAATCTGATTCAGGTGACATCCTCATGACCGTCAAAGTTTATCTCATTTTTATGTACATGCCACATGTCGATCATGGGTGTTTTATTATTATATTATTAATATAATCTCCCACATAGTTGAGTTACTGAGATTTTTATGTGTGTTGCAATCTTAGGTGCTTGCATTGTTTGGGACTTTTGTTTGGAATGGTCATCACTTTGCATAGTCGAGTCATCGAGATTATGCCATGTGGCACAATCCTGAGTGCTTGGATGAACTTTAATTGGAAAAAATAAAATGATGAATAACATTTGTTGATATGTAAATGTCAAAGATTAAATATTGACGTGAAAGTGGGACATTTTGAGACATAAATCTTGAAGACCTTTTTGCATACACAAGAATGTTGAAGTGTATTTTTCAATGCACAAAAGATGAAGTGTAATTTTTTATGTGCAAATTACGAAGACCATTTTCCAAAAGGAATTTTGAAGAATGAAAAATGTGAAGCTTAATTTGAAAAAATAAAAATATAAAGAGGTTTTCATGATTCACAAAATGTGATTTGGTTATCTAGAAAATGCAAATGTTGAAGACCACTTTAAATCACAAAAATGCATAGTGAATGTTCCAGAAGTCAAATGCTATGAAATAGATGCACAATTACCAAAATATTGAATTGTAGTAATAGAAAATATAAAACTCAAATATGGAAGTGTATTTTCTAAGACCCAAAATGTGAATTGCCACTAGAAATAAAATTAAATAAATAAAACAATAAAACATTGTACATTCTCAAAAAAAGAACTAAATTTTGAAAACAAAAATTCATATTTTTCATTGAAAATTAAGGAAACACCATTTCAAATTTCTCATCCTTTTATCACTTTTTTTATTGCCTAATCGGATAATGCATTTAAATATTCTATTACAATGCCTTTCAAAAATTTAGTGAGAATAAATGTATGACCTTTCCAATTTTTATTTTGTTTTCAAGTGAAGATGATATTATCTCTGTGTATGGATGGGAAAGATGTGTCAGTTGGGTTTGCCTTCCATTTCTTGTTCAAGAAGCATGAAGAAATTTTTGCTTCTTCTACATCTTTCTTACTTGCATGAATTAGGATGAACCAAGCTATATTGACCCTTCATTCTATATCCCCATTTGTTTTTCATATCTCAATATTGATTTTAGCTTTATCAACCCATACTGTATAGTCCAATCTTATAAAATCATCAGGTTTGATAAATAACATATATCTGATTTGCATATCTTGAGCTGAATCAAATACATTTTTTGTTCTTTTGCTTCTTGGACCAACATATGTATCTGTAGATGCCACTCCAAAATTAAGGGTCCTATCATGAACCATTTTATGTAGATTTATATGTAGGGGTATGTTTGGTGAGTTTTAGGCTAAAAATATCCTATACACTCAACTTAAGAAGGGTACATGTCTTCTTTCATTATTTCATGGATGTTTTGGAAGTAATATGCTAGACCCTGCCACTTACTATTTCTAGTCAAACCAAATTTATTGAATTATTGTACATAGTTATTAAAGTTATATTTAATTTATTTTTCACTCTTTTTTCAACTTCTATTTTATTCTTTTTTAACAATGAAATATTGAGACATTTCTCTATTTTTCATGTTTTTGAAATATATTTTTGTTGTGTTACCTTCTGGAACATTTGGCTGACTATTTTATTTGTTCTCCATACTGTAATCAGGGGGGAGTAATTTCTATCTCTTATAAAGTTTTTACAATGTATAATGGGTTGAACTTGCTCCGTATATAGAAAAAAGTATTTAAGTTTTGTCAAGACTACTATTTCATTTCTTTCCTTTAGCTGGTAACTATTAACATACTCTTTGAAAGCCACTACCTATTTAATCAAATATGACATGAAGTTTCTTGTATTTTCACATGTCCTATAAGTGTCCATCATGTCTATCACACTCCATACATATTTCCTCTTTATACATACAAACAAGTTTCTAAATGTGTCATTGATGTCTTAATGGGTATGTCCTACAAGGATAAATCTGACGTTGGCATCAAGGAAAATAGTTTTGTAGACAAGGAGAGATAAATATTTCAACACATACATATACAAAAAAAACATTGATTTTATGAACTTTTAAATGTAACAATAGTTTCATATAAGTTTCAATATTTTTTTAAATATAATAATGAATGGAAGTACCTATTCTTATGGTCTCTACAAAAATTGTCTAGTTGAAGGTATAGCCTAGAAGGAAGTTTCTTGAAAGCACCAATTGATTGTACTTATTCTCTATATTTCTTGCATTAAGGGTAATATTTATTAGACAAAATTTAATCATATAATAGATATTTTGAAGATCTATGTTTGTATAATAAAGGTCCATAAGTATTTGGCATTATTGTTTCCATATCCCTAAAATACTTGTTCAATTAGGTGATAGTAAAGTTAGACCCTCCAAGAACATATGATAAAAAAATGCCCATATCTACCCACAACATGACCATGAGTTATAATCCCTAACATTGACAACTCTAATATTCTATTTGTAGCTAATTTTCTTTTCATCACTGTCCTTGGCACAAATGCTTTTTGTACATTTCACCTTGTCATGAATGACACTAAGGCATTCTTTAGGGTATCTCTCTAAGATTCCTTTATGTGTGTAATACATTTGCCTTTCAATGAGTATTTGGTTATAATGCATCATGAATTCTTTATCAATGTGTTCTTCCTAATCTCTAGAGAGGGGCCTAGAGTGTTTTTATTGAGTCAACAAGATGCATGTTTTGTACTTAGTGAATTCATCAGATGTGGTAATGGTCACATCATTAAGATTAGTTCTCCACATTAACACTAATATTAATGAGGTAATGGATACAATGTTTGTAATGTGTTGGATAATTCTTGTGATCTATACATTAAAACTATCAACTACATCACCCAAATTATCCACAAAAGATGCAGGAAATGGAAGCGGTAGAGTTAGATCAAAAGCTTTAATCACATTAACACTTACACATTCAATAGGTATTTCCTCATTACACCATGTGGAAGTGAGATTTATGGGTTCTAGAGATTCAACATATGGACTTTTTACTTAATGTATTCTTCTTTCACCAATGACCTTACCATAATTTATGAGAGAAACATAGTCTCCACATTGGAAAGCCAGTGACATATGATTTTTTCAGCTTGGACATTTCCAAACTACATGAGAAGAGTTGTTAATCATTTTAATTATAAAATCAGTCCAATTTATGTCTATATGTAGGAGATAAATCTATATTTATACCATATCATAAGCATGGAAATATGTTTAAACTTTAAAAAGTTAAAAAGTTAATGTATAATTTTTTTTAACAATGCAATTTATGTCAATGGAAAAAAAAATAATAGATTTTAATATCATACATTTCATACTTCAATTCTTGTTTTATCCTAATTTGGAGGTATCTCCTAGGAGATATAATTCAAATATGCATCAGAGCGGAATAGTTGCATAGAGAAAAATAACTAATTAAGTCAATATTAAACCATGTATTTTATTAAAATACAAAATGATATTGATCAATGGTGGTTTTGAGAAAAATTATGGAAAATGATTATCATGTTATATTTTTGGATCATGTATGTGATTTTAACCTCTGCTATAGACGTAAAATTTTGAAGGTATCTCTTAGGAGATACCTTTCAAACATGCGTATGGGAACCCTTGAGGTTTAAAGGTAGTACTCAGTGATACGTTGAAGTGCCTTCTAATACCTTTAAGGGTACCTATGACATTAAGATTATGACTTCATTTTTCAATATTCAAGGACATGTGTCATGCACCCATGAACCCATGACATTTCAACACTCAAAAAATATTTCAAGTTCACTAGGCAAGCGAATCTTCATGATTATGCCAAGTCTTTCCATCCCATTTACCTAGAGACTAATATATTTAACTTAATGTATAAAATCTTAGGGATATGTAAGAAGTGTTATGGTGATGTGTGTCTCCCTCTAAACTACATCTAAAATTATTGTTAAAAATGGGACCCACTTCCCTCAACCAATGGCATATATTTTCTTTAAAGAATAACTCCCTTCTTTCCTGAAGAGCATTTTGATGACATGTGTCATCAACAAGTTAGACTGAGACTTCAATTTTATAACTGTGTTCACCTATGTGTACAATATTAGAGAGTCCATGATCAACCCAAATGATGGATTCAAGTTTACATATGTGTTCTTTATTCTCTCCCAATATGATATATATAATTATTGGATCATGGGGAAGATACCTATAGTCTGGGAGTAGGTGGAAAAGTCATTCTTCATCTACTGGATTTATTGGTCCTTGTCCAAGGACTCTTATTTAATTTAATATTCCATCTATTTTTGTGCTCTATGGGTATGTATAGTTCAACTTATTGAATATATTTAATAAGTTAGTCTAAAATATAAAATATCATTATTTGTACTTTGTCAAAGAAGGAGATTAAGGAATAATCTAATAAAAAAATTACATCAATCTTGATTTAAGTCCAATAAAGTAATGACAATAAGACATGTATGGAAAAAATACTGCTAATAGCTATGAAATACCTTTAATGACATGGCATTTCAAAACATTACATCTTGTTCGAGGAAAATTGAGTTGGGATGTAACAAGTGGATTCATTAAATAAAATGGCTACACGAAGTGACATAGGGTCACATCAAACACATTATATAGGTTAATTTAAAGATTTAGGAGATGAGAAAGGTCACCATCAAATCTAAAAGATTAAATATGAAGAATAATACTCATGCATAGATAGTTATTGCATTTAAAGAGGTTGGAAAGAGAAAATTGGACACTAAAATCCATAAAACAAATGGCAAGAACAATTCCAAAACATTTCATACTTTGGTTAACAAGAGTATTCTACTATCTTCTCTTGATTAAATCTAATGCAAAAAATGAAGACCTAGATTTTGGTAGAACAAAGGAATCAAACAACACAAATTATAGGTTTAGTCATGAATAAGATCAAGTTGTTGATCCCACTCACAGATGTGGATAAGGTGAAAATGGTGATTGGGATAGGTCTTAAACAATCCAAATTCAATGACCTAAATCCAATTTAACTTTGAGTAAATAACCAAAGTTACTCTCTTCAACCTATTAACATAACCCGATGCACAAATAGGAGTTATTGCACTTCAACATCCACTTCAGGGTTTTGATGTATAGAGGCTAATCAAGTTACCTACATTTATGAAACTAAATGATTTTATTCATACCTTGTTAATAAAATATAACAAAGGGGCTATTTATTTATCTAAATATATCATCATTTGGATCAACACATAGACCATGGCAAGAGCCACAAGCCTCCTGAATCATGTAAAATCCTTATTACTATACGTGTATACTACACTGCCAATTTATTCATTTATTTTGGAGAATTTTCCCACTAGGGTAGGTAGAAGAACCCCATTTGAATCCAATACACATTTTAATATATTGTATTATAAAGAGGTTTTGGTAGACAACAAAGCAAGCCAATCAAGTAATAAAAGGAGTAATTCACATTGTGTATCGCATGATACATGTAAATGGGAACTTTAATTGGCTTGACTTTCTCCCATATGAGCTTACCACTAATATCAACAAGGTACTTTCAGGTAGCTCATAAAATTAATAATATCAATTTATGGTTTTGTTGTTATGCTTCACACAATGGAAGTCCCTGTTAGGCCAATTTAATGTTATTACAAACTTTTGGCCTACTACTACCCTCAAAGGCATCACTTGGAATAAGATAGGATAATATTATGAGCAACTAGGGTGGTTTAACACATGGTGGCTTGAGGCTCTATCTTTGATAAGGTCATACCCTCAAATTCCATAAGATGTTAAGAAATATTTGGGGTAGAATTCATTGGTAACCAAGTTATATAATGGTATTCAAATCAAGATGCATGAGTTGGCCACACCAACTATGACTCTAATTCCATTTTTCATCATAATGGTTAAATCATAATCCAAAGTATGGAGGTAGAGATCCCTTATCATGATGTCAATGTAGGCTATTTGAATCATCCTTATAGGTACACAACAATTTGGGCAAGATCAAGAATAACCATAGCTAGTTGTGTAGCCATAGGCATTACCACAATAGTCTATAGCTCCCCCATAGTAAGAAAAATGAAAATGGAAGGGACTTGTATAGAGAGCCTCACCATCGCTAGATATAAAGAGATCAAGGCAAATAAATTCTTGGTTGGACAAACCACATGTGCTAAATATATCTTGGGAGTAAAATCTCAAAATGTTGGGTGTTGATGAATAATAATTTATTTAATACATGATTGAAAACATCAGCCAAAAATTTTATTATAAGGAAGAGAAGGAGTTATTTTTTTGAAAAGCAGTGTACACTTTCCAAGTGCAGAATAAGGTAAGTAGTGACCATTTGGTTGATATTACATAGACCCCTCCATCTATTATTTTGGATACTATAGATCAAGAAGAATATTAGTTTGAACTTGAGGCAAAAAATTTCCAAAAATATCCATAAGCTATTTCATTGTCTATGTGCTTTGTAGATCTACTAGAGGAAAGGATCTTGGTATGGCCATTGAATTGCAAATAACATGGTCATCATTGGATGAGACCTTAAATAATCATAATATATCATATGGTATCTTTTAGAGAGCCATCCATAATAAGTAAATCCCTTTAGGTGAAGTCTAGGAGCACAAGGAGACATAATGATACACTTTTCCCTTCGACCGAGTAGAAAAAGATTTTCATGCATAGAGGTGTGGTTATCAAATTTGAATCTTTGGAGTACTCACAATATGATATGGAAAAATATGATGTATATGTAATAGAGGGATAGCCGTATACCACTATGTTAGATCCAATAAAATAAATGGATGATGCATAGGATACCCCAAATCATGAAGAGTAGGCTATGAAGAATGAAGAGAGGAAAAGGAAAAAAGAAAATAAGAAGAAAGAGAATAAATATTCCATATAATAAGTAGCTACACAATAAGACCAATGTGTGTAACAAGAATAATACAAATAATTCATCAAAGACGAATAAAAATAAAAGAAGTTTAAAGAAGCTAAGGTTGGGAAAAATAAGGCTAAAGAAGCTTAGGCTGAAAGAAAGAAAGACGAGGAAATAGAATTCGAAAGGAAGAGAAGGAATCATCAAGAGGTAGTACATAAGTATGAAAAGGTTCAAGAAAAGTAAAATGCACAATCTACCAAGGAATAATCTTCCCATAAGGATGTGACCCAATTAGGTGCACTAGAGGAGACATTATTGTTAAAGTCTCTCCACTCTACTCAATGATTATGGGATGTCCTTACCAGATCATCTTGTCACAACACTTTCATACTTCCATTGGCTCAATTTACACCATCTCCTACCATAGTCTAAATGAGATCTATCATGATTTCTTCCACTTCTATGGAGATGTCTTTGGATGTTTTGTATCTACCATTGTCCAAGAAAATTGAAGGAGTATATGCATTCCAAAAATCCATTATGCAAAAATATTTAGACTTGGAACATATTATTTTTCAACTACATGAGGAGAAAGTGTAAGAACAAAATTAAATTGTTGAGGCTAGGTAGTTTATCAATTCCACTTGTATTTATGTGGTTGCACAAGTCCTTGGTGATCAATTGATGTCTAAGGACAAACAAATCAATACATTTTTGACTCAACCAACAAAGGATTGGGTGAGCACATATAAACTATGCACCCAAGGGAAGCCATTTAGGAACTTTTAGAGGAATATGTAAAGGTCTTGGATACTACTATGTATTAGGGTAAGTATATTACACAAGGAATGCTTGATTGGAGGCATCACTTTGATAAATCCTAGGATTCTTCTAAACCAAATATCACAATGGTATATAAAGATAAATTTGTATTGAACGATCGAATGGTTACTAGGGAAACATTGAATGACATATTTCAATAGTTTTTAGACACTAGGGATACCATGATTAAGAATCTCTAGGTCTTGTAGAATGAAATAATGCACAACACATTTTTGGCTATTCAAGCCCAAAGGAGTATAGAAAAGGTGGATGATATTATGTCAAATATCCATCTTAAGCTATCAAATGCTATAGATTTCCTTATCATCACAGAAGAAGAAGATGTGATTAATGTGATGGTCATTCAGATTTCACTGTGTGTTTTGCTTACCATAGTGTGGGAAGTAATTTATAATTGGAAAATTCTCAAGCATGAACTCTCATAGGTTGAACTAGTTATTGTGTATATCATATATGAAGCTAAATTCATTCCACTATAAGAGCTACAAGCAATTTTACAAAAGATAAAGTTGGATACAATGACTTAGTCTAGGCAGCCACAACCTACATAAACACCTAGCCAAACTTTGGCATTACCTCTATAGTAGGTAAATACGTATCTCAAGTTTTTTAGTTTAAGAAAAAAATTATTTATAACATAGTAATACAAATTCAAATCGGGCCAAGTTGGTTGAATACTGCTGGCTTGGATGGCCACTTGGTTAAGTTAGTCTATTGAAAACAACAAAGGGTAGTAGTCAAGTATGCTACTTAGATAAAAACTTGAAAGGGTGGCTAAGTAGTGTGATAGGGGTTTAAATCAGTAAATGGCACTTGGATCAATTAATACTACTTTTTTGAAAGGATAATCTTTTTTAGCTTTAATCAAGATTAGAGCTTAGATTTTATCTCAAGATGAAATAACTTTTTAATTCTAGTTAAGTGTTGGATGTGGAGCAAGGACATGTGCAAAGGGTATCATTTTATCATCTATATGATATTTTGTATGTCTTCAAACTTGTTAGCCAAGTTATAGAAATAAGAATTCCATGACTCTTTTCTTTTTATATGTTGGAAATTTGCAATGTGAAGAGACAAAGTCGTCTAAAAAGATATATATAGTACTATGATGTAATGCAATATTCTGTTGATGTCTGATAGATATTAATAGACTACATATGTCAAAGATTAGTTACTTTCGTAGTTCATTATCATAATTACATATCTACTATTATTATTTTCTTAAAATTAAAGATTATGCTTAGTGCCTAGAGTTTACTCTATTTTATTTTAGATTATTTTATCATGTAATATGTTTTTTATGTTCCATAATTATTAACACCATGTTAGTTTATTTTTATATTTTCTATTGTATATAAAATTAAATATTATGTAAATTCACCCAAACTATTATGATTCTTTTTTGTTTATTTCTGCGCAAGCTATACCTAAAATTTGCATGTTTTGGAGAATTTCTAGGAAAATCTAATAACATTACCTCAAAATACACATGATTGTAATTTTACTACAAGGTATCTATAAGGAGATACTTTTAAGGTCTTTGTAGTACCTTTGAGTGTACCCTAATTCATGTTTGTAATGTATAAGGTATCTCATAGGAGATACTTTCAAACATGAATTTTTAGTACCTTCAATAGGTATCCTAGTAGATACCTTGAAAATGCACATGATTGGAATTATCTTTCAGGATATCTCTTACCAGATACCTTGTAGGGCCTTATAATACCTTCAATACTACCTTTTTGCATGTTTGAAAGGTATATCTTTGAATATACCTTGAAGGTATCCGTGAAGGTACTAAAATGCCCTTCAAGGCATATTCTAGGAGATACATAGTTAGTTTCCCTTTTGTTTGCATGTTTCCAATGCTATGCACATGGACAAGGGTAAACATGCAGTGGAGCACAATAAAATTTTAAATCTATATATGTATTCAATTTTTTGACCCCTTCTTGCATACATGAGAATATTAAATGAAGTGAACCTTTGCACATTTTCCTAGTTACATGGCATGCTATGATAGGTTGAAGGCATACAAATTTATTTAATTCTATTGGAATCTGTGTGGCTAGAGGGAACCTCAAGGCTAACTTGGGTAGTAGTGAATCCTATTGGGATGCACAATATAGCTAGACCTAGGGCACCTTAGAGAATGCTATGGGATGTATTTTCATATCATGTGCATGGGGTATCCCTTTCTTTATTATTTATTTCCCCTTTTATTGTTGTTGTTTCCTTTAAAATAAGTGTTATTGGCACAAGTTTCTATCATTTAGTGCCAAGTGTCTGCACCTTGGCCTTATATAAATTTAAATATTTTACTAATATATGGTTATCTACCCTCCTCCCCTTGTAATTAATGTCTAGGTGATCCATATTGCATGATCCCCCATAAGGATCACTGAAAATCTCTTATGAGACACTCCTCAATCATGTGGATCACCTTTAGCAATTATGGGCACATAATTTCAAAAAAATGACTATGATGATCATGATAAAAGTATAGGCCTATTAAATCCACTCTCTTGAATAGGATAAACACTTAAATGCCTTAAAAGTTTCAAAGATAATTGAGTCAAGAATTATAAAAAAATTTGAGCAGGAGTTGATATCTAGTGTTTTCCCTATAACAGGGGAAGAATCATTGAAAATATTTGTAGCATTAAAACTTCAACATATTCATCTAGTGGTATAGAACATCCAAAGAAACAAAAAACCTGAGGATCAAGTGGTCATAAAGACCCTCTAACACAATTTGTCAGGAGAAACTCCTATGATTTGACACTCATAGAAATAAATCCTAAAGTGTCAATGTTAAGTACATCACCAAGGGGAACATAAATGACCCTTCATTGGTCCTTGATTATACATATGAGATATTTGATCCAAAATTGGTAATAACCCAAAAATCTTGAGGGATGGTGCCCATGATTGCATGCTCAAGAAGGATCAGAGAAATAACTCTAAGCCATTTAGGCACAAGATTTGGATCTCCATACTGGCTCAATACATGGTGCCTCTTGTGCACCCATGTCCCAAAATTATTGCCTTGTGAACTGAAAGGTATGATTCCAATAATGGAATTATTACATGTAACCATATGAGAGTAAACATCAATGTCAATACAATAAGGGGATACTCTAACTCTTGAGTGACCCCAGTACTGATGTTTAAAGTAAGGAAAGCTTAGATAATTTTTGGGACACATGTGCCCATAATCTAGAGTTCCTTAATTCAGTCGTCTTGAGAAATTACACTAAACCGCCTCCTCTGTCAATTTCTCTCACAAGATTTATGACACAAGCTATGAAGGACACACTTTCCATTATGGAATTCATCTTCATGATGGACTCAGATACTAACATGCATGATTTTCAATTTGGTGAGGTCTCCCTTTTCAAGATGGTAAGCAAGGAAAAATCTTATAACATGGACATTGTGAGAGCTATTGCCTCCACCATTTATAATCAACTAGCCAATTTTTTTACCCAAGATATGTTTAGATATTCCTCCTTCCTCCTTTACCTAATTATGTATAAGAACTCTAGTTTATTCTGTCATTATTTTACTATCAACACTATTAAAATAGGTAGCCATCTTAAAAGGATAATCCTTGTCTCCATGTGGACCCACATCCTATTGGCCATGAAGGATTACGATGAGTTATTAGAGTGCTTCCTATCTTTATTCCTCATCAACCTCAGTTAAGAACCCATCATTTCTAAAATGATAGACATCTAGAGTTTTTGGCTCAATGGTAGTAGGATTCTAGGTAATTGATTATTTTGGGCCCATTTCACATTCATCCAAGTCCATAGATTCAAAGAGGAGCCATTCTAGCTTCCACACCTAATCATAGATAGAACCCTCACCGTGGAGTTGGTTCACTCGCTTGACATAGTAGAATTAGTTTATGGTTTAGGATATAATAATAAGGCCATCTATGACACCCCCTTCATAAAGGGAGGCATCACAATGGTGAAAAGGTCATAGAAACACCTACTTGTGCTCAATCTTGTAGAGATCAACCTTGACCAAATTAATGACCAATGGAACTATGACCTAGTTGGCCACATAGCCACCTTGAAGACTAGCATCACATTCCTTTATAACCACTAGTCATACCTCTAAGAGAAAAGGTCACTGGTAGTAGATGACATCAAGTATTATGTGGATCTTTCAAAGATTTATTTAGACACCTGGAAGCTATAGGAGTCCTTTTACAAAGTATTTTGGTAGTTTTAACCCATGAATGAAATTACAAAGGAATTAATAGTGTAACTCATTCAGAGGGGCAAGGGAAATGGGAAAATATATGTCTATTAGAAATATAGGCGAGAAATTGGTGAATGGGAGCATAATTTTGATGACATGGACATTAATGAGAAATTTGAGAACCTCTAGGATAAACACCATGAAGAATAAGCTTGAGAAGAAGGGGATGTATTGGTGGATGAATAAGAGTAGGATATCTATTTAAAAAAATGGAAGATGCCCCTCCAGTTAAGGAGGAAGAAGCTTCCATAATACACAGGCCTACGACCTAGCCACCTCTTCTATATCCACACTTGACTACCCCACAATAATAGTATAACACTTCAAGGTAAATTGAGGATGAACCACCTCAATCTGGCTCCAAGGCACAAGCTTAAATTCATCCACAAAAGCCCATTAAAAAGGTGAAATTTTCTCACCCCTTTCTCTCCATTTCGACTATGTTCTTTAATCCACTATCACCTTCCATAGTTTTTATTAAGATTATTGCACTCTTTAATTCCCAACCGATCATCTCCCTTATGCCTTTTCTCACTCCCCCACCCTCATCCACCATATCAACACCCATAATGGCACAATTACCCACCACTCCTCTCTTTGTCCTCACACCTCTCTTACCTTCCATTCTAATTCTTCACTCTCTCATCTCTGGGGAAATAGTGTCCGCTACTTGACAACAGCAAGTGACCATTCCTTTTAGTCTACCCTAGGGATTCCCCTTCATAGGGGTAAATATTCAATCACAAGATTAGTTCCATCAGTAGTTAGAAACTACAAGAAAATCCTAGGAGTCTTTGATAGAGAAAAGAAGAGGAAATATGGGTAACTCCCTAGTGGTGCCTCATCTATGGTCATTCTTTAACCCAGTACAACAATATCTAATAATTACACACATGCATCCCAAGTATTCAAGCCCAAAAGATAGATGCATCTATGGGACTACTCGATACAGGTCATTAGCATCAACCTTAGGTATATTAGACCCATAAATAGGGTCAAATTAATGCAGAAAACATAAAAGTCCATCACAATAGACTATATCAAGGTGGAATGTTAGTTGGAAAAGATAAAGCTATAACTTGTAAGGGTGAAATCTACTATTTACCACCTTAACATAGAGGACAAGGATAAAGACATAGAGCTTAGTTAAATAAGGCTATAAACTTGAAGCCAATTACTGGGTTCATCATGAACTCAAAGTGGTTGAGCTCATATATGAGCATGTTTGTAAAATAAGTTCTTTCTTTTGTTTCCCCAAAGGTTCAAGATTTGCAGTACCTTGTTAAGAATATTTATACCATGATGGATAAGACACTTCAAGATGTGGGGTTGGCTAACCCAAAGTGAATGGCAGTAAAGGTGATTGAATTTTTGAGATGTAATAAGGTAGCATCAAAATAGAAAGCATCTCTAGATGCCTTAGATGAAATATTCCAAGATATGAAGGGTGCATCAAATAGTTGGTCCATTTGGGACTCCCCTTTCCATTCCTTGAGAACAAAATCATCCTCTTAGAGGATAAAATAAAAGATTTATTAGAGAAGAAGTAGAATGGCCAAATCATCTATGTGGCTATCAATTAAAACCCAAGTGTCTCCAAAGTGAAGACCATATTGTAGCCTCTTGCCTAGCTAGAATTTTAGATTCTAATAATAGTATAGGGATTGAGTAACATCTCCTTCAAGGATATTATTGATGTAGACAGAGCCTTCAAAGCTCTAAAGAAACAAACTTATCCCATGGAGGAGGATTGGATGCCTTTGAAGGTTACTATTTTAAGGTTGTAAATTTGGTGGGCCTCATCCTTTTTATAGCTTTGCCTTGACTGATCTATAAATCTAGAATTTTTGGGTTCTTCCATCTATAGGAAGATTCCCCATTAAATAGTTAGGAACTATGGATCATAATCCATATTTTGAAGCTTTGGGATAGCTATCTTTTATCATGGATGCACTTGGAGAGTTTGGTAGATGGTATACTAGCCTCCTCTTTCCTAGGCTCCCTTTGCTAGTTTTGGCCTTTTGAGTTTATGGGAAGGATTGTACTGTATATTTTACCTTTGGCGCTTTGTATGGTGTTTTCCACCCATCAATGAACAAGATGTGGTGTTCTATGTCAAACTAAGTGAGAATTTATTTTTGTTTTTTATTTCCATTCTTTGCTTCTATATTATTATTTCTTGTTTATGTTGTGGACTTGAATTCATTCATATGATCCTTTCATAGTATGTTATGTTCAAAGATTCAAGATATTTTATGCAATTGTAGGTTAATACTTTAGAAATCTTGGTGCATCACCTTAGTTTATTTTTATGTTTTAATTAAATTTCTTTCTTTCCCTTTCCCCCAATCTAATTTTAAGAACTCCCTTCTAAAATCATGGAGGTTGTTTTATAGACCTCAATTTGGTCCCACACCTGTAAATCTTCCCATATGAAATTATTCACCGAGGGAAAGATCTTTAGGCATCAACAGGGTCTTTGTAGCACCTTCAAAGTTTCTTTTAGTAGATATAAATATCTTGGAGGGCCTTGTAATAACTTCAAGGATACCTTTATTCATGCTTAAAATGTATCTCTTAGGAGATACCTTCAACATAGATATAGATACCTTAGAGGGCATTGTACTACCTTTAACTATAACTTTATGCATGTTTGAAAGGTTTGTCTAAGGATATACCTTTATGGTATCTTTGAAGGTACTAAAATGCCCTTTAAGTTATCTTCTAAGAGATACCTTAAATGGTATTATAATACATTTAAGGGTTCTCCTAGTAGATAGAGATACCCTGGGGATACCTTCACGGATACCTTTATGCATGTTTGGAAGGTATCTCTTATGAGATACCTTCAAGGTAGCCTTAAAGGTACTCTAATTCCATTCAAGTTATCTTTTAGGAGATACCTTGAAGGGTGTTGTAGTAGCTTCAAGGGTTCTCCTAGTAGATACTATTGTAACCAACATCCCCTTTTTCTTGTTTAAGAAATAGGGACTTACTTTTAAATTTTAGACTTCTTTATTGAACCTTTCTTCTATAGGTATGATAAAAGTTCTAATCAGATTGCTCTTTAGCCTTTATAGTTATAGGGTTCTTATAACTTTATTAATTCACATGATTGAATTTTTTTTTTAAGGTATCTCCTAGGAGATATCTTGAAGCACCTTGGAATACCTACGATGTTGATTACAAAGGTCCTTGCAAGGGCTTTGATATAATTGTGACACCTTTTTATTTGGAAAGAACCTTGATGCCAAATAATCTTTAATAAATACCTTCAAGGTAACCTTGAAGATACTACAATGCCATTCAAGGTATATTTTATAAGATACCTTGAAGGCTCTTGTATTAATTTAAACGGATATCCTAAGAGATAGAGATGCCTTGGAGGGATTTATAATACCTTCAAGGATGCCTTTATGCATTTTTGAAAGGTATATCTTAAGAGATAACTTCGAGGCAAACTTGAAGGTACTACAATTCCTTTCAAGGTATCAACTAGGAGATACATTGAAGGGTCTTGTATTACCTTCAAGGGTTTTCCAAGTAGATACCTTGAACATATACATAATTGTAAATTTCTTTCAAAGTATCTCCTAGAGGATTATTTTGAAGGGCCTTGTACTAATTTAAAAGGGTCTCCTCATATATACTTTGAACATACACATAATTGGAATTTTCTTTATAGGTACTTCTTAAGAGATACCTTAAACATACACATGATTGGAAATTTTATTTTGAGGTATCTCTTAAGAGATACATTGAATATGCATATGATTGGCATTTTATTTCAAGATATCTCGTAGGAAATACCTTGAACATGCACATGATTAGAATTTTATTTGAATGTATCTCCTAGGAGATACCTCAAAGAGCCTTGGAATACCTTCCATTTTGATTTCAAAGGTCCTTGCAAAGGATTTGATATAACCAAGACACCTTTTTATTTGGCAAGAACCATGATGCACATGATTAGAATTTTATTTTAGGGTATCTCCTAGAAGATACCTTGAACATGCACATGATTGGAATTTTATTTCAAGGTATCTCCTATGAGATACATCTTAGGGCCTTGGAATACCTTCCATTTTGATTGCAAAGGTCCTTGTAAGGGATTTGATATAACCATGGCACCTTTATATTTGGCAAGAACCCTAATGTCAGCTTTGATTACCTATGAGAATGGCATGTGGCACTCCCACAACCAACAAAAAATTATAATTCCCTTCCCAAGATCTTTCCACAAATATAAATATGTCATGTGGCATACTACAAAAAAGTCATCATACTAAGCTACATATTGAGAGCCCTCAATAATAATCAAAAGGTGTGACATGTCAAAAAGTGGAAAACTTTAGATTTAAAGCTAAAATTGATAGTGAATCAAAGGAAAATCAACATTAAATTCAAATTTTATTGAAATTGTTTTCCAAAAGCAATAGCTCAAAGACATTCAAAGTTGATGAATTTGCTATTAATATGGCATGAACCAAAATTACCATCAAATCTTGTATTAATCAAATCAATCTTCAAAAGGCTACTCAACTTAGCTATTGTAACCTACATATTTATTCTAAGCTCTATGTGTTTCCTCTCTCTTCCATCTACATCCCAAATTCAACCAAGATTGAGATCTTCATAGATTCCACCTAACCACCATTGTTAGAGTTTGAAAATTATAGAGAAGTATAAGAAAACATTAGTTGCTACTCAGGATATGAAATAAATAGTATAGGTATGAGCCTCCACTATGAGTAAGATCATTTCATTTAGAATTGATAATTTTCTATTTCAATACACAAACAAAATTGTGTTCATGGACATAGAGTTCATCCCTAAGGCCATAGACTTGAGTGACATGTACTATAATAGCATCTATTAAAAAAATTTAGGAGCTATAGATATTGATGAAACTAAGACCATGCTTCACATTATTCAATTGGATTTAGACATCATTACAATCCAAATGTATAGTCTCCATAAGGTTGTAGGAAAACTAGAGGTTGTGTTGTGCACTGACCTAGTATATGACATCTTCAAGAATTCAACATGCAAAGATGGATTTCTCAAGTAAATAAATTAAGGAATTCCCATTGACTTTATTGTAGGGCCCAAATTTAAAATATATTATGACCTACTAATACCACAACTAGACTAAAACTAGAGAATCATTAATAACTGATATGAGGCACACAAATAAGAGACAGTCTTATCTTCATGGGTAACAAACCCAAATAGATTGGTATTCATGGATGACCAAGGGAATGTACCCATTAACTATTTTAAAATGAGAGTTAGGTTTATCCTCTTCCTAATAAATAGAATATTTTATAATGCACACATTGGGTATGTAGATATAAGATCTATCTCACTATTTTAAATAATTTTAGAGTATGAACAGATCCCCTCACTTAGGGATATTATTAGCAATAATCTAGTCACTACTATGAATGACACTTTTAGGAATTTTAATCCATTTTACATGATGAGCTACCTATTAGAGGTCATTTACATGACTACCCAATTAGGTTAGAAATCAAGGTCTCGTGCATGAAATGAAGTTGTGTGTTAGACATAATCAATGATGCACATTCACCACTTTAGGCACCACATCAATATAGTTTTAGAATATTTTTACCCTCCTATCTATAAATAAATCACTAAGTGTGAAATTTTGAGGGTCCTCTGGGGTTTGGATAGATATTGATATAAGTGGGAAGCTTCTAGCTATATTTGGATTACATAGTCATCTGGATGGAAGGGATAATGGTGGCTCCCCTTATATTATGAAGTTATGTCCCAATGAATCTGGATGAAGAGGAGATGGCCTATCAAATGATATATGGAGTTGATGGTTTCTTCAAGAACAAAATTAAGACACGCCCCTATAAGACTACTTACAATATGTGGATAACTAAAATCACAAAGTGGCAGGACATTATAATAGCTACAAGGCATAAAAACTCATAAATATTTATTAAGGATGATTTTAGGGCATGAGACCCCAAAAATGTCATTTTAACTCACCTCTTCAAATTCAAAAATTATGTGGCTATAAAATATAATCACCAAGAATAAGTACATGAATGAATTTATAGGGATGCAAGGAATGACAAGTTAGTCCTCAGAAATACTAAAAGGAAGAATATTGAGCTTGAAATGAGGCTTGATAGTGAGAAGAAAAAATATGATATTTTGAAGCCCCAACTCCCACCACCTTATAGGATCATGGATTATGATGGCTATGAGGAACCACAAGAGGAAGAGGAAGAATACAATGTTCCTCTCATTAGGAACAATCCATGTAGACCTTTGTTATAGCAAAATCCAAGTGGATAAAACCTATCCTTGAGCTCTTAGCAAGGGGAAGATAGCATCCAACCTATCCCCTCTCAAGGTCCTACATTTGTCTATACATCTACTAAGGAATCTACCACATAAATCTTGGACAATTAGATCTAGATGTCATTGACCTCGATGACTTTGAATAGGGAATTGAGTTCTCAATGGAGGAATTGTAGATAATTATTGGGAGGAATATAGAGAAATATTACACAACTAAGAAGTCTCTTAGAACTACCATGAGAGGATCAATGCCTTACACTTATATAAAGTGATGAATAAGAGGTAGGAAGATGTAATCCAGCAAGCCAGAGTGTTCATGGAACTTGAACAAACTATTATACTCTATAATACCAAGTGAGAAAAATTGGTTAGAGTTACCAAAAGAAATAAATTCCCTAAACCCAAGGTTCTACCACTTGAATACATTATTCTTGTATAGACCATACTCATGACTAAAAAGATGATTTTAAATACATGGCTTGATCAAATTAAGGATGCAACTACATCCTTAGGGAAACATGAATTCAAAATCACCTTGCTACTAAAAGATGCCATGGTAACTAAGATGACCAAACCCATTATCTCCTTCATGGATGAAGAAGGGTTTAGAGCATAAATTAAGGTATTCATGTATAAATTAATGTAGGATACATCCAATGCAAAGATATTTTTTGAGGTAATGGGTATTGTGGGATTTTTTAATCAAAGGTTAGAAAACATAGATGTAATTGAGGAGGCACTGAGGCCAATACTCAAAGATCATGCCAGGATCATCCAGGAGATATCAAAGTTATTTTGACCTATGATCTTGGAATTCGCTCATATATACTAGGACTACTTGCTTTGTGTATAGGCATGTACCAAAGTAGAAGTAGAGAATAAGCAAAGACAAGAACAACAACAACAAAAAACAACAAACCAACCAACAACCACCTCAAGTCCCTTAGAAAATATTTCTTTTCATCTTGTATATTCAAATTAAGAATAATCCTTTCTAATGTAAACTTGTCTTAGAATTTTTTTAAGCCTATAAATAGGGGTTTCCCCTTCATTTGTAACTAGAATATAATTATTACTATAATTAATACAAGCAACCAAAAAATTCAAGAGTTTGTTTGTAGTGTTCTCTTGTGTGTGTTCTATAATTTATGATTCTCATGATTTTAAATGGATAATAGTTTATTTTATGAAATATGATTTGTTAATAACTCACATTATATGCATCTATTAGATTGATTTTAACACTTGAATGACTAATTTGATATTATACATGTTTTTTTCTTCTCATTTACAATCGAGTATGCCATGAAATTTACTATGAGTGAATAATTTTCATGCAAAGTATGTTATTATACATATGCATTTCCTTCCTTTGAAGCTTCAACTGCATTTATTTATCTTTAAGCATTATGCTAGAGTTTATGGATGATTGTTTCAAGTGTTTTTTCCTTAAAAGTTAGCAAAATTGGTATCTTTGATCATTTTGAGCACAATCTCTTTTATGAACTACCGTACTTACTCTTGGATCCACATATGAATCACTTTATCTTAGTTCATCATATAAATATCCATTATTTATTTATATTTTGGGAAAGAATTACTAAATATTGAAATAATTTTACAAATATTATCAAGAATAAGTGTCACTACCTAAACATATGTTTCCCCTATAGTAAAGTCTACTAGCAGACTTCCAAAGTAATCACATCTCTAATATTTGTGTTATTTCTAGTAGTAGCTGAAAAACAACTCAAATCCCAAGTCTTTCAGCATTTACAATTGAGTTTTTTACTTTCCCTTATTCCTTGGTGACATAGGGAGCATAATAAATGCATCAACAATCCCAATAAAGTATCCTTTAAGCAATCAATAAAGTGTCCTTGAGATACATACAGGCTTGGATTCAAATCAAAATATACTATAGTCATGGGTCTAGCGGTCTTAAGACCTTTTCTAGGCTTGTGGAGGTTATTTGGACCATCAAATTCATTAACTATTGAGATGAATATCCTCAATATAGATCTCAAGAAGGATACATGTGATGTTCAAATAGGGATAACTAAATAGAAATTTACATCTATAACTAGCTTCAAGAGTACTGATATAGTCAATTGGATGAACCATGCTTAATGTATACTTTAAGGGTATATAATTTTATGTAGGGTAATGATATTGTTAAGAGATCATCATACATAAATCAACTCATGGGTACTTTGTGTAATGTCAAAAATCCCAAAGCATCTTTAGATCCTATCATATTCTGTATAAAGGAAATCACATCATGCATAATGGTCTATATAGGAAAGATTTTTTTCATAATGAAAGAATGGTTAACACGTGAAGAAGATAATAGTCTAAAAGGAATGCATTAAGTTTTGGAATTTTGAGGAGAGCTCAAGGAGAAAAAAATGAATTAAATATTCAGTTCCAGGAAATGTTCACCTATAGTTGTTTAAGGGACTCAAAAAATATTTTTACAGTCAAGACATTGAAGCAATAAGGTCTTGCATATTTTCAAAATTCATAGGATCTTGTTATGTTTAAAGAATCATTTATGCTTATTATTTACTCTTTTCATCCCAAGATATAATAGGTCTATTAATTAATCCTAAATTCACATATTCAGAGGATTTAGGCTCACAACTAGAGGTCCAGTCTAGAAACAGGCATCCCATAGCCTTAGATCATTCTAATGTTAGTCCAGATATGAATCAGATCTAAGTATTCTAATTTTAACTGGGTGTTATCTAGGTTGCTAACATAAATCAAGGAGATCTGTTGGTCATTTTTGTTGCAAGGGAACCTTCATTCCTGCCCTACCTTACTCCCTCATTTTTAACTTTTTTAACATGAATCAATTTAGATATTTAATTATAACTGGTGGAGTCTACCCATTTTTGTCTTATACACCCATTTGACTCCTTTGACCTCTTTTCCTTTTATATCGGGCTTTACAATAGGGCTCACTACTACTTAGGCCAACCCAGGGCCTCCTTAAGCTCAACACACATTCTTAAAAATTGTACTATTTTTTATTAAAAAGTGATTGAAGTTTATACAGGTAGAGTATTTGGAGTTATATTTATTATATTATTTATAATATTTTAGTGTTACAATTTGAAAATGTTGTTTACTCAAATAATCATGTGTGCACTCTTTCAATAGAAGGCTCGTTGACATCATCGTTGGGCATGCTCCAATAGGGCCAAAAATATTACAATAATCTAGGTAGACTATTTGAATCTTAGCACTTAAATAACATAACATTGTAAATAATGAATAAAGGGCTAAGTGAACACAAATAAATCACACATTTTAGATAGATTAAAAATATAAGTTGAATGCTATTAATATTAAATACCTGAAATATGGATCTGTAAAAATGATCATAACAAATATGGTCAATGCTTCGAACACTCCAAAACCTACTATATTCTGATATGTTAGTGCTCTATAGTGTATGTTTAGAAAAATCTAAGAGTATGTATGAATAGGAAAATATCTGGTTGGACATGTTTGGCAGTTTTTGTTCCTCTTAAAAATGTGTAAAAATTATACAAAACCCATTTAGCAAAGTCATTTTAAATTTCAAATTCATTGAGGACTCCCAACTATTGTTGAACGTAAATGCACCTTGAGAGTAGACAAGTCCAATTGAAGGTAAGTGATATATTTAATATGTTAAAATGATATTTATATATATTATATTAAAAGATATAATATTTATTTAAAATATATATTACATAATGTAATATAATAATACAAAATTTTATATTTTATAATACATTCTAATAATAATATTATTATTATATAATATATATGTTAATATAGTTTATAAATTAAATTATATATTATATATTTTAGTATAATATATTTAATATAAAACATATAATTTATATATAATATTACCTAGTTTAATACACACACACACACACACACACACACACACACACACACATCATGACATATAATATATGCACATATGTATTGGTGAGAGGGGTTATGTAAAGAGAAAGAGTGTAAAATTATAATTAATAGTTAAACCTAATAATTCCAAACCCTTGACAATGTCAAAATATTAAAGTTCATCTTTAAAGATAATTGTGAGAACAGATTGATCAAGATTTGAATCACCATGCAATGAGTTAGTCTATACTAACTTGAAATTTTTGTGTAAAGAGATAGCCTCTTATAATTAAATATCTACATCAAAACTAAGAATCCCTTGGTTTTAATCAGGGTGCATCTATATTCATTGGATAGGGATCTCAATTGTGGTTGATTATGTTTTGTCTTGGTGATTACAATGGAGAAATTGCTTTTGTTAAAATGGCACTAACAAAACTAAAACTAACCAGAAGTAATTTTGAGTTTAAAAATTGGATAAAAATTTGAAGTGGATATATATGTTCCAAATACACCATATATTTTATGTATTCCTACTATACCCAGTGATGATGCATTCTCAAGTATACCACCATAGTCTTGTTTCTCGTAAAGATACTATTAATGTTAAGTCTTCAAAAAATGTGAATGAAACTCCACTTAATATTATTCAAGAGCCTATTTCTTAATCATTACCATCAATTCCAAAGTTCTATGATGGAAATTTTGCTTCTATTTCCATATTTGAACTTCTATAATTTTTATTGTAATATGGTCCTGCAACGGATTATTAAACATTTTCTAAGGAATCTTATGATCCCTTTGATGTGATCCAAAACCCATGGTCAGATATCCATCAAGTATTATATTTTTAAACTCCTATAAGTCTTGAAGCTTATATTACAAGGAAAAACATCTATTAGTATAATGCATATGGCCCTAGTGGAAATTGTTATATGCATTCTCATAATATTAATATCCATGTGGAAGAGGTTTACTCATATCAGCCTCTAATAATACTTCAGTGCAAGGAGAGATATTAGTTAACACTAATTCATACTATTAATAAGAATCACCATAGGATTTATGATTATAGTAATTTTTTTGTGTGGCACATTTTATAATACAGCTTAATGTGGCACTGTCATGTTCATTATCTGATCAGTATCACATTTTGGTTCATTTGGATTAACTTTGTAAGATGGATTGATCTTAAAAAATTTATTGGATGAGGCCAATATAGTGGCCCCATACTTTAATATATTGTTTAATCCAAGATTTTCATTTCTTGATCATGCTCATGGTCACCCTTCATGTTTCTCATAAGTAGGAAATTTTAGTGCCACAAAGTGTGGTGGCAAGGGTTGAAATGATACCTCTGATGAAATAGGGTTATCCAAGACATATTTTGAATCAAGTGGGACATATTTGGATGCCTTTAAGGTGTTATTCTCAATGAGATAATTTTTTCCTTTAATTATTTAATCATTTGTAATGAGGATTCTGAAAAATCCCCACCTTGGTTAAAAGTATTCATTGAATTTGACATCAAGGAAGATGAATATGTATTCCCACTCGATGTACACTCAATGTTTGATGTGATAAATGGACATAAAATAAGAATGTCCTATGTATTGGTCTCTATCATATTTGATATCTGACCATGTCAAATTTCTATTATGTTATTAAATTGTTTAAATTAACTGATCAAGTCACAAGTTCAAATTCAAGAAATGGGACTCGCTATCACAGGGATTTGAATTGGTTAATTTAATCTCAAAGGTATTCCATGGGGGCTAACAATTAAGGAGTCAAATCCCTATTAGAAAATTTCATAATGTAAATTAAAGAATATGAATAAACTTATTTAATAAGAATAATTATAATAAATGAAAAAAATTGTAATTATTTTTGTATTTAAATACTATGTTTATTAGTTATTTTTATTTATAATGTTTAAAGGTTTAAATATTTTTACTAAATAATTAATGTTTATATTTTTTTACATAGTGGTTAGTTTTTACCTCCTCATAAAATGAAACATTTTTTAATGCAATGTTATTATACTCAATTCCTTATTCATATTCAAGTGGTGATAAATTAAAGAAGTAAATCCATACTGATAAAAATATTTAAACACTATCACAATTTCATTGTAAATATTTTAACTATTTTCTAAAATTCTAAATCTCTCTGAATCTAGATAAGGTTCTATCCTCCAACCATAGGAATGACAAGAATTCCTCTATCATTTACGAAAATGAACCATGTTAGTTTTTGTCTACAAGTCCACATCTAACTCAATTTCAATGACTTGGCATGCATGTTAAGAGTTCTTTATATATTCCACTTGAACAAACAATCAAATCTCTAGAAACACATTTCATACTTAATATAATTTTGACTAATTCATGTGTCCCTTATATTGAATAAAACAACCACAAACCATTCACATATTGATAGTTATCTAGGTTTCATCCAAGGATTCTTGAAAGTGTAGATCTCTAACTATGTATTGTAAATATGAGTTTTTTCATTTGACTAAGACTCAAAATAGAAACAACTGTTAGATGATTGTGGAGCATTAAATAATTATTATCTTTAGTAAACCTAATCCATATGCATATTATAATACAATCATGAAATAATTATACATCACATAATATAATTATCGTAGTGTCACTCCATGGTGCATCCATCTAATTTCCATGCCTCTTCATAAATACAAATGCAAGAAATTAACACACCTATAAGTATATGAAGTACAACATCACTAGTTATTTAGACTTATGATAAGAAGCCATAATTTTGTTGGGCATTGAAAATCTTACTCTAGTTTTTTAATACTACCAAAAGAACAAGATATGGTGGATATATTATGAATCTAATATTTTTTTTGTGTGTTTCATTCTATAATATAGCTTGATGTGGTGTTTTCAAGTTTTTTGTTTGATTGGTATCACATTTTGGTTCATTTAGATTAGCTTTGTAAGATGAATTGATCTTAAATTTTGTATTTGATGAAGATATTGTAGTGGCCCCATAATTTAGCTTGTTTAATTCAAGGAGTTTTATTTCTTGGTCATGCTCAGGGTCCCCCTTAATGTTTCTCATAAGTAAGAAATTTTAGTGCCACACAGTGTGGTGGCAAGGGTTCAAATTCTACCTCTAATGAAAGAGGGTTATGCAAGACATATTTTGAATCAATCAAGACATATTTGGATGTCTTTTAGGTTTTCTTCTCAATTAAAAAATCTTTTTCCTCTAATTCTTAAATCATTTCTAATGAAGATTGTAAGAAAGCCCACTGTGGTTTAAAGTATTCATTAAAGTTGACATCAAGCGAAATGAATATATATTCCCACTTGATGTATGCTCAATGTTTGATGTGATTAATGGATGTGAAAGAGGAACATCCTTATAAATATTCAAGTGGTGATAAATAGAAGAAGTAAATCCATAATGATAAAAATATTTAAACACTATCACAATTCCATGATAATTTTTTAAACTATTTTCTAAAACATTAAATCTCTCTAAGTCTAGATAAGGTTCTATCTTCCAACCATAGGAATAAAAATAATCCCTCTGCCATTTACCAAAATGAATCATGCCAATTTTTGTATACAATTCCACCTCTAAATCAATTTTTAAATAACATAACTGCTAGATGTTTGTGTAGCATTAACCGATTAATTTTTTTCGTAAACCTCATTCATATGCATTATTATTATAATAGGATTATGAACTAATACATCACATGATATAAAAATTATAAATAAATATAATGTCAATATATGGTTCATCCATCTAATTTTCACACCTCTCCATAAATGTGAATACAAGAAAGTAACACACATATAAGTTACATATGAAGTATAAGTTACATCACTAGTTATTTAAAATTATGATAGGAATCCATTAGTTGGGCATTGAAAATATTATTTTAGCTACTCAATTGTACCACAAGAAGATATGATGGACATATGTGACCCATAAAAATTATCCATAATAAACTAAAGGCCAACCATATTCTATATGATTAGTGACATAGTGAGATAAAAAAAATTGAAAGATGTCATTGACTTATTTTGATGACATGTGCCTTATGATCAAATAATTTGAGGTTACGATTTTATCTATGTGTAGAGTTTCAATAAAATAATGAAATTCAAATAATAATATGTAAAAAATAATTATATTAAGGTCAAATGTATGTATGTATGTATGTACGTATATAATTCTTAAGGAAATATAAAATATGAACATGGGGGTTCTTTTGTTAAGAAATTTATTAAAAAAAATCCATATTTAGAGTTGAACATTATTTAAAAGTTCAACTCAAACCTTAGTAAGTAGTTTCAAAAATGAAAACACATTAGCCATGCCTATGTCTACTCCTACCCATATAGATGGAGATGTCTCAAACAAGGTCAAAAATGAAACAAAAAAATATCATCATTAGTCTATATATATATATATATATATATATATATATATATATATATAGACTAATGATGATATTTTTTTGTTTCATTTTTGACCTTGTTTGAGACATCTCCATCTATATGGGTAGGAGTAGACATAGGCATGGCTAATGTGTTTTCATTTTTGAAACTACTTACTAAGGTTTGAGTTGAACTTTTAAATAATGTTTAACTATAAATATGGATTTGTTTTTATAAATTTATTAACAAAAGATCCCCCAATATATATATATATATATTGGGGGATCTTTTGTTAATAAATTGATAAAAACAAATCCATATTTATAGTTAAACATTATTTAAAAGTTCAACTCAAACCTTAGTAAGTAGTTTCAAAAATGAAAACACATTAGCAATGCCTATGTCTACTCCTACCCATATAGACAACTTATAACATTCAAAATTGCTTCTATATATATAAACATCAACCAAGTAGTTGTAGCAATATATCAGCTACAAGATGGTTCATAATCTTGCTAGGAAAAAGAGGGCATTATCTCCTATTACAACCTAAAAAATTACATATATATTAGTGTATTTTTTTTTTATTATTATTATTATTATTATTATTATTATTATTATTATTATTATTATGTAAAATAATTATTATCTTTTAAAGACTATTTATAATTTAATATGTCTAACAAAAAAAATACATGTCAAATTTAAAAGATACATGAAAAGGTGCAGGCAAGATTTTCAAACCAAAGGTATGTTTCAAAAAATGAGAAAAGAGTAACAAAGGAAATTATACTAAAAAGTGATCAAACTTAAAATTATGATCAACATAAAGCTTATGATACTAATTAAGCCCCATATATCTATCATTGCCACATTAAAAAAATTACATAATTTAATCTTACAATACTAGGTGTTCTGTTAATGTGGCTTTTACTAACATCCCAAAAACTTTTTATGAGTGACTACCCCTCCAATAACAAACCCAAAATTTATTATAAGTAATAAATCCATCAAAGAGGGCCCTAAAACATCATTTAAGTGGTGTCTACTTTTTGGGTCATGAAAATGCACAATTGTAGTTAATTGTCCTGTTTCTTACAATAGGGGTCAAAACCATATTATCTATCTAGTTAGAAACACCTATTTATAATTTAATAGGTCCAATAAAAAAAATTACATGTCAAATTTAAAATATACTTGAAAAGGTGTAGGTGAGATTTCCAAACCAAATATATGTTTAGAAAAATCAGAATCAAGTAGAAAAGGCAATCATACTAGGAAGTGCTCCCTTTTAAAATTATGGTCAACACAAGGCTTACAATACTGATTAAGCCCCATATATTTATCATTGCTAAATACTAAAAAAAATTAGAAGCTGAGCTTATGATATTGGGTGTTATGTTAATGTGGCTTTCATTGATATCTTGTAAATGTTGTATGAGTGATTAACCCTCTGAAAACAGCTCCAAAATGTAGTTTTGGTAATAGATCCATCAAAGATGGCCATGAAATGTCATTACCATGGTTTCCATGTTTGAGTTCATGAAAATACAAAACAATAGTTAGCCATCACATTTCTTAAAACATGGGTCAAAACCATGTTATCTATCCAATTAAAGACACCACAATAATTGGTTTACATCAAATCCTTCTCCTCATCTAATTTAAGTTCTAGTGTATAGAGCACCATAGGATCTACATTAGTGTGGTCAAGAAGTAATGTCAGTTAGACCATCTCCATGTCCACTCTTATAACCATCAATATGGTAAAATTGGCTCATATACTACATGAGGGTGTTAGTAACTACATTAAGTGCATGCAAACTATCAATATTTATAACATCCTTCATTATAGAGGGAATTATCTTAGGATAAAATAGTTAGTTGATAGAGATTCTCATAGGTTTATTAGGGACACGATATGCACCCAACCAATCCTATGGAAAGATTTTCTATTGGCCCTAAAAACTCTTAATAATAAAATTAATAAAGAATTTCATTCAGGATATTAAACTTGCATTAAATTCTTTTTAAAAAATATGAAGGAACTCATTGTTGTTAGAAGGTGGCCAATCATAGCCATCCACCATTAGTCCCAAAAATTATTTTTCATCAATGAAAGGTGGTATTAGTGAATTTGGAAAAGTTTGAATTACATTATAAGTGACACATTGGTTTTTGGATTACTAAATAATGAGATTTTTTTTTCTTTTTTGCTTTTTTATATCTCAAACAAACTGCTAACAATTTGACATTATCATACTGTAGGAATTACTTCTCTATATAATATTCTAATATATCAATTAGACATGTAACCATTTAATCAAAGTCCCCTACAGTAAGGTAGGGGTCCCATGCTAAGGGATTGTTGATTATTTTTAGGGGTGATTTTGAGAAATTATAGGATTAATTTCCCAAATTATAGTCCTAAATTATTTAAAAATTTATGCAATATATGTTGATAAAAAAAATAAGTAGTATTTTACTTAAAAATGAAGTTATTTGAAAATAAATAAATAAATATGATTAGATACAATACTATAGTTTGAAATAGAGAATTCATATTTTATGAAATAAAGAATTTCTAACATTATCTCACAAAAACTATAGCTGAATACATGTGCATGAATACATGCATTTTAGTAACTATGCATTACCAAAAACCATCAATAAGTCTATAGTATACATGATTCAAAAATGCTAACCAGACTTGTCTACAAAAATTGATGATCACATCTCCAGCTCACTTTGTGGAACCTACAGTTAGAAACACCAAAAAACACTTCTCAAAGTCAAAATTCAAAATTGAAGTTAGTAATCAATCATTCTAGTCTTAATAAACTAGAGAAATAAACCAAAATATTTCAGTGGAGAAATAAACTCACTGATAAAGATATTCATTGGCACTTAATAAAGTTTAGCTTAATTTGAATGTGTTCAATAGAAGAAATGTTTATCACTAATTTAAATTACAAATCAAAAGACTTTATGGTTAAATAAAATTTTATGGTTATTTTTTAATGTAAAACAAAGATTTATTTGTATAATTTGTATGTAATTTAATATTTCATAGAATTTTTATAACCTAGTTCAAAGGGATACAAAATTTGTTATTCACATTACTTAAAATTAATTGTTTGTCCATCTGCTTTAATGTCAACTATCCCATACCAAGTGTCATCTATAACATCAAATTTAACACTTGTGATACACTATTTCAACTTTTTGATACATGATTGCAAATTTTAATTTAATTTCTATCAAACATTAAGGTTTTATAGATTTAATCTTTGAAGTAATCTATCTCATCTGTTGTGTACATGGTGAAGTATCGTAGAGTTTTGAGTGCATTTTTGACCCCATAATATTAAACAAAATAGAAACTTAGTGTATTTTCATGCTACGTGGCATTATATAATACATTAAAGGAATAAAAATCATTTAATTCTATTAAAAATTTAATATTATTTATGTACTATTAATAATATATAGATATATTATGATTTATATGATCTTAATAAATGATGTTTTTGTGATTCTTTTATTGAATTTTTTTTCCAAAGTAAAATTGTTGGCCTTATAGTTTCTTATTTTAATTTAATTTATTTTACATTTATGTGACTTGGCCATGTATTTTTAAATTATCATTTTGTAACAAAGTGTGAAAGGCTAAAAAATTAATAATTCACATTACTTGAAATTAACTGATTATCCATCTATTTTACTGCCCCTTGTCCCATACCAATTGTCATCTGTAACACCAAATCTAATGCTTTGTGATACATGAATTAACCTTACTGATAAATTACTACAATTTTAATGCCGATTGCCTATCGAATATTATTAATGTTTTATATATTTTCTCTTCGAAGTAATCTACCTCATTTGTTGTGCACATGGTGAAGCACCACGAAGTTTTAAATCCATACATTTGATCACATTTTTGACACCATAATGTTAAATAAATCATAAACTAAACCCATTTTCATGTTACATGGAATTATACAATACATTAAAGCCATAAAAATTCATTTAATTTTATTGAAAATTTAATATTATTTCCATACTATTAACAATATATATATATATATATATATATATATATATATTGTTAATAGTATGGAAATAATATTAAATTTTCAATAAAATTATAAATTTATAATATATAATATTCATTTAAACCTATATTAACATATATATTATATGATATAATAATATTTATTAAAATTAAAATGTATTTTATGAAATATATAATTTATATATATATATTATTAACATATAATTAATCATTTTAGTAAATAAAAATATTATGTCAATTATATTCATTTAATAATTAATATAAATTGTGTGTGTGTGTTGGGTGGGGGGTCAAGGGCGGGGGCAGCGGGCGGGGAGGTAGGGGTGGGGGTGGGTTGGGACACAGAGTGGGGGTGGTGGCGGAGCAGTAAGATGGGTTATGTGATGCAAAAGAGTGTAAATCAATAATTAAAACCACTAGTTACTTCAAACCTATGACAATGTCAAAATAAGTTTATCTAAAATAGTTGTGGGCAAAAACCTATCAGGATCTAAATCACCAGGCAATGCTTTAGTTTGTGATGGCTTGCATTCTTCATGTAAAGAGATAGCCTCCTAGCACATTCTCTATGTCAAAATTATAACTCTCTTGGGTTCTTAGGGGGCATCTATATTCATTGGATAAGGAGCTCATTTGTGGATGATCAAGTTTTGTCTTGGTGATTACAATGGAGAAACTGCTTTTGTTACAATGGCACTAAAAAAATAGAAGTTTCTAAGAAGAATTTTGGGTTTAGAAATATGATAAAAATTTGAATTTGACATATGTATTCAAAAAACTCCATCTATTATAATGTGTATGCCTAATATTAAACCACCACAACTTGTTTCTCTTAAACATATTAATAATTAATAATGTTACATCATAAAAAAGTGTAGATGAAACTCCCCTTATTATGCAAGAGCCTATTATTTTTAAATCATTACCACAAGTTCTAAAGTTACATTATGATAATTTTACTTCTATTTCCATATTTTAACTTATATAGTTTTAATTTTACTATGGTCTTATAGCAAATTATTGAACATTTTATAATTATGATGATCCCTTGGATGTGATCCAAACCCCATGGTAGGATACCCATCAAGTGTAATTTGTTGTGATGAGTTTGTTTCTATTTTATTGAAATGAAATTCTCTAAATTATATAAATCTATATTTAAATAAAATCTATATATGGAAATTTTAAATATAAATACTATATATAGTAAGTGTTTTGAGGTAGACTACTTATTCCCTCACATAATCATATTTTAAATAAGCACACAAAATCCTTTCCCAAGAGGTCTTTGAGTTACTAGGTACAATTTTGTGTCACTTATTTTAATTATCATTTTGGGGTCAAATTCATCCCCAAATATTAGTTTGTAAATTCAAGAAAGGTGACTTGCCCTCATAGATATTTCAATTGTTAAATTAAATTATCTCAAAGGTATTCCAAGGGGGTTACAAATTAAGGAGTCAAATCCCTATTAGAAAATTCGCCTATGTTACATCTTTAAAAAATATGGATGAAACACCACTTATAATTCAAGAGCCTATTATTTATAAATCATTACCATCGGTTCCAAAGTTTCATGATGATAATTTTACTTCTATTTCTATATTTAAACTTCTATAATTTTTATTGTATGTCTTGTAGTATATTACTGAACATTTTTTAATTCTGATGATCCTTAGATGTGATCCAAAATCCATGGTAGGAGACCCATCAAGTTTAATTTTTTGAGACTTATATAAGTTAAGAATTGATCAAATATCCTTAGGGGTTGTTTATAGGTGTAGGGAAGAGAAATGAGTTGACACTCAACCAACTTCTTGATAAGAAACATGAGAGGCTTTGTGAATTTAGTATTTTTTTGTGAGATGTAGTTTTTCATATAGCTCATTGTGGCACCATCATGTTCACTTTTTTATTAGTATCACATTTTGGTTCATTTATATTAGTATTATAAAATGTATTGGTCTAAAAATTTCCTGTCTTAGATGAAGCTAATGTTGTGGCCCCAAACTTTACTAGCTTATTTAATGCAAGGAGTTTCATTTATTGATCATGCTCAGGGTCACCCAAATTTTTCTCATAAGTTAAAAAATTTAGTGCAACAAAGTGTGGTTACAAGGGATGAAATGATACCTCTAATTCAAGAGGGTTATGCAAGACATTTTGAATCAAGCACATAATTTGGATGCCTTTTTGGTGTTCTTCTCAATGAGATAATTTTCTCCTCCAATTCTTTAATAATTTTTAACGAAGATTGTGAAAAAACCACACCTTGGTTCTTTTACCTTGATTTAGAATATTTTTTCACAAATACAAATCTTAATATCTAAAGACATCTATAAAAGGATTCAAGTCTACCATATAATAATATATGGAAATCTATTTATAAAATACTATATACACAGAAAGTGTTCTTTTGATAGGTAGAAAATATCTTGGTCATTATATAATGGACCAATCAGTAATAAAAATGTCTTAAAAATGATTTTCAAATGAGTTGGTAGATGAAAATGGAATTTATCATCTTGGGATGTTCTAGTTAATCATCATAATGCCCTCAAAAAGCTTCCCAAATGAGTATGTTTCTATTTTATTGGAATGAAATTTTATAAATCATACAAATCTACATTTAGATATAATATATAAATGGAAAGTATATATATATATATATAGTAAGTGTTCAATAGACTATATGCCAATCTAATCCATCATCGACAGTCCATGATCATGCTAACATAATGTCAAAATTCTAAGTTTAAGGTAATCAATCCAATCCTCTTGTTTTCATATTTTGTTTAATCATGATTTATATCTTTTATATTTAGGATTATAATGTTTATTGGAATTATGAATTCATATATTGCATTTAGTTCTAATGGATCTAAATCTTACTTAGGTAATTTGATGTTTGAGTAAATTTAGATTACTACAAAGTGGTACATCCTTAGATGATCAACGCCATTTTTATCTATATAGTAAGTGTTTTGAGGTAGATAAAAATGGCTTTGATCATCTAAGGATGTACCACTTTGTAGTAATCTAAATTTACTCAAACATCAAAATACCTAAGTAAGATTTAGATCCATTAGAACTAAATGCAATATATGAATTCATAATTCCAATAAACATTATAATCCTAAATATAAAAGATATAAATCATGATTAAACAAAATATGAAAACAAGATGATTGGATTGATTACCTTAAACTTAGAATTTTGACATTATGTTAGCATGATCATGGACTGTCGATGATGGATTAGATTGGCATATAGACTATTGAACACTTTAATAGTTGGACATGGATTTTCTATATGATTTATAGTTATTTACAATGGAGGAATGGAGTTTTTTAAATATAAAGAGGAGGGAAGGATCAATGTTTGAGATTCAAAGTTAGCTTAGGGAGATCAAGGGTTGGGGATTATTCTTCGAAGCCTCTAGATTTAAAGGCTTCTAAAGAGCAAGGGTGAGAATAGAGAGGATTATAAAATTGAAAAGCTTTAGAATACTATTAAGGACTAATTATGATTAGTTATAGGATTAGATAGGGCTTATGTGGGTTATTAGGGAATAAGGGTATAAGAGAGCCTAGGAATAGTCTAGTGTAGGTGGGTAGGTGTGCCATGGGAGTTTAAAATTCTCAAATAATAGATAAGTGGGGATTAGGATAAGATGATTGGGATTTAAGATATTAAATAATTTATTGATAGGGATGGATAATATTATTAAATGTAAAATAATGAAGGGGGCATTAGATAAATAATTAGAAAGGGGTGATAAATTAATGGGAAAAAGGGGATAAATTAGATAAGCAAAATCAGTGTTGAATAATAATAATATTAGTGACATTAGATGGAATGAGAAAATTTAAATGCATACATATTAGGATGTAAATATTAATGGTCAAAATGGCATTGAAAAGCTTCCTAAGAGATATAATTACATCTTGTGTTTCATTAGTAATATAATTTATATAATCTTGATAAATGAGCTTTTTGTGATACTTGTATTGAAATATTTTTTCAAGAGGAGTAAAATTGCTTGGATTAAAATTTTATATTTACATTTAATTTATTTTACATGGATGTGATTTGGCCACATATTTTCGACCCCAATATTGGGATTCAAAGGTGAAGTACTTGTGTTGTTGGCCAAAATGTTTAACCCCGACTATACATTGAGATATTACATGGCTTGATGTCATGAATGAAAAGGTGATGTTTATAGATTGGTATGGTGTATAATTCCTGTGCCCTCACATAACCATAGTTTAGATAACCCCACAAAATCCTTTTTCAAGTCTAGGTCTTTAAGTTAATAGGTACAATTTTCCATCACTTATTTTAATTACCATTTTGGGGTTGAATTCATCTCCAAATATTAATTTGTAAATTCAAGAAAGGTGACTTGCTCTCAAAATTATTTGAATTGGTGAATTAAATTATCTCAAAGGTATTATATGGTAGATAAAAATTAAGGATTCAAATCCCTATTAGACAATTTAATCATGTAATTTAATGAACAAATATAATTTTTTTTTTCAATTAGAATAATTATAATAAACAATAAAGATTTGTAAATACTTTTATATTCAAAAACTAAATTTATTATTTATTTTTATTTATGTTTAAATCTTTAAATATTTTTATTAAATAATTTAAATGTTTAATATGTTTAAATATTTAATTTTTAAAAAAAAATTATATGTTACAAATTTATATATAAACTTCTAAAATTATTATAGAATTAAAAATTATAGCATGCATTGAAATTAGGGTTAAGTTTATATTTTTCTCTTTCCTTTATTTTCTCTCAATTTTTATCTCTCCCTTTAGAAGGTAGAAAAACATTCTTTTATTGACTATTAGATTAATTGTGGTGTTAGTGGTGGAAGCATTGACCCCATTTTTCACTATCATTTTTGCAAATCCTTCTTGTCTGGTATTTAATATATGTAATGTATTTTTTTACTATATCTGAAATGTGTAATTTATTTGTCTTGACATGACCCTTTAATTCATTGTTTATCACTTTAAGTTATGAAATTGTTGAGATTCAGATAGACCTAGATTTTTGTTATGAAATAGACAAGATAATGAAATGGTGGAGATTAGGATTGTTTAGCACTTACTTATATTCAATAGGGACCCAAATGGTGAATGTGAGGGAAAAGAAAACATTTTTTGTTAACCATAATAAAATAATGAAATGTTTGAGATAATGAAATGGATGAGACAATGGCGTGGTCAAGATTAGGATTATTTGGAACTTACTTGTATTCAATAGGGATACAAATCATGAATGTGATGGGAAAGAAAACATTTTTATTAAATGTAATAAAATAAATAAATGACCAAGACAATGAAATGTTAGAGATTAGGATTATTTATAACTTACTTCTATTCAATAGGGACCCAAATGGTGACATTGAGGGGAAAGTAGACATTTTTATTGACTATAAGTAAATAATGAAATGGCCAAGATAATAAAATGGTAGAGATTAGTATTGTTTATCACTTAACTATATTTAAAAAGGATCCAAATGGTGAATTTGAGAGGAAAGCAGACATTTTTATTAACTATAAACAAATAATGAAATGGTTGAAATACTGAAATGATAGAGATTAATATTGTTTAGTGATTAATTATATTCAATAGGGACCCAAATGGTGAATATGAGGGGAAAGTAGACATTTTTTTTATCAACTATAAGTAAATGATAAAGTAAAAAAGTGATGGGATACAAGATGGTTTCAATGGTTCCACCTTGTCTCTATCTCCTTGCATCATTTGTCTATTGGCTCTATTCAGGATACTACAAATTGTTTTTGTTTTAGATTGAGTTGAAAAATCATTGTTTGGCCTATTCCAAGTTATTATTATTTGATTTGAATTGTTTCCATTTCTACTAAGTTAAAAAGTCAATTTTTGGGTGACAAAATTTTCCCTCATGCTACATCATAAACTTTAATGAATGAATGATTGACTAACACCTAGAATTATTATTTGAGGTGGAAAATTTTTCCCTCATGCTTTGATATTCTTGGGTAGAGGTGTCCCATGCATCATTATATATTAAAACTTTTCTTATTAAATATTTTCACCTTAAAAATATGAGAAAATATTGTTTATGGATAAATTTTTTGGGGGTGGGAAGCAGCAGGGTGCTGAAGATTTGTATAGATGCTCCATTTTCTTGGTTACCAACTATCATTTGCATCCAATAAATTTTTAATTTTTTTTCCAACAAAATTTTTGTAGAAAGATGCTCCTAATTTCTCTTAGTAGCATGTATTACAAATATTTTTTGTAGTCTTCAAAACACATCTAGATATATTTAGACCATCTAGCACAGGTATTCAAATCACTCTATATAGGTATTCAAAGCATTCCTAGAATTATTTAGAGTATTCTAAGTGTGTCTCCAAATTATACCTAGAACATCTTTAGATAAATTCTAGAGCATCTCTAGAATGTCTTCGGAGCATTTAATCTTTAGAGTATTCTTGTCGAATCCTCAAAATTGAACTTGAAAGAGCTATAAAAAATTTGTGTTGCCTTCTCAAAATTGCCCCATAAGTGGGATGTGTTTTTGTACTCAACATTACAAAATCCTTAGAATGTATTGTCGTATTTAAAATTACCTCATCTATGGGATATGTTTTTGTACTCAAAACTATGTTATTCATCCAAATTAGACATTATAACAAGGTAAAAAATTAATAATAAATTACATATAAACAAAGAACAAATTGCATTCATATCCTAATTAGATCATAATTAACTATTAAATGCAATATAATATATAATTAAATGCAACACTTTATTGATAGTCTTTATAACTATGATGACCTATATGAAATGCTCATCATTTCTCCCACACACTTTACCTTTTGTAAGTCCTCTTCTAAATAAGCTGGATGACTGATCCTTAATCCAATTTTTTTGATTCGAACCTCTAGATCATATCATAAAATTCAAAATGATGGCCCTAATCATGGTGACCCCTTGGAAAGAATCTAAAATATCTGATAATTATATGTACCCAAGCTTCAAATTTAACTTCTACTTGAGAATTCCAACACCACCATAGAGATAGAGGATAAAGAATGATACGAGACCTAAACCTCATCATAATCTACACATCTCAACCTCTTTCTTCTAAGATTTGAGTGATTATTTGGTAAACTACTTTGGCTCTTATTAGACTCCATTCAATATTGGTGGGGTTAAATACTTCCTTGTGCTTCAACTCAACAAGTAGTGTTTCCCACCTAATAAGACTTATATTGAAACCATTAGCATAATGGTTGTTTATAAAATCTCCAAAGGTAGTAATATTAGATCTCAATAGTTCATTATACTTGTTCTTTATCTACATATGATATAGTGGTTGAAAAGAAGAAAGAAGTTTATTTGCTTATGGAAATTGTGGTCTCATGTATATAACCCAATAGTGCTTTGTAATTCAAGAAATCTATTATTGTCATGTTTACATGCCATTTGGTTTCTTAGAGTGGAGAGAAAATCATGTAATTCTATCTCTCTAACAAATAAATTTATCAAAAAAATAGATTGATATTCTAACAAAAAATTGAAAATATAGAACTCACAAATGGTATCCTAACTTTCTTTAGTGATATTTAGAAAAATATCCATAGATACATGTTCATCTTCAATAATATGTGAAAAACCAATGGAATTTAACTAAACCTACCATTTATAAAACTGACTATTTAATAAAATAACATACACTGATGAAGGCTACATACATGATAATAGTTTCTCAAAAATAGCATAAATGTGTTGGATAGAAGTTTGTGCTTTCTACAATTGTAGTTGAGATTCTACAAATTGCTTATGAGATTCCTCCTTAATTTTGGCATTTTCATCCTTCAATTTTTGAATTTTATTCTAAGTGATTTTCTAGACATAGATTATTTCATGTAATGACATACAGAAAGAGGGAACAACTCTTGTTGGACCCTCTACCTAAATTATAATCTCTCATGTTTCTCTTTGCATGGCCTGAATAGGGGCTTGTAAATCAAAATTTTGAGTGGAACGTTATATTATTATATTAGTATGTTGGAAAGAATTGTATTTCTATTACAAATATTTTCTCTCAAATTATTAATCATATTATGCTTATCAACATTGGATTTTATAGCTTAGTAATTTGAGTGTCCTTGATAGCAAAAAGATTATGAAAATTACTCAATTCTTGGGTTTGTGAAAACATTATATTGTGGACCCTAGTCTTTTTATCTTGTATTCCTTGAAGAATTACTTCTTATTCACTAACTTTAATAATAGATTCTTTCCACCTTTGTTTCAAATTAGAAATCATCAAGTCCTTACCTTTTAAAGTTGAATGGAGAACATATAACTCTATTTATTATAGTTTGATTATTTATTCATGGTGTGATAAAGCCATGGCATGTTGTAATTATTTTTATTAATTGAAATAATGTGGATAATATGGATCTTCTTCAATCAAGGGTTCCTTAGCCTTATCAGCAATAGAGGGCACAAGACACTCTACTTCTTGAGGCATAACCTTTTCTCCTAGGGATCCCTCTACAAACACAATGTCTTTTATGGCTGCACATCTACTTCTTCTTCCCATAGGATAATAAATGAATGCACCAAAGTTTATTTTGATGAGGATGAGGGGTTTTTGAATAAATTAGTATTTGTCACTTTGATCTTTGATGCAGTATCTTTAGAACCAATGGTGGAAGAGATGAACATTCTATAATTTGAACTATCGGTTTTTCAATATAGATTGTAGTGAAAGGAGGATAGATAGGGTGTGGTGTCCATTTGGTAGGAACTAGAGAAAAAAATTAGATAGAAGATGGCAAAGCCTTTTCACCCCTTGGTTTACTAAGAAATTAATAGTGACAAATGAGTGTAACCATCCCATGATGGTGGGTAAACCCAGTACCTCATCTTATCTTCCAAGAAGCATTAATCAAATCATTGTAAAATAAAGAGAAAATATTGATCTTATATTATTCTCAAATAGATATTCCTGAAGTGAATAATAAGTCTCATATCATGTCTACCCACTTCTGTAAACTAACCATCATAAGTGATATATTTCATTATCTAGAAAACAACATTTTGTCAAGGTTGAGGAAGGCTTTCTCTTAGAATTTCTTTAAGAAACTCCTTGGTGAAGATTTGGATAGTTTGGGTGTGGTTTATTTCCTTCAACAAAAATATAAATTGAGTCATAAAAATTGATCTTTTCAATACCAACTACTCCATCTTCAAAAATCCTAGATAGAGTATTGATTATAAAGGGATTTACTAAAATGTTTTTTCCTTTGATAACAGCATGATATTCATCAAAATTATCATAAATTTTTTTTAAAATTTCTTCATGGAATCCTTGAAAGATTTTTACTAAATTCAACCAACATGTCACTTAAAAAATGTCATTGGCTACTTCATCTTTTAGCAATACATCAAAGGATTATGGTTCACTTTTTTCTTTCTCCCACCCATATTTTGAGAAATCACTATTTTAAATAAAATCTAACTATACTATAAAATAATAGAGATTGAATTTGCATAAGGAATATGGGAAGAAAGAGGTTATAGATATGACATAAAAATTACTAGTAGTGACCGTGTAAAAATGAATAGCAAAGTAGGTTAATGATGTGACTATGAAAAGGATGATGGTGATAGTTATGGTTATAATTGACCATTTTTTGGTCTAACAAGCCAAAAATTGGTCCCCTTCTTTATCTGTTGTTTTAGGGCCAATTAATTTTTTGATTTTTCACAAGTCCAGGAATTTTCTATCGACTCTATAGGGCTTGGGTTTCTACAGACTCAGCAGTGAGATTTTCTATGAACTCTGCAGGTGTAATCTTTTGGCAGATGAAGAACCAGTTCAGAGAGTACAAGCTTTTTCAAACCTTCTTCGGACTCTTGTCTAAATAAATTCATAAGGAAAGAGAGCTAAAATGGTTCAAAGACACTTTTCCTTAAGGTTGGAAGAGTGGTTCAATGGTGTAATCTTTCCAAGAGTTAGCACCTTTGAACCATTGAACCATTGAACCGGTTCAACGCCTTGGTTCAATGCCTAGGTTCAATCGGTAAGTTCATCACTCAAGTTCAATGCTTTGGTTCAAATTTCAAGTTCATCAGCCTTGATTCATCACTTGGTTTAATCGGATGGTTCAAAGCCTTGGTTCAATGCTCAGTTCAAAGGCTCGACTCAACAAATGATTTAACCGTTGAACTGGTTCAATGAATTGGTTTAACGATTGGTTCAAAGGAGAAGTTCAACGCAAGGCTCATCGGTAGGTTCAATCAAATAGTTTGATGCCTTGGTTCAATAAATGTTTGAACTATTGAACCAATTTAATGGATTGGTTCAATGATTGGTTCAAGCGAATGGTTCAAAGGCTCAGTTTAATGAATGAGTGGCGCACAATGTTGAACTGTTGAACCATTGAACCATTTTTGGTTCAATCGGTTAGTTTAATGGCTTGGTTCAATGGAGGGTCCTAAAACCAAAGGGCAAGTGCCCTTATAGAGGATAGTTTTGAGTTCAAAATCCCTTACGAAGGGCAAGGATCACTTCAAAGATAGATGAGGAGTTCAAAAATGTACAAAAAAACTTAATGCTTTGAATTCTTTCAAACTTTTTGTTTGAAGGAATTCCTTCAGATAAAAGTTTGAAGGAATTCGAAGGAAGGCTGCCAGCATGAAGAAAGGACCCAACGAAATCAAATCAGCCAATTCTCATAGACTTTTTGTCTGCGGGAAAAAGCCCACAGAGAAAACCCATAGAAAAGGCCCAAAGGAATTTGCTAAGAACATTGACGTCCTAGAAGCTGTAAACTTTAAGAGGATAGACTAGATATTGGTTTTCAAGATATGATGGGCCCACAAATGTCAAATTTTACAATAGAAAATCCAAAGCATGGAAGGTTCCAACTAGAAACCATGGAAGGTTTTGAAATGCTTTTCTAGGAACAACAGAACATGCCACATGTCCCCTGCAAGGCTCAACAAAAGTTGACAAGTGTCAAACATACGCAGTCTCTCTCTTTTCCCATAGAGAAAGGTGGTGGGCCCTAATGAACTGCTAAAGAGAGTGGAAGCTACCACACATCATTTTATGTAACACTCTATAAAGGTGTTTGAAGCTTCTATAAATTTAGCAGATACTACCACATGTCCCTTCACAAACTCAGTAAAAGCCACCACGCATTGGCATCCACATTTCAAAGTGCCTTACGAGTTTCAAAGTGATGGGTGCACAAATGTCAAATGTTGCAAGAATGAATAACCATTGGTTTTCAAACAAATGGCGTGAACCTAAAGGAATTCAAAGACTAAAGTTTGGAGAGCTAAAGAACTAGCAGAGGTAACCCAAGAGACGAAAGAGCAGAAATTGAGAAGGCAACCTAAGTGGTAAAGGGAGGTGAGTTATATATGTAGTTGAAATAGTGTCCATCAATTGATTACCAAGAGGCACGAATAGGCAATGAATGATGCAACTCATCTTTCCTCATTCTACATTAGTGAGCAGGCAAGCTGTGAAATGCCTTAAAGGAGCAGTCTTTTGTAGGCAAATGGTGTAGCCCATAATTTCACCTTGAAACAAGGGGTTGACATAGCATTACCTTGGAGTGGCTTTCCTCTTCCCAATGATCAGAACGCACATGGGTCATCTATAAAAGGGGTACCAAAAGGCTTCCTTTCTTCCTCTATATATTGTAGACTTGTCATTTGGAAAAGCATCTGTCACATTTGTAAGGTGAAGCCCTAGAAAATTTTCACCTAAAATCAATAAACACACCTAAAATCAATAAACACATTTTTACCTCTATTCTAGTTAGATATCTCTGTGCGTTTGAGTGTCAATTTTGTGTTTAGTCATTGATCTAATGCTTTCACAGGGTTAACACCAATGTACCTAGTGTTTATAATGTGCCAATTTTGCAAATGACAAGGAGAGCTACACCTAGAAGTGCAGAGAGAGAAGAAGCTACTATACAGTGTGCCATTTCCACATCACCTATGGTGAGTCCCTATTTTCTATGTGTTCCACTAAATCCTCCCTGTTAATTTCCTATAGCCTAGTCCTTTTTCTAGTCTAAAGTGTACGTATGTGTTTATATGGTTTTAAGTTTGAGTGTGAGTAGATCGAATCATTTGGTGCATCACCTCTTTTAGAGTAGTTCTATTTTCCTGTAATCTTTATCCCTTTTGATCTCCCCATTATATATCTATACATATGTAATATCACTTATTGGAACAACTTAGATGCATCAGAGGGAGCTAACCCTTATCTAGAGACTCTCCCCTCTAGCTTTGCCAATCCCACAGGTGAGAGGGGAGTTTCCATTTTGACATGTGGAAGGTAGGAGCTCGACCTCCTACCCCGAGTGCAATCCACTGCATCAATAGTTTTTGGCACACCTGGTGGGACTCAATTTTTTACACTCAGTAAAGTTTTAGGATTGGTGTTGGTCCTGTTATAGCAAACTAATCATTTTTAGCATCTGGTGACCCCGCTGGTAAGAGCTTCATTTTTTTGACCAAAGACCAGTTTGACCTCCTATGCCTTAAATCACCATGTGGTCTATTGCCAAGGGTGTTCCTTTCAAATTCATTGAGTTTCCTTTGAACTCAGCAAAGAGACTAAGGTTTCAGAGGACCCATCCTTATTCAACAAACCACCTTCCTAGACCTATTGTAAAGAACACATACGTAGCAAGGCTGCAGTTACATCCTATCATAGCTATGGCATTACCCTTTGTGACTTCTCATGGTCAAAGTCCTTTGAATCTCCAACATTATGACGCAATTCCAGGAACAACCCTCAAAAGTGTGCCTTCCTTTGATGGAGAGGGGCCCATTACAGTCATCAAGCACATTAGAAATATTGCTAACCTCTACAATATTCATAATGTCACTGATGAAAATGTTGCAATTAGATTCTTGGCATTGTCTCTCAAGGGCAAAGCCCTTGATTGGTATGGGACTTTGACTATAAATTCAATCAGTTCTTGGAATGAATTGGGTACTCACTTGATGGATTGTTTTGGGGAAAAGAGTGACCACATCTCACTTGCTAAGCAACTGACCACCATGAAAAGAGCTCCACATGAATACATGCAGGATTTCAACACTTAGTTTCAGAAGACATGGGATAGAATCCTTGTTCTGGTAAGACTAACTACTAGTTATGCTTTCATGTATTACTTAAGAGCATTGAATAGTGATATCACTATTATGATACAGTCCATGGGAGGACATGTGCTACCTGCTACCTATGACATAGCTATTGCAGCTAAAAATTGCTTAGTGTAGGCTGGGAAGATAGCTCCTAGACCCCATATGCCACTTTTACTTAAAATGTTGCCTCCAATTCAAACTGCTACTCCCACATTAGCTCTTCTACCTAGCATAGAAAAACAAGCTGCTACTCCATCCAATGAGCTTTATGAAGTCAAGAGTCTGTTGTTAAATATGTCAAATAAACTTGTGGCTATTAAAAGGTAGCAAGCTTAAGGCAATAGACCCAACTAAGGATACCAGCAGTATGGTCAAGCTCCTAGACCCCCTTTCCAATATTACAATCAAGAATAGGGTCAGCTTACTCAAACTAGACCCTTTCAAGGTTACAACCCAGGCGCCCCTTCATCATCTAAGGCTATGGTGCCCGTTCAAAACAATCTAGTGCAAGAACAACCAAGTTGTTCAACCATGGGATATCATCAGGAGTAGGATATTTACACAAATTTAATAATGGGTTATTACCCAAATGTGTAAGACAATCAGATAGCTACCCATTCCCAAGTCTTTGAGGCTCTAATGCAACCTCGCATGAGTAGCAGTCAGACCCAACTTGATTCTACTCATGAATTATCTGGAAGGAGAATTCTATTCAGTGAATTATGTGGGTACTACAGACAATCAAGCTGACTGTGTTGCATCCAACACAAGATTCAAAAGGAGAGCAATGGAAGAAGCTAAGGTTGCTACCCAAACTTTAGCAATCCCCACTTCATCACCTGTAAATTAGAAAGTCCCAAGTTTTAGACCATCGGTTGTACATTTAACTCCTTGTCCTACACCTTAGGCTGTAAATAGTTCCAAAGAAAATTTGAAGGAAGGCAACCCTCAAGTCAATGTAGTTGACCAAATGAAGAAGCTGCACATGAAAATCTCCTTGTGGGATTCACTGTCAATACGAGGGCAAAAAGACATGCTACAAAAGGAATTGCAGGAGCTAAATGAACAAGTTATCCCAGCAAAGGCTGATAATGTCTTGATGATGAATGGATAGCCTTCCACCTCAGGTCAAACCCAAAAAGAAGAAAAGGTTCCTCCTTTTTATGTGTCCTTGGTCATAAGAGATTTATTGGTGCACAATTGCATCATTGACAGTGGAGTTAGCACCTCGGTGATGCTCAAATGCATAGCTGACAAGTTGGGCTTGAAATATGAAGAAATGACCAAGGGAGTCTTGCAGCTGGATGGAACCCCAGCAAAGACAGTTGGGGTGGTAAGAGGTCTGAGCTTGATGTTAAACATTTGCCTGACCTTCTCAGTTTTGCATGATGTGGTAGTGGTGGATGTCCCTCCTTACTTTGCCATCTGCTTATTCAGGGATTTTACATCTAAGATAGGAGGCTACTTAGCAGTGAATTGGTCTTATCTAGTTTTTAAAACCAATTATGGGACTAAAGTCAAGATTGAATTTGAGCCACTCTACAGAGATCATCTCGAACCTTAATCGCTCAAGGCAACAAATGTTAGCTACACCATCATTGACCAAGAAGAGTCCCAAGCAGACCAATCTCCATCCTCTATCCTTGAAAGACTTATAGACCTGCTCTTAGATGAATGGGGAAGTGATAAATTCAAGCATGATTCTTACAAATTCATAGAGGAGGTGCACCTAAGAATTTATTACATGCATGAAGAAGGTACTTTTCCACCAAATTTGATGAAATCCAGCCAAGAAAGCTTAGGTTTATGATAGCTATTCTTTGATGATTTAGAAATTAACTTGGGAGCTGGTGGTGGAGTGGTGTTGGTCTCTCCTTCAAAAGAGAGGTATTTTTCGACCTTTTCGTTCCAATTTTCCTCCACATGCAATGTTGCAGAATATGAATCCCTCATCCACAATTTGGAATGGGTGAGAAAAGGAAGAGTCAAAGAGCTGCAAGTCTTTGGTGATAGTGAGCTGATTGTCAACCAGGTAAGAGGCTAGAATTTGATGAAGAATTCTCTACTGAAGTCCTACAAACATAGGGTATGGGACTTAGTGGAAAATTTCTTTAATTTCAATATTACCTCCATTCTTAGAGAATGGAACAATCAAGCAGATAGGCTGGCAGTAATTGGTGCCCAGTTTGGTATTCCTCATAAAATAGGCCAAGACCATAGCTCATGTCACTTGAAGGTAGTGATCCAGACCTCTATGTCTGACAATGTCACCAATTGGTAGTTTTTCAACAGTGATAAAAAATGGCACTCTTCTTGTAGGAAGAAGCTAAGTTTGCTACAAAAAATTAGGTTAAGCTACAACAGCAATATGGCAGCCAAATTGTTCAGCAAAGAATAATAAGCTCCCTAAAGGTTTGGTCACTCTAGAAAGTATCTTCAATGGAGATGACTAATTGAGAAGTGACAAGGCATGCATTTCAACAAAGGAGGAGCACCATGATAAGGTGTAAATATTCAAGGATAAGCTACTTGCACTTGGGAAAGTGTGCATGCACCATGAAAGGTAGGCCTTCATCTTGTTGTGCCAAGAATTTGTCGATATCTTCACTTGGGAGTATAGTGATTTGAAGGGTTTTGGCCCAATCTTGGCCCAACATACCATTGAGCTAATAGAAGGTGCCAAGCCAATCAAGTAGAAGTAGAGGCCTGTCAACCCAATGATTGAACCTCTCATGCAGAAGGAACTCACCAAGTTGATTGAGTCCAAGATAATATTTCCAATCAAACACTGTTCTTGGCTAGCCAATCTTGTTCCTATTCAAAAAAAGAATGGGGAGATCAGACTGTGTGTTGATTTTAGAGATCTCAATAGAGTCTCTTTGAAAGATCATTATCCTCTCCCAAGCATGGAGCAAATCCTTCAAACGGTGACAGGCAACGAGCATTTCTCCCTCCTGGATGGGTATTCAGGATACAGCCAGATTTTGGTGCAAGACTGTGACCAGCACAAGATAGCCTTCAAAACCAAGTGGAGAACATTTGCTTACAATAAAATGCCTTTTAAAATATCAAATGTTGGTGCCACTTTCCAATGAGCTATGGACATGGCCTTTCAAGGCCTGATAAATAATATTGTGCTGATATATCTTGATGATGTGACAGTTTTCTCCAAGGAAGTGAGCCAACACATGAAACAACTCAAGCAAATCTTTGAGATGTGTAGAGAGTTTGGTATCTCTCTCAATCCTAAGAAATGCATGTTCACTATCCACGAGGGAAAGCTCCTTAGTCACATTATTTCTTTAGAAGCCCTGACTGTTGACCTAGAAAGAGTTAGCTCCATCTTGAAGCTGTCCTTGCCTAGGCACAAGAAAGCCTGCAAAGCTTCTTTGGCAAGATAAATTTCATATGGAGATTTATCCCAAATTTTGTGGAGATGGTTAAGCCATTAACCTCTATGCTAAGGAAGGGTGAGGAGTTCACATGGACAGCACTGAGAAAAGATAGTTTTGAAGAAATCAAGCAGGCCATAGCCCAGGCTCCTACTTTAATCAGCCCTGACTTCACCAAAGATTTCAACCTTTACACCATCATCAATGAAGAGGTAATCTCTGCCATGCTTACCCAAGTAAGTGATGATAACCTTGACCAACCAATTACTTTTTTTATCCAAGGCCTAGAAGGTTTTGAAGTCAGATACACATATGTGCAAAAGCAAGTCTTGGTTGTCATATAGAGTCTGAATAAATTTAGACACATGTTATCTAATATCAGAATCCACCTCATGGATCCACATCCTCACATCAAAGATTTCTTGATCAACTGATACCTAAATGAGAAGAGAGCGGGGTGGATCACTAAGGTGATGGAATATAATGTAGATATCAAGATCACCAAACTAGTAAGAGGGAGAGGCCTATGTGAACACCTTGCTGCAAACTTTAAGTAGCAAAAGGAGGACTGTCTACTAATTCATGATGTAGCTACAATAGAAGAACCAACTATCATGAAGGATTGGACATCAGACATGAGGCATTTCCTTCTCACTGGTGAGTGCCCGCAGGGCCTTGATAGGACCAAGAGGAGTTATTTTAGACTGTAGTGTCTCCCTTATGTCCAGATTGATGGAGTGCTATTTAGAAAGGATTTCTTAGGAGTCCTTTTAAGATGTTTAGATGCAAGATAGGCCGACAAGGTATTGTCTGAGTTTCATGATGGGCCAGCTGGTGGTCATTTTGCTCCTAGGGCTACTACATCAAGAATAATGAGAGATGGCTATTTATGGCCTACTCTTTTTAGGGACACCCATGCCTAGGTACAAAAGTGCCAGAAGTGTGCACTTTTTGATGGGAAGCAATAGTTGGCTACCATGCCTTTATAGCCTATTTAGGTGGATCAACCATTCATGTAGTGGGGCCTGGACTTCATAGGGATGATTAATCCTCCCTCCAGTGTTGGACACAAGTGGGTCCTAATTGCAGCAAATTATTTCACAAGATGGGTAGAGGCTATTTCTCTAAAAGAGGCCAATGAAAGTGTGGTCTTAGATTTTTATGAGGACCTGGTGACAAGGTTCAGAGTTTTAGCAACCATAATCTCAGATAATGTGTTAGCTTTTATGGGAACCAAAATAAGTGAATGGGTGCTGAGATATGTTATATATCTCAACACTTCATCCAATTACTACCCATTGGGGATTGGGATGGTTGAGTCTATAAATAAGAACCTGATCAAGATCATCAAGTGAACCATGGAGGAGAATCAGAGGACTTGGCATGCCAAGTTGAAAATAGCCCTGTGGGTAGACAGGGTCACCCCAAAGAGGGCAATTGGCAACTCACCATACATGCTCGTCTATGGAAGGGAAGCTAGGCTCCCCATTTCACTTGAATTGCCAGCCTTAGACCTCGCTCTCTAGCTGCAATTAGAATAAGGAAATATCATAGAGGTTAGGCTATGCGTGCTGATAGAGCTCCAAGAGATGAGGGACTAGGCTATGGCTTTTATGACCAGTCACCAACAATAAATGAAGAGACACTTTGACAAGAGATCTTCAAAAAAAGTTTCTCTGAAGGAGACATTGTCTTGAAATGGGATGAGGACTGAGCTAAGCCTGGAAAGCATGCAAAGTTCAACACCCTATGGAATGGCCCATACGTAATCACTCAGTGCAAGTAGCATAATGCATTCCAGCTCCCTAGGTTGGACAGTGAAGAATTGTATATCCCAATTAATGGGATACATCTTAAACATTGCCACTGACCCCCTTTTTGGTCTTGTATATATTTCCCTTGCTTTGCTCCTGCTTTCCCTAAGTGCTTTCTGCACATGTTAGTAGTTTTCTTAGCTTTGTGTGTGTTTCATTTCCTTTTGAGGTAAGTCTTTGTGATTGGTTCTAGAATTTATCAGAGCTATTTTTGATCTTTGAGTTATAATCTAACCCCGTGATGAATGGATTTTGAGGCAACTACCTTCTAAGCATAACAGGCATGCTTCCCTTGGGAGTCACCAATTTGTTGACCATTTTTTGGTCTAACAGGCCAAAAATCGGTCCCCTTCTTTCTCTGATATTTTAGGGCCAATTCATTTTTTGATTTTGCACAAGTCTAAGAATTTTTTATAGACTCTGCAGGGCTTGGGTTTTTATGGACTCAGTAGTGAGATTTTCTACGAACTCTAAATGTGTAATCTTTTGGCAGATGAAGAGCCAGTTCAGAGAGTGCAAGGTTTTATAAAGCTTCTTTAGACTTTTGCCTAAAGAAATTCATAAGGAAAGAGAGATAAAATGGTCCAAAGACACTTTTCCTTAAGGTTGGAAGAGTGGTTTGATGGCATAATCTTTCCAAGAGTTAACACCTATAAGCCATTGAACCGTTGAACCATTGAACTGGTTCAATGCCTTGGTTCAATGCATAGGTTCCATGCAATGGAAAATTCATCACTCAAGTTTAATACGTTGGTTCAAATTTCAAGTTCATTAGCCTTGGTTCATCACTTAGTTCAATCAGATGGTTCAAAGCCTTGGTTCAATGCTCAGTTCAAAGGTTCAGCTCAACAAATGTTTGAACCGTTGAATCAGTTCATTGAACTGGTTCAATGGTTACTTCAAAGGAGAAGTTCAACAAAAGGTTCATTGGCAAGTTCAATCAAAAAGTTCAATGCCTTGGTTTAACAAATGTTTGAATCGTTGAACCGGTTCAATGGATTAGTTCAATGGTTGGTTCAAAGGCTCAGTTCAATGAATGAGTGGCATGCAGTGTTGAACCGTTGAACCATTGAACCATTTTTGGTTCAATCAGTCAGTTCAATGGCTTGGATCAAGGGAGCATCCTAAAGCCAAAGGACAAGTGCCCTTGCAGAGGGCAGTTCTGAGTTTAAAAGCCCTTTCAAAGGTTAGGGAGCACTTCAAAGATAGCCGAAGGAGTTCAAAAGCACACAAAAAATCTTAAGGCTTTAAATTCTTTCAGACTTTTTGTCTGAAGGAATTCCTTCGGACAAAAGTCTAAAGGAATTTGGAGGAAGGCCACCAGCACGAAGAAAATACACGAGGAAATCAAAGTGGCCAATTCTCATAGACTTTTTGTCCACAAGAAAAAGCATGAAGAGAAAACCCACAAAAAAGGATCGAAGGAATTTTCCAAGTATGGTGACGTCTTGGAAGCCATCAAATTTAAGAGGATAGACTAGCCGTTGGTTTTCAAGCTATGATGGGCCCGTGAACATCAAATTTTACAACAAGAAATCTAGAGTGTGGAAGGTGCCAAGTGGCAACCACGAAAGGTTTTGAAATGATTTTCTAGGAATAGTGGAACATGCCATGTGTCCCTTGCAAGGCTCAATGGAAGCTGACAAGTGTCAAACATCCACAGTCTCTCTCTTGTCTCATGAAGAAATGTGGTGGGCCCTAATGAACTGTTAAAAAGATTAGAAGCCACCATGCATTGTTTTTTGTATCACTCTCTAAAGGTGTTTGAAGCTTCTATAAATTTAGCACATACTACCACATGTCCCATCACAAACTCAACAGAAGATGCCATGCTTCAGCATCCACATTTCAAAGTGCCTTATGAGTTTCAAAGTGGCGGGAACATAGATGTCAAACTTTGCAAGAATGAATAACCATTGGTTTTCAAACAAATGGCGTGAACTCAAAGGAATTCAAAGACTAAAGTCTGGAGAGCTGAAGAACTAGCAGAGGTAACCCAAGAGACAAAGGAGCAGAAACTGAGAAGGTAGCCCAGGTGGTAAAAGGGAGGTGAGTTATATCGGTAGTTGAAATAGTGTCAGCCAATTGATTACCAAGAGGCACAAATAGGTGATTAATGGCATAACTCATCTTTCCTGATTCTGTATTAATGAGTAGGAAAGCTATGAAATGCCTTAAATGAGAAGTCTTTTGCAATAAAATAATGTGGCCCATAATTTCACCTTGAAACAAGGGGCCAACATAGCATTACCTTGGAGCGACTTTCCTCTTCCCAATGATCAGAATGCACATGGGTCATTTGTAAAAGGGGTGACAAAAGGCCTCCTTTCTTCCTCTATATATTGTATACTTGTCATTTGGAAAAGCATCTATCACATTTGTAAGGCAAAGCCCTAGAAAATTTTCACCTAAAATCAATAAACGCATTTTTACCTCTATTCTAGTTAGATATCTCTGTGTGTGTCTGAGTGTCAGATTTGTGTTTAGTCATTGCTTTCTAATGCTTTCACAAGGTTAACATCAATGCACATAGTGTCTATAAGGTGCTAGTCCTACAAATGACAAGGAGAGATGCACCTAGAAGTGCAGAGATAGAAGAACCTTATATACAATGTGCCATTTCCACAGCACCTATGGTGAGTCCCTATTTTCTATGTGTTCCATTGAATCCTCCCTGTTAGTTTCTTGCAACCTGGTCCTTTTTCCAGTCTAAAGTGTACATATGTGTTTGTATGGTTTCAAGTGTGAGTAGGTCGAATCATTTGGTGCATCACTTATTTTAGAGTAGTTCTATTTTCCTGCAATCTTTTTCCCTTTTCATCCCCCCTATTATATATCTATACATATGTATTAGCACTTATTGGAACAACTCAGATGCATGAAAGGGAGATAGCCCTTATCTAGAGACTCTCCCCTATAACTTTTCTAGTCCCATAGGTGGTAGGGTAGTTTCCATTTTGATGTGTGGAAGGTAAGAGCTCAGCCTCCTGCCCCGGGTGCAATCCATTGTGTCAACAGTTATCTCTTTAGATCATGTGAGATATAATGAGAAGGTGATTTATATAGTCAAGTATTAATTATATGACATAAAGGTCATTATTTTTATTACTAGGAGCAATAATCTAAATTAATTATATGTCATACAAAATATTTTTGAAAGACACTCTATTTAAAACATAGTTACATCAATCGTGTTTGAAAAGACCATTTGAAAACATTGTTACATCAAATATATTGGAGGATATCTTTTGAAAATATAATCACATCAAATTTAATGGAGAAAATATTTTAAAAACACCATCACATCAAATTATAGATTGCATTATTACTGGTCTAATGGCATTGTCTTGATTCTCAATGATGGAGGTGGATTCTTCCCATTCATGATTTTTCATCTTAAGAGCATAACTATCAATCTTTAGAGCATAGCTTCTAGTCTTTAGAGATAAGTTACTAGTCTTTGAAGATAAACCTTTAGAATTCAAAGAAAACTAGATTGCATTATTACTGGTCTAATGGCATTGTCTTGATTCTCAATGATGGAGGTGGATTCTTCCCATTCATGATTTTTCATCTTAAGAGCATAACTATCAATCTTTAGAGCATAGCTTCTAGTCTTTAGAGATAAGTTACTAGTCTTTGAAGATAAACCTTTAGAATTCAAAGAAAACTATAGTCAATTCAAAATTTACACACACACACACACACACACACACACACACACACACACACACACACACACACACACAAAGTATAAAGCACCTTATATATATTTATCACCTTAATATATAAATAAATAACCTTATACATATGATGTTATTTGTATATATTTTTAGCCAATTACATCTAATTAATCCATGTCTTATCTGATGAACCACTTGGGGGATCTATTGATGGAGGCAATTGTTGAGCTAGAGTTAGCCCTTGAAAGGCAAACATCTAGGGAGGAAACCTCTCCACCTGGTAGAATAAGTCATTGTAGTGTTTTTCATATGTGGCCAATGTAATGGTATTGAAACTAGTGTCTTGGAAGACTATTTTTTTCTTATATGAATAAAGAAATGGGACCTATTCTAACTTCGTAGTTCTAAATTTTCCTTCTTTAGCCATGGATTTTAAATTTTTATTGATGAAATCATATATCATCTTAATGCTAGATGAATGTAGAGAAGACCTTTTTGGTAAGGTTGATTAATGCAATGATGATGGTGATCCTAGTTTTTGTCATATTAATGGAAAGCTTATCACATTTTTATCTATTATTTTCAACAATTAATTACAACAAAATTTAATTTAGCTTTAATTTGAATTTGTTTTGTCATTGATTTTAGCTTTAAAGAGAAATATTTCCACCTTTCAATAGGTGGATGCAACCTCAGATACAATTAAGTACTCACATGTCCTAAATATGACTAAGTTACCTAGTTGGATTGAAATCTAGATGTGCCACATTTTGAGTGCCTTGTATATTCTTGGAATGCAACTTTGTGTGATGACTCATCTATTTCTCACCATGTGGTGACCCTTAATTCATAGTGATCTCTCAAGTGGTTACTTTTAATTTTGATACCTTGAAGGGGAAATCCACTCTTGTGTATTTTTGAAAGATATCTCCTAGGAGATACCTTGAAGGTATTACAAGGGCCTTCAAAATGTTACCTAGTAGTGCCTTCTGTGTAAAGGAAAATTCTACTTATTCCTTGAAGAAAAAATCCACTCTTGTACCTGTTTGAGAGGTATTTCCTAGGAGATACCTTCAAGGTAACATCCACTTTTTTTCATGTTTAAAAGGTATCTCCTAAGAGATACCTTGAAGGTATTACAAGGGCATTCAAAATATCACCCATTAGTACCTTCCATGTAAATGAAAATTCCACTTATTCCTTGAAGGAGAAATCCACTCTTGTCCCTATTTGAAAGATATATCCTAGGAGATACCATGAAGGTGAAATCGACTAATGTGCATGTTTGAAAGGTATATCCTAAGAGATACCTTGAATGTATTATAATGGCCTTAAAAGTATCACCCAATAGTGCCTTTCATATAAAGTAAAATTTCACTAGTTCATTGAAGGAGAAATCCACTCTTGTCCCTATTAGAAATGTATTTCATAGGAGATACCTTGAAGGAGAAATCCACTCTTATACATGTTTGAAATGTAGATGTGTTTGAAATATATATCTTAATATAATTTTTATGTTTCAAATATGTTTATTGAATTCCCTTTCACCTTTTATCCTCTTTCTCTAGGTAAAATCTCCATGAGTTGCAGTCATATGCAACATTCACATAAATTTGCCAGTAATGAACACATATAGGTGATCTCATGGATGGATTCACATTTACAAGAAGGTTTTGACACTTAGTCCAAGTGTTTTTATATGTGGATAATGTTTTGGAGGTATGGAGATGAGTTTAGAACTCATTGAAAGTTAGATGATACTCATTGTGAACACTTGTATATAGTCTACCTGCATAATTTTCAAAGTGCACCTATAGGTGACTTGGAAAAGAAGTCAAAGAGCCTTTTGAGGTGTTAATATTGATGTTTAAGATCTCCTCAAAGTCCTAATTTGAATAAAAGTTCATGGAAGACTTACTTGAAGATAAAGGTTGTCAAATGGAGTCATGGACTACCTTCTAAGATTAATAGACAAGTTTAGGGCCATTATCCCTAAACTATGAAAATAGAGGCCTAAGAGCATTTTGAGAATGGCATATGACATGGATACTTGAGGTTTTAATGAATTATAATGATATTGATTGATATCATCTAGAATAGATAATAACTTGGTAAAGTTATGGGTCAAAAAAATTAGTTGAAGTCAACTTTTACATGGTCCAAAGTTGCTCATTAAAACACTACAACCAAGCAATGATATCTATAGTTAGAGCTATAAAAGAAACCTTTGTCAAAAAAATGGAAACCTTAACCTTTCCACCATGTTTTAATAAGGAAAAATGATTAATGTGACATTTGTGCTCTAAATTACCATCCAAATAAGATGATAAATGATATCCTTTTCCTTAAAAAGAACCCTCAGTGTGTACATGTTGCCTAATGCATACCTACAACCAATCAACAAGAAGTGAGATGAGAAGAATGCTTAGGTGATGATTTAAGGTCACTCAAGGTGAAAAAATTAGTAAATAAATGTTATATGATAATTAATTTAGTCAAAGGGGGCCTTAGGCATTGATTTCATCCTAATGCATATAAGAGACACCTATAGGAGTCATTAAGGTAGGTTGTCTCAGTCAAATAGTGAGCTAAGGAAGAAGGTTATTTGATAAGTAGTATGTTCCAAGGTGTTTAGTGGATACAAGGATATGCATATGATCATAGAACCTATAATTAGAACACTCTATAATCATTTGATCAACCTAAAGCATGCTAAATACCTATAGGAAGGGTCCATTTGCTTTCAACATAGTCAATTACAATGGATCGTATTCAAACAGTAAGCTAGATCATGACTCGGATAAGTAGGAATATTAATTATTGTGGTCATAATCAAATTTAATTACTTTTAATCACTATAACATTATCCAAAAATATTAATTAACTAAAATAGCCACTGTTAGAGAGAAAACTCAAAAAACATAGTCAACTATATGATTGGTATTGAAGGCTTGTAAAACCAAAATGGAAGCTTAGAGTATGGAAAAGAGTATTGGAGCCACTCTAACATATCCATGAAAACATAAACATGATTTTCATATTGGATATGTAATATAAGATTGGATTAGACCATGAAAAACAAGGTCCCTTGAAAAAAACCCTTGCATATAGTCTCCTTCATAGGGTTTGTTTTATTTTTTACATGTCTTAAAGGGTCTATACATGGAACAAAGGGATAAATATTTATGGACAGGGTATTCATAAGTTAAATAAGACTCTCAAATATTTATATGGTATAATAAAATAGGGTAAGTACCCTATATTTTGTCTCAGATAGGGTGTACTTCACCTCATGTACAAACTTAGCAAGTTGAAGAAAAAAAGTGATAAAACTCATCAGAAGTTGTTTGAAACTTGAGAAAAAGTGTCTAGAGTTGAAACATGCCTAGTACAATATGAATAATCAAAATATAAAATTTTAAGCTCAATGTAATGGTCCAAGTCATAAGGGTTACAGTCAAGGCTCTAAGGAATGGTGAAACCTAGTGGTAGATGAGGAAGTCATAAGGGTTGCAATCAAAGATATGAGGAATGGTGAAACCTAGTGCTAAGTGAGGAAGTAATCTTAATTTTTAGTATTTGATATGAATTATAGACTATTTTAAAAAAATTATGGAATGACTAAAGGTGTGTCTAAACTATTAGAATGCAAGGAACACCACTAAGAGTCATTTTGAGTTATATGATGTAGTCAAGCTTGTTAGGAAAGGTTTAAGCCTAAGGCCAAATGGGAATTCACTTGAATTTATATCATAATATAAAAATAATCCTAAATTAAGACATGTTTTAGTATGGATATATAGGTTAATGAGATGGTAGAAGGAAAAGAAACCCCTGAGTAACCCTTTTTTAAACTTTAAGACAACTCAAGCATGTAGGGAAGGAGAAAAGGAACTCGATATGTTAGGTTGTGACACTCATATTTTATTGAAGGATTTTAATGGGTTCCAAGGGAGTTTATTGATGTTATAAAAGGTTTTTAAGGCCATATTTTTGGAATTGGTTTGAAACTCCAATGTCTAACTTTTATGGATGAACCTTAAGAGGTCGAATAGGCCTAAAACCCTCCAAAACCCTTCCTAGTGACCCAATTGGAGAAAAGAAAATTGAGATGAATTATAATGGAATATTTTGGCTATGAAAACTATTATAATTTTTATAGGACTCACTCAAGCTCCCTCCCATGCTTTTTGTCTATACGTACCTCTATGGATAGGGTCAGAAATAGGCTATTTTTTATCATTATTTATGTTGTGTAGGTTCTAAGAGGATTCTAAAGATGAAACCAAATTTAAAAGGAATATATATACTTGGAATAACTAATCATGTAAATTTAATCATCCATAAAAATTCCTAAGTGTGTAAATAATATCCTTCATCTCATCCAATCAAAATTGGCCTATTAGACAAGCAAGTGAGAAGGGTGAAAAAATTTAAGTGAGCTAAATTTAAGGTGTCACATATGATTATAAGGCCATGGAGGGTCTCAAAATGTGTCATTAAATTCCTCACATGGATTTTCATGAGAAAATAATTCCAATTTTTAGGACAAGTGTGTAGGGTGCATGGAAGAGGAGTTTTCTTAACAATAGATTATGATGGCTCACTTCTAGATGTTTCCAGAGGATTGAGAATGAAATAAATGCATGGAGAGGAATGACTAAGACCTTTCCATTATTTTTAATAATTATACATGGTCCTAATTATTTATGAGGTATTCAAATAGGGTTAATCATGAAGCTATTTTTTTGAGCCAATCAAGGAGTTTTCATGCCACTTTTCATGAGGTTTATGACTTGGATTGACATTTGTAATTTTTGACCTTGTATGGTTCATCCCATATTATCTTTAGATGAACAATTAAATCCTTAGATCAGATTGATAGGTGTCCTTGTGACCCTTGGAATTCTTTCTTCTTCTCTCTCTCAAGTTTTATAAGAACTAACCATTTTGGTCATTGTACTTGATGTACCACTTGAGTATGGTAAACCTCTTCTCATTTTTATACATTTTGATCAATAATACTACTAGTTTTTCCTTATCTATGATTTTTATTATTGTGTTCATTTGGAATGTATGATTTTCCATAGCTGAAGAATGTTTCATGTAAATTTGCACTTAAGTCGTAAAGAAAGAGAGATTAAAAAACTCAATATGGGTATGGTTGAAAAAACTATTTATTTGTCCATGTGTTGAATCCAAATGACTATGAATAGAGCTTCTTTATTTTGGGAGAAAGACCTATAGATAAAAAAGTAATAAAGAAAACTTGTTTGTTAGATAGATAGTTGGGTGGATTGCCTAGCAATATATAGATCTTGAAAGTAAGAGATTCTTTAGGGTCTATAAATCCACACATTTTAAACAATCAAGTTTATAATAGAGAATAAAAGTATTTGCATCAATAATCAAAAGGTAATCAAATTTAATACAAGAAAGCTTACTAGAAAAATAGACTAGAAATGACTTAATTACTTGTAGACTAATTAATAATAGTGCTAATAGGTGGAGGTATCCTTTACAAAATCAAAAGGGGTTTTGTGAGTAGTAAAAAACATAAAAAAGTGGATTTGGTTAGGTGTGGGTGGGCCAAATTAGCTTGTTCATTTTTCTATCATAAGTGACCATTAACAGTTGAGGTGACCATTAGTGGTTAGCCTGACCGTCAGTGGTTGGGTTCTAACCATCGATGATTAACCATGGAATTTTGATTTTGATAATTAGAAGGTTATGTGACTTCATATGTGAATTTTGGAAGTTTAGTTAGGGCTAGGTTGATTATGAAATGGAGTAAAAACACATGAATATTGACAAATAAGTACTTGTCTTACTAGAAGTTGATTGGGTGGGTTTTTGATGTAATTAACCTATTGGTAGAATCCATCTCTATTTCAATAGAGTAATAGTACCTAAAATCTTGGTTGAGACATGACAAATTGGATCTCAATAAGATGGTGGATAATGCTTGATAATGTTGATGATGTTAATTGACTTGATTGATTTGCAAAATAAAACTCCTAAATACTTGAGCTCCTAATAATTTTTGTAGATTGATTTGACCTCCCAAGACTCTCTCTCTCTCTCTCTCTCTCTCTCTCTCTCTCTCTCTCTCTCTCTCTCTCTATCTCTATCTCTCTCTCTCTCTCTCTCTCTCTCTCTCTCTCTCTGTCTCTCTCTGTGTGGAATGAGAAAGAGGTAGAATTAAAGGTGTAACTTTGTCATCTAAACATAATTTTTACATCCAAAGGCTTGAAATAAAAATTTGACAAGTTATATTTAAAAAAGGGTCAGTAGGGATTACATGCTCTTGGTGATAAAGTGGATCCTAACTATTGATAGTCAGGGGTTCCGAAGGCTAACCATCGATGGTCAAGGTCTATAGAGATAGGGTTCTAAAGGTTAGGGTTACTCAACTAGGTGAAACTGAGTGAAAACTAGTTAGTTTAAGGCTGATAGGAGTACATTGGTCCTAAAAGAGTCTAGGGGTACCTTTAGGGCTACTTTAACATTAAAATTTATAGGTGTGTGGATTTTAGGGTCTAAATTTTCCCCCTTTTTGTTGTGCAACTTGCATGAATGAGCTATAAAATAAAAAAAGTATTGGTCATGGGTATAGTTACCTTGAGAGTGGGAGGAAGTGTTATCCCTCAAATTGGGAGTTAGTGAGGTGAAGTTAAATCACATACAGGTTTGATAAATGTTATAATGTGAGTCATGAGGTGGTGATATGAGGTCAGGCATTTAAGACATAACTTGTGCACAAAATTTAATAAAATAAGTGATAGCCAAGATCATGCATAGACTAGGCTTCCAATGTTTACAAAAATAAAAATCAGTGCTAAAAAGGACAAGTGATGAGTGAACTGCATGACTACCTATAGGCATGACAATTGGGAACACTCATAAATGTAAGTCTCTTAAGTGATGGTTATGTATTCATTGGGTATCCAAAGCAAGAAGTGCTCCCTAGGAAAACACAAATGTGTCAAGTGCCATGGGTATCTAAGGTAGGAAGTGCTCCAATTAAGACACAAGTGGGTCAATATGTTTGAGGTGGCACAAAATGCAAAATGGTTAACATGGAAATGTTGTCATTGTAGTCAAATAACCAAGTAATAGTGTCATAAAATTATGCACTAGATGGTCCAAGAGATAGCAATGATGAGGTGATGTGGTGGTTAAGTTGGTGGGAGAAATACATATCCAAATCAAGAGCCTATTGTAGTTTGCTTAAAATTAGTAGATTGTAGGTAGAAGATGAAAAGTGGGTTTAGAGGGTAACTTGACTATCGACGGTTAGGGTGCCTAGAAATTGATTGTCAATGGTCACCCAGACCATCGATGGTTAGTGGAAACCCTAAAAGTTTTGAGGGTATGTTGCATTGTTTGACTTAGCTCTGGGTTATTTTGGCACTTTGTGAGGGAGGTGTGTGCCGAATTGGATGTTCTTCATTAGTTAGAGGTACGTGATTGATTTTGTGGGTTTAGGATGTAAGGATCACAAAGACACAACTAGGCACCCACTCAAGGGCTCATACCATAGAGGAGGTCATGAAATGAGGTAAGGGGTGTATTAAATTAATAGCTAGGTGTGATTTTGCTATTATTTATGCTAGCTTAGTGGGAGAGGTCTATAAAATAGCTATTTGGATTTACATGTCATAGGTAGGGTTTTAGGGGTTTTGGTCAAATGGGGTGGGTAAAATCTCAAATTTATAGGGTGGGTGGGTGATTGGGTAGTAGGCTATTTGGGTAGACTATTTAGGTTAGGTATTTATTGAATTAGGTCCCTATTTAGGTCATAGTAGGTTTAGACATTCTAACCATAGAATGTCCATAGGTAACCATCAAAGATTAAGCCTGACCATCAATGGTTAACACCCTAAGGATTAAAGGTCCCCAACCATCAATGGTCAACATGACTGTCAATAGTTAGCCATGATGAGGTAGGGTTGTTGAAAAGGTGTTGAGGGTTTAAGCATGGTTTGAGTGTAAAGTGTAATGGGTAGGCTTGATGTTTGGTCTGATAGGTTGGATACAAGGAATGAAATGGGTTATGACTACAATTAGGTTAAATAGGTTAGGGTTAGGGCCATGTTTTTTTAAAAGATAGGGTAGATGAGACTAGTTAGGGTCTACGTGAAGCATTTTGATTTGGTGCAAGCTTGAGAGTAGATATAGATGTGTGACTGTGTGCCACAAATCTTGCCTAGGCTACATGAGGGGATGACTACTAATGATTGGAACTATATGGAGGTAGTAGGGATGGGAGGAATGAGGCACTATTATCACATGTATAGGGATGTATATATGATAGTATCACTCATTGAGAGATGGTATCCTGCTACTAACACCTTCTTATTGCCGATTGGGGAGATAACTATTCTACGAAAGGATGTTCATAGGATCACTTAGTTCTCACTACATGGTGATACAATCTATTAGATTAAGCAAGAAGAGTGGGATGAGTATGTTGAGTATCTATATGGATATGATATCAACCAAGTCCACTAGCACTCTAGATGGTTTAGTTACACAACATTGTATGAGAGGCTTCTTAAGGAAAGGAGACTTATGATGATGCTAATGATCATGGTTAATTCATTTGGGCTCCTACATTCTAACAACAAGGGATTCCATTATGTACTACTAGGGGTTTTAGTTGAGATATTGCTTAGAAGGACCATATCTAGGTGGGTCTAGTGCTACTGTTTTAGAGAGATATAGGGATTCAAGAACCATAAGAGGTATGGCATTAACATGGGCATGGTTCTAAACTAATAGGCCTATGAGCACATTTGGGTTTTGAGGTCGATGGGATTGCCATGGATAGGGTACACATAGCTAGAGTTCCTGATGGGCTTTAAGGAGGGGAGGGATGACTATGTTGCATCAAGGGTTAAAGGTGGAACACATGATGTTCATTTGTTTAGGGCTACCCTAGGTGGATTGGTAGTTGTAGACATCATATGGAGAGCATACCAATAGTTCCATATATAGCTAGGCTATAAGAGGGAGACCCTTTCTATATAGAGTTATAGGTCGATTGTGGGCCATCAAGAGGGTGAGGTTGAGTTGAGTCCCTTCAACTGAGTGTGGTGATAGTTTACATTGTTATAAGGTGCACCACGTCCACATCCATGATATAGGAGATAGGAATTAGAGGTTTAGTTAGTAGCATCCTAACCTATTTAGATATTTCTACACTATGGGTTTGAGGAGCTTAATGTTAAGGTTCTCATAGATGATTCAGGCTATATAGATGGATATATGGCTTGGTGCTAGCCCATCTATGTAGCTATGGATGTAGGTGGGGATGATAGAGGGGTGGCATTGATGGTTATAGATCTATTTAACTAGGGTGGATAGGTAGGGTCAATGTTGGCCATGACTCAAGCTCAGGTACAAGATTTGCAGGGATATGTGGCCACATTAGAGGGTTAGATTTAGGAATTATAGGATTATCTCTCACTATAAAAGGTGAGAGAGATTGACTTAGGTAGAGGGTTGGGGAAGGTGTAATAGTATTAGGAGGGGTAACAGACATAATTCCCTAATCATGGTATCTAGTTACTATTATAAAGCTCAGATATTATGAGGTGATTGTATTAGATCAACTACCCCAAGCTATGAGGTATGTAGAGTACATAGTGAGCTTGGTCAATGGGCCATCAATAGCTACTCTAAGTCAATGGGATTCTATTATGGGATAGATAGGGGTCCTAGGAGGACAACCACCAAGTATAGGTGTAAGCATAGATGGGGCTAGTGGCAATGGTGCAGGACCATGATTATGTTGACATATGTTATTTTGATGTATTATGTTGATACCAGCTTGTGTGTTGATGTAACGAGATGTATATGTTTGGAGAGAGAGCTGAGACAATGTGACATGTATTATTTTTTTATGATTTTATATATATAATGGATACTTATGATGTTATATATGATAGTTGCTTATGGTTTGTGATTATGGATTATGGATTTGGTTCATGTTTATGATGTTGTACTTAGTAGCTTAAGCATGTGATGTTCTAATTATGTTTATGGTAATGACAGGATATGTTATGAATGGATACATTTTATGGTGATATGGGTGAAATGGGAAATGGTATATGCCATGATGTTTTATTTAGCTTATTTGGTTTATACTATTGATGGTGTAATGACACACTTATGGTTTATGATGTGATTGATGTTCATAGTTTTCTATGATATGTTTATGTCATGTTTGACTCATTGATAGATAGATGCCATTGGTTGTTGACACGGTTCATGATGTTGATACTTTTGATGTGATGTTTATTTTTCATGTTCATAATGATAGGCTTACATAAACTAATAAAATATAAGAAAAAGAACACAAAGCATTTTCATTGATAAAGATCGACATGAAACCCAAAAATGGATCAACTTAGTGAAAATAAGACTTTCAAATGATTTGCATTAGCATGCTTAGATTGATATATAGGGCTCCTATTAACATTATGTCAAGTAAGGTCATAGTCTTGTGCATATGATATGTGGAAGGAGAATGGGTGAAATTAGAACCATCAATGAGACAACTATGCCTTTTCTATAGGTGTCAAAATAGGTAATATAAACAAGTCTATGTCTATATATGAAGTATAGAATGATAGATACATAAAGTCTACTAAGGAGAGCCGCTTATGGATTTTTAATATTATTGATATTATGAAAGCTGATTATGGATTTCAAAATTGTTTTTCTCTTGCTTTGCTTTTTGTTGGGAATTAGGGAACCTGATCGATGTGAGAAGTTTCCAAGAAATTTCTAGCTTTGACTAATGCATTACTCAGCCATCCTTCAATGGAGTGGTCTAATTTTATGTGCTTAGTTCAAATTATTTCGATAGTTGTCTTTTAAGGGAGTACTCGACCTTATGTTTGGCAATTTCAATTGATTTTTAATAGCTATTCTTTGAAGGAGAAGTTTGTGAATATTGAGAATGACCCATGATTTTTTTTGCTATTTGATATTACTTTTGTTTTTATTTTATTTTGCTTGACACCGAATTGATCATACATACTCAATGGATTACCTTTATGAAGGTAAAATGAATTTGACATGAAGTTTCAGTGGGTGAAAGAGAGGTATAGGTGACAATGACCATAGGAACTAATCTGAAGGAGATGTAAACTACTATGAGAATCATGCCATAGATAGAGCCGTGATATCCATAGTTCAAGATTAGGCTATAATCATGATGGATAATCATATCATTCAGTTATAGTCAGTTGCCCCTAAAAAGAGGGAAATGAATGTGGTTTGCAAGGGATAAGCTTAAGTTAGACAAAGGATAATTGTGATCCTATCTAACAATAGAAGGGATATAGATGCAAAGAATTGAGAGGGTTAGGTTCTAGTTTTCCTTTAAGAGGTGACGAATGATAAGCTCTTGATCCATACTTATGGGTAATGATGTAGGGTCTAATCCAATTCAAATCAAAATTTCCCTTTTTGTTTTTCTCCATATTAGTTACATGTTGATTTTCCTTGAGAACAAGATATCAAATATTAAATTCTCATACTTTCAGGTGTTTGTTATAGTCACATTTGATTTTTTCTTGATATACATGAAGACGGGAAAGACCATCTAAATGATGCTCATCAAGTAGCTTAAGCTGAGCTAAATGTTCTTGCTGATAATCATTTTTTGAAACAAGGTCATGTAAAGATATGTGAAGAGAAGGTATTTGGACATCAAGAGGCAATATAGTCTTAGCTCCAAACATGAGAGAAAAAGGTGTATAAGCTATAACAGTTTGGATGCTAGTGTGAAATTCCCATAAGGTTAAAGAGATGTACAAGTTCCAATCTTGACTTGATGTAGTAACCATTTTGGGAAACATGTTTTTAAGTGTTTTGTTAGAGGCTTTGGCTTGTCAATTTGATTATGGGTGATAAGGTGATGAAAATCTAAGTTTAATAAAAAATACATCCCAAAGGCCTTGAACTTGTTTGTTTTTGATAGATTTACCATTGTCGGTGATGATCTTATAAGGAAAATTGAAATGGCAAATGATATGTCGGGTTACAACTTTGATAATATTTTTAGCTTTAATCGAGATAAGGGGAAAAGCTTCTACCCACTAAGTGAAATACTCAATTGTGGTAATGATATAATGATGTCATTATGAAGAGTGGGGTTTTATTTAATTGATAATTTCTAGGCCCCATTGTGAAAAGGGCCAAAAGTCTACAAAAATGTGAAGACTATTGGTAGGTGCATGATGTAAATTAGTATGTTATTGACACTTAACACACTTTTTCAAATAGTTATAACAATATTAGTTAAGGTTGGGATATTAATAACCTAGGTAAAGGATGCATTTAGCTATAAAAAGCCCACTAAAGTGGCCCCAATAGATACCCTCATGTGTCTCTTCGATAGTGTGTGAGGCTTTTGGACTATGAAGGCAACAAAATAGGAGGCCATCAAAACCATTTTTGTAAACAATTATTCCCATAATGGTGTAATGAGATATGCTTTGAATAAATTCTTGATAGGCATTCCTAGAGAGGCTAGAGGAAATTAAGCCAAGGTGAAGTTAGTTAAAAATTTGTTGATAGCAATGGTCAGGCGAAATCTCTTCCACATTAAAGATGGTTAGCACATCTAATTTGGTATAGGAAGGTTTAGTGATGCAATGGACAATGATTGATAGTTTGGAGTCTGAAGGTACTGATAAGATCTAAGAGGCAAGAGAAGCTATAGTATGAAAAAACTTATTGGTGGATCATGATGTGGTTTGAATATGGTAGTGTTTGAATGAGGCTAGGAGATTTATGACTAGTTATCTATACAATTGCATCATCTAGTTATTACACTAGTAAATGCCATTGACTTGGTTGACCACCAGTTGGGAGTCACCAAATATATTGATTGTTTTGACTCCCAAGGATAAGATAGTTTGGAGACCTATTACTAGGGTATCATACTCAACCACATTGTTAGTGCATGTGAAGTCAAGCTTAAATGACAAAGGAAGTGATTCATTGATGAGGGGGATAGGGATGATACTAGCTCCTCTACCACATTGACATTTGGAACCATCAAAAACCATGGTTACGTGATTGATGAAATTTGGTTGAGATAAATTAGTAATTGACTCATCTAGAAATTCAAGAGGGAGAGATTGGATATTTTCTAGGGGTGCCTTAGCTAGTTGGTCATCAATGACCTACTCCTTGATTGATTTATGTTGGAGAAACTCAAGGTTAAACCTAGCTAAAAACATGAGCCACTTAGCCATAGGCTTGTTTTGATATGGTTTGGAGTGCATGTATATGAGGGAATCAATATTAATTATGACAAAATTTTGTGGTTAAGAAGGTAGTGGTAAAGTTTGGTGGCCACAAAGATCAGTGCCAAACATAGTTTCTTGGTATGCATGTATCAAGTCTCATATTTTATAAGTGTGTGTGGCTAATGTAATAGATGACTTACTACTTGTAGTATTTATCCCAATGGGAAAGCATCACCCCTAGGGAATAGTATGCATTAGAGATATAGAAGTAGAGAGGTTGGTCATCCTTAAGAGGTGTAAGGATAGGTGGAGATAAAAATTACTCTTTCAGTGCATCAAAGGCTTTTTGACTATCAAAAATCCACTTGAAAGAGGCATCCTTTTTCAAGAAGTGCTAGAAGGGTTGACATCAATTAGAGAGTTGGGAGATGACACGATGAATGGATTGAAGCTTACCCTATAAGCTATAGAGTTTTTTAAGATTGGTTAGAGGTAGCATCTTAAAGATGACTTTGATTTTGGCTTGATCAACCTGAAATCCTTAAAGGGAAATGATGAAGCTAAGAAGTTTTCCCGATAAGACCCCAAAACTAAATTTCTTGGGATTGAGGTTGACATGATAGTGGATAATTTACTCAAAGATAATATTGAGGATGGCTAAATGGTCTTTACAAATCTTGGACTTCTCAAGAAGGTCATCCACATAGTCTTTGATGATTGTATGGATAAGGTCATGAAAAATATAGGTCATGACACATTGGTAGGTTGTATTAGCATTCTTAAGACTGAAGGGCATGAATGTATAATAGAAAGTCCTCCATGGGGTGATAAATGTAGTTTTGTGCTGATCTTTAGGGGTAAAAAAATCTAATTATAAGCCAAGAATCCATCCATGAGAGGAAACATTTCATGGCCTATTGTAAGATTAATAAGTTTGTCAATGATAGGTAGAGGAAAGTCATCCTTTGGATAGGCAAGGTTGAGGTCACAAAATTCCACATAAATACATAGTCCCCCTATGGATTTAGTGGCATGCACGATGTTTGAAACCCATTGGGGATGATCAATGGGTTGAATAAAGTTGACAAAAAGGAGGCATTGAATCTCTTCTTTGACAAGGATGGATATGCGAGGGTGCATTCGATGAAGTTTATATTTGATAGGTTTGGCATCACGATTAGTTACAATATTTTGGGTGGCAATAGATGGGTGAATACTAAGCATGTTAGCATATGACTAGGTGAATGCAATATAATGGTATTAGAGGAAGATAGAGAAGTCATGTAGTTCCTTAGAGGTGAGAGTTTAGACAAGTTTGATGATATAGGGGTTATCCAAAGTGCCTATGTCAATGTCTATGGTAGATTTATTCAACATGTTTGAGGTTTCTAGAGGTAAATATTTGTGGATAGAGGAATTTGATGTACCAAGGTAGGTAAGAATGACATCATCATCTTAACACTAAATAGTGTTAATGGTAGGAGAGTCCTCTACCATAAGTTCAAGATGGGTCAAAAGTATGGATATGCATGTCCCTTCCTTTTGATAAGTTAGGGGGCTAAGGGTAATCATGTTGACCAAAAAAAACATTACGTGAGATGATGTCCTCATCCTTACCCATAGGTGGAGGGGTTGTTGATGAGGAAGGGGTATCTTGTTCAACAATGGTAGGGGTAGTTTGTTTGGATTCTTTTTTATTGGGTGGAATGAAGTTGAGACCATGCTTCTCATTAGGATTTTGGGTCTCAATCAAGGTCATAATGTGTGGACCATTCTCATATCATCCTAATCCAAATCCCTTCCAAGCACATATATGAAGGTATAGTTTGGTGAAGTTTGGGTTGTCCAAATAAGAGAAGGTAGAGGTGAATGGTTGAGGTGGAGAGGGAGTGATGGTAGCATTAAGTGTTTGTCAATTCCCCTATAGATAAAGTGGGTTTTATAGCTTGAAGGCCCCAAGTGGGTAGTGGATCTAATGTTTGGGTCATAACCTAGTTGTTGGTTGAGTTTCCCATATTCTTAGGGAGTAAAGAGGGCATCAAGGGTGAGGAGACAATATTCTCTAAGGGTAACAAATTAGAAGGTAGGTTTCAAAAGATCAGTGATGGGTATTTGGTCAATAGGGATAGATGAACTGGTGGATGCCTCAATGGAAAGGGAGGAAGTGATGGCTTCAACAACCATGGGTGAGGGATTGATGGTGGTTATTTATAGTGATTTGGATGGAGGCAAGAGAATGTCATTAGGTTGGTAGGTCATATTGCATGATACAAAATGACCAGGGTTAGCTTATATGGTAACAACTTGACTTTCATGTTCAAACTTGACACAATGGTGGAGGGTGGAAGGTACACAACCCATAGTTTAGATCTAAGGTATTATTAGTAAAACATTGTACTAGAATTCACCTTCAAACACATAAAAGAGTTTGGGGAGTGTGAAAGGTCATAACTAAATATGAAGGATGAAGATTCCTAAGGTAATGGTCATGGTGTTGTTAAAGGATCTAAGGATGGCTAAAGTGTTAGACATGACATTGTCTGGTAGCTTGAGTTACTCATAGGCATGGGAAGAGATGATGTTGATATTGGCTCCCCCATCAATCATAACCCATTTGATGTGGGTCTGGTTGATGTGGGCTATAATAAAAAGAGGGTGACCCAGGTATTTGAGGTGGATAGAAGGTATATCTGAGTCCTTGAAGGTGACAAGGGCGGAGAGCTAGAGAGAACCGACAAAGGCTTCTATAGGTTGGGAATCCCTTGGTCTAATTTAAATGGCCTACATACCCCTGATCTTGGCCTGACAATGGTCAAGTGAGGTGGAAATTAGATCATAGAGGATCATTTTAGTAGGGGTCTAGTGGAATTGTTTAAGGATGACCCTCTAGATGGATTCAGAGGGGTTAGCCTCTAAAGTGTGTAAGATGATGACTTTACGCATAGCTAAAGACATAGGGATTTGGATCTATTTTAGTTAGGGTTAGTTAATGGATATGTCCATGGAATGGATACTTTGGCCTTCCCTTTATCCTTTTATTTTGATCATGTAACCAAATTAATGGTATGGATGGAAGGGAAAGGTGTGATGGAGGGTCAAGTAGATTCTCCGCTACTCTGAGGTGTGAGTGGGGTATTAGGAATGTGTTGGTGGATAGTTGTTAGGTTTAATGGTAGAGGAATGGATGGAAGGTCACTAATCAAAAGATCATCCTCATCATAGAGTTGGTGTATAATTTCTTGGAGATATTTGTAATTATTAATGTCATGCCCAGGTGTCCTGTGATAGGAAAAAATTTGATGGCCATTGTACTAGGTTACCTTTGAACCAAGACGATCAAAAGTCTGATGGGAGGTAATGTGAGGAAGGAGGTATAAACTAATGTTTGAATAATGGTTTCATAGGATTTTTTTGAAGGAAAGGAATATTTTGGGCTTGCAGTTTGGTTCATAATATGGGTGTGTGGGTGGTAATAGTTTGGGTGAGAGATGGCTTGGTTAAGGTGGTTTAAGAGAATGGTATTGGCATATTTATGTTGGTAGTTAGGGTGGCTGAATTTGGTGGTCTAAATGGTTATGATCTAGGAAGGACCAAAGCATCAACTACTAAATGTGTTGGTGTAATCAATGGAAGTGGGTGACATATGTTTAAAGGGTTTAATTTTTAAGTAAATTAGAAGGGTAAGGCTCTAAGATGGATGGAAAGGTAGAGGGAGCTAGAGATTTAGTCATGTGTCCATTTAATGATTTTATCCTCTTGGTTGGTGTGGGTAAGAACTTGGGTACAGGTTTGGGTGAAGTTATGTCTAGTTTCAAGGATGGGTGAACAAAAAATTGAGTAGGGAAGGCACCAAGAGTTTTGAAATGTTTGGTTGGTTAGGTGATGATTGATTTGGTTGACTAAGAATTTGAGGAATTTTTAGAGGTTTAAATTGGTTTGAGAGGTGGTGGAGAAATGATGGATTGGCTAGTTAGAGGAATGCTACAAGGTTTAGGTTTGTTGATGGAGGGAATCCCCAACTATTACAAAAGGGTGGTTTGATCCATGTCTATTTTTAAGGTGAACTCTAATTTTTGTACTAATGTGGAAAAAGGTTTGGGTATTGGTTTTGCTCCAAGGGTAGTGGATGTAAAATATAGACTTTTAGGCCAGGGAAGATGGTTGGTAAGTTGGTTGATTTCCTGAGCTAAGGGAAGCAAGGTTGATATAAATTGCTCATCCATGGAGGCATGGGTAGCAATGATCCTCCTTTAGTAAAAATATCCATAGGAATAATAGTTTTCTTGGCAGTCGATAGAGGTGGTAAATCATGAATGTTAATTTGCTAGGATGTGCTAGTTAAGGTAGTATGTGATTATTCCAAAATTTATCTAAGGGTAGATAGGGATAAATTAAATTCTTTGGTTTGGATATCCAAAAAAGGGTAAGGTGAATCCATGACCTCAATATGCAAGGTGGGAGAAGAATGGGTAGATTGGTTGATCGGGTCCTCATGGGTAGGTATATCATGAATGATGTTTACCACATGAGCATTCTAAAAGCACTTAGTCTATGTGTCCTTGACTTTAATAGGAGCATGGTTAGGAAAAGGTTTCTTGAAGATGTTAAGAGATTTATTTTTAGGGGCATTAGGATTATCTAACTTGAGTTCCCCTTTGTCAATAAGAATCTGAACAATATTATTGAAAGTATTACATTTGCTGACATCATGTCCAATTACTTGATAAAAAGAACAGAGGTCATTCTCATTGTAACAAATAGGTGATTGATGAGAATAATCAAATTAATAGAGATGTTTGATAGGTGTAAGTTATATAAGGTTATATTTTAGTAGATTCTACAAAATTGAGGTATAATTTTCTCCAAGTGGAGTAAATGATTTTTGGTTGCTTTGGTTTGGGTTCCTTGCATTTTGATTGGAGGTAATAGGAGAATGTTGTTGATTGGCATTGGGTGGAGGGGATATTTTAAGGATGATGGAACTCATGGTTCCCTTGGTCTTGGTTTTAGTATTGCTTTAGTTTCCTAGTTTAGGGGAAGAGGTTTCATCGGTCTTGAATGTAGAGTTCTTATTTGGTAACTTCAATTTACCCTCCTCTATGTCCTAGTTTTCTAGCTTATGTGCCATGGTAAAATACTCATCAAAGGTTATGAATATTTTGACATGTAGTGTAGAACATATGTGTTTGGCACAAGCTCAAGCCAAAAGGTCTATAAGTTTAGGTTGAGGCAGGGAGAATGAAAGCTGATTAATCAAGCTTCTACAATGGGTGACAAAATTGATAATGGACTCATCATTGAATTACCTAATAGAATAGAGGTATGTGATAGACACCTTCTTGGAAATGTTAATGGAAAATTGATCTAATAAGACTTGTGTTAGTTGGGTGAAAAAAATATGAAATACTTGGTGAGAGAACTATACTAGTCAAGTGTTGGGCCGGATAAAGACATGGGGAATGTTTCAAGGAGGATGGCATCATCATAATAAATCATGTAAAATGCATGATTTAAATCCCTAAGGGTTCCTCCTTGATTTGAATTTGGTAAATTTTAGAGGCTCCCATTAAGGAGGGTAAGGTCTGATGGGAACAAAAGGATGAATAGGTTCAATAAAAATCTGATCATGGGATAGGATGTTATGATCTACTAAAATGGATGACTCAAGGTTGGTCATCTTTTCCATTAGCATTTCCATTAGGTAATTTTGAGGTGGTGCACCAAAAATATTGGAAGGTTGATATGGTGTTTCAGGTTAGGTAACATATTAGTAATTGTTTGGTGGTTGAGAGGTTACCACATATTGGAATGTGGATGTTAGAGGTTGGGTAGGGTAGGTGGATGATGGTGGCTTGGTATTGGGTACATAAACTTGTGGGTTAGGAATATATCCTAGATTGGGTGAAATGGGAAACTACTGAAAAGTCCCTATGGATTAGACATGGGTGGTATTTGGTTTGGTGACAAGAGGCGAGGTAGTGACCTTTGTGCTAAGGGGTGGTGAGGTAGAAGGGATAGATACCCCTAAGTTTGGTAAAGGGGTATTAACCACTAGGCTAGGTTTGATAGAGGGGACGTTGGTAATGTTTATGGTGGGTGATCTAGATACGAGTGGGGTATTATGAGTCAATGTTTGGGTTATCCCCATGATAGAGGAGTCATTAGTAGGGGTCGAAGGTGTAAGGGTAATGGCTGGTTTGATAGGTTGGTTCTTAGCCATAATCTCTAAGGGGTTAGTAGATGAAGATGCCTAGGTGTTCAAAGTTAGAGTGGTTAATATGAAAATGAGGATACCCTTCATAGGGTGGAATGCCGTGCCATAAGGAGGATCTTGAGGTGGAGTTGAAACTAGGATATGGTGAGAAGAGGTGTTAAGATAGTGCTGAAGGGCCACTGGATTATTTTATAGAAAGATGGTAAAATATATCTCCTTAGGGAAATATCTAAGGAAAAGTAGGGAATCCCAATGGATGAGGTGAATATTCTACCTCAGAGACATACTCCATAAATGAGGAGGTAGAATAGGTTGATATAAGTGACATGTTTTGTTCTACTAGGTATCTTTGTTGTAGACGAGTCAGAACCATACAAGAAATAGGGGAGAGAAAATAAGAACAATCTCACCACTCAATCAAGAATAATATAAGAAAATTATCAAGGCAATCAAGACACACACTATGAAGTAAATTTAAGGATAGAGGTTAGCTTTAATCTCACTTTTGGCTTATGCCTTAGTTTATCAGAATGTGTGATAGAAGTTGGCTTGTAGAGAAAGTACTATAAAAGTAGTTTATGGCTAGTTTTAGGCTGTTTAGGTACTCAAAATGATCTATATTAGAATCAATATGTGGCTTAGTATTGAGGCCTACCCCCTCACTTCATATTCCCACAATGATAAGGGTGTCAGGTACTTAGCCAATATATATTGATGTCTAGAATTTATACTCAACTAGAGAGGTGAGTCAGTTCTCCTTTTGGTAATGACCTCCAAGTAGGATTGCTAAGAATGGGTAAGGTGACTACTAGGTGATGAAATCTTAGTCAGGCCTTATCTCAAATTGTCTTGATGTTTGATTGATGAAAGTGGTCTGGATAGTGTGTGTAACAAAGGTGATGCTATGATAAGATTATTATGCTTTAATTCAAAGTGAAATGATGTTAAAATTAAGCAATGGATAAAGTTGATTTTAAGCCAAGAACAAATTTCAATTTTAGTTATGAGCACAGATAGAGAGGAGAGCATACAAATGCAAAGAAAACATGAGAAAACACTGTGTGTCCCACTGAGCATGCCATAATGTTCCATGTAAATTTTCAATTAAGTTGTAAAGAAAAAGAGAAACTTGATATGGGTATGGTTGAAAAACTTGTTTGTTTGTGTGTTCTTTAAATCTGAATGATTATGAAGAGCTCCTATTTGGCTTGGGAGGAAGACCTATAGATAAGAAAGTACTAAAGAATACTTATTTGTTAGATAGATAGTTGGGTGGATTATCTAGCAATAGATAAATCCCATAAACATGAGCTTATTTAAGGGATATCAATCCATATGTTTTAAATAATCAAGTTTATAAACTAGAAGAAAGGTACTTGCATCAATAATTAAAAGGTAATGAAATTGAATACAAGAAAGCTTGCTATAAAAGTAGACTAGAAATGACTTAATTAGTGATAAACAAATTAATACTAGTCCTAATAGGATAGGATATGTTTCAAAAAATTAGAAGGGGGTCTATGAGTAGTTTAAAACATAGAAAAGTGGATTTTTTTGGGTGGAAGTGGGCCAAATCAGGTTGCTAGTTTTTCTACCACAAGTGACCATCGCCGATTGAGGTGATCGTTAGTGGTTGGGGTCCAACTATCAGTGGTTGACTATGGAATTCTCGATTTGATCACTAGAAGGTGATGAGACTTCATAAATGAATTCTAATATTTGAGTAAAGGCTAGTTTTATTTCAAAATGGAATAAAATAAAATAAATATTGACAAGTTCTTGACTTATTAGAAGTCGATTGGGTGGGTGGTTGATGTAGTTACCCTATTGGTGGAATCTAGCTCGATTCCAGTAGAGTAATAGTACATAAAAGCTTAGTTGAGAGATTATGACAATTTGGATCTCAATAGGATGGTTGATAATAATTTATAACATTTATGATGCTAATTGACCTGATTGACTTGCAAAATAAAACTCCTAAATGATGGTGCTCTAGATAATTATTGCAGATGGATTAGACCTCTCATGCCTCTTTTTCTTATAGGTATGAGCAAGAGGTAGAAGTGAAGGTGTAAATAGGTCATCTAAACATAATTTGTGCATGCAAAGGTTTGCGATACAAATTAGAGAAGCTATATTTAGAAAAGGGTTGGTAGAGATTGCATGCTCTTGTTAAGAAAGTGGATCCTAACCATCGATGGTCACCCTGACTGTTGATGCTTAGGGTCTCTAGGCATAGGGTCTTAAAGGTTAGGGTTACTCAGCTATGTACATCTAAGTACAAATTGGTTGGTTTAGGCCCGATAGGTGTAGGTTGGTCTTCAAAGGGTGCAGGGGTGATTTTAGGGATACTTTGACATTAAAAATAATAGGTGTGTATATTTCTAGTGTCTACAAATACTATGGATTCCTTAACATGTTATTTCATTATTTCATTTTATTTAAAGTTGGAAAGCTTCTTTTTATAGCGAATGTGAAGTTTTCTAAGAAATGTCAAGGATTGAGTGAGTTAGTATATTCGTTAGTGCCCTCATAGGCCTCTTATTTAGTCCTCATAGCCTTACACATTCATCCATAACCTCACAATGTAGTGTTGATGTGAAAAGATGAATATTGAAAATGTGTATGTTTAGTTTATCCCTCAATTTCAATTTTAAGATGCATATGATTATAAGTCATAAATATATTTGGTGTATCATCTCTCTTAAGACAATTTGTTTTCAGTTATCTCTCTCCCTTTTCACCTCCATGTTTATTTTTAGTTATTATCCAAAGTGGTTCATCAAGGGAGCTATCCCTATCTAGAGACTCACTTCATTCTTTAAGCTAACCATAAGCCTATAGGTGTTTCCATTATGCCACTTGGATGAGAAGAGCTTTACCATCTCCTCAAAGGGTCTAAATCTAAGTAATAATAGGTATTAAAAGGACCTTAAAGTAAACTTGTAGTAGATATCTAGAAGGGTATTTCCATACTTATTAATGTGTGTTGCACATCTAAGACTAACATATAAATGAATACAAGAAAAAACTCATTCATATATTTTACACACTAAGAGTTATTAAATCATACAACCAAATAAATAATCCATATTACACAAACATTGGAATGAAAATACACAAACACATGAGTTGACCATCAAAATTGCTCCTACTCCTATATATTAAAAATTATTTGACCCTTCAAAACTATGGGTTGCATGTGTTAAAATAGACTTGGGGAATGGGTTACCTCATCTTAAAAGTAAATAAGAAATAAATTACATATCATAGTTATAATTGTAGTTCTAATTTTGGACAAAATCATATGGATTTATCTTACAGTTGTTAATAACTTAAGTTAGCCTTTACAAAAATTATGAAACATGTTCATGCTTACAAAAATGTATAGGCATTTATACAATATGGTTCAAACTATAATAAAACTATAAATAGAGAATTATACATTGCTATATAAATTTACATGCAAAAAATTGGACCTTCATGGCTGTGTTGATGTATAAATGGCTACATGAACTTTAGTTGGCATCGTAAGTATGGGTATTGACTTAGAACTAGAAGTGGTAGGTTGGGTCTACTTTTTCTTAGCCTCTATCTCAAGCCAACATTTATGTGATACATCATATTATTTCCAAATTATGTCTAAATTCAAAAGAGGGGTTCTATGCACCCTATTGACATATACTAATAGATTTGCATGCTCTAATTTAGTCATCTCAAATTTGTTATTGAAGATCTCAACTTTAGTCACATTCTTCCTTACAAATCTCAACTTAGATTCTATGTCCTCAAATGGTAACCTTGCATACTTATATTAAAATTGTCTAAACCATCTTGCATAAGATGATCAAAGTTCCTCTAAATGATAAACTTACCTATAACATCCTTTACTTTGGATAATTTCAAATAATTCAAAATTTGGATAATGAGGGCCTCCCACTCTTAATATTTAGGGACCAAAGTCCTAGCTTCTATCACCCATTCCCTAGCCTCTTATGTCCTAATGACCACCAAGTTGAGTGCATTGGATGAATCTAATGGTGTTATGAGATCCAGGTGGCTATAATCCTTATTAGTTGTGTAAATAATTAACATCTTCAATTTATTCTTGTTCAATTTCAAAAAAATTAAATAATTTGTGAGTATTGGCAATATGGGGGTGAGTTAATTCAGCCTACATAAACTCTAATTCCTCCAAAGAATTATATAAATTTGATGTTGATTCTTAGATCTTAGCTTCAATGTCAGCTAGGATATTCACTATCTTCTATTGTTCCTTTATTTTCTCCAAATCTGCCTCTAGTTCCTGTCAAGCCATCTATGTGTCTTTGTAAATTTCCACTATGCCATCATTATGTACTTAGGCCAGAGATTTAAAGTCTCCATTATAGGGGTATTTCCCCAATTTTATATTTTGTCTTTTGGTCAAATAAAATACATTTTATCTCTCTTTAACAATTAATTTGCTACTAGCATCATCTTACACTTTCCTCTTCCTTACCCTATGAATACTCCCAAATGGCTTGTCAAGAAAAGTTTTAATAGATCGGAGCTCTATTATTTTGAAGCTAGGAGTTTGAGAGGTCTTGGACCTTAAATAAATAGCACATGATATAATTATAAATTGGTTAAGGTCCATCACCTTTGTCGTTTTGACCACAACTTCAACTTCCTCAGCTAGTTATTGCTCCCTTGACAATTATGTCAGGTAAGGAAGGCCAAATTATCTTAAACCAATCCAAACCTCCATATTGGGGGGAGTAGATGGACTATGATAAACTATGTTTTTACCTTATTACCCTTACCTAAGCTAGTTACACTAGTTTTATGGGATAGAGTGGTGGAATGGGGTGAGTAATTTGGGTGGAAGAAACATGGAGCTAGGGAGTCGCCATGGCTATATAGATCTTCCTAGATGTCCTTTTACTTTTCAATGATTTGTCAGTGGTAGTGCCAGAAGGAATACTATAAGTGGACATTATGAAAGTCAATGGCATGGTGGTGGATGATTGATCAAAGGTAGTTGAAGGTAAATCAACAATGGTAACATCCTTATCAATTCTTGGGGTAAGTAGAGGAAAATAAAAGAAAGAGGACGTGGTTAATGGATCATTAGGATTGGAAGTAACAACTTCCACCTTGAGATTTTTATACATTAATGAAATTAGCAAACATGTAAACATAGGAATAGAAGAAGAGATCAAGGAGGTGGTCTCTATATACAAATACATTTTACATGTTATGTCCTCCACAGATGGTGCTTCCTCCAACTCTACTCATTCCTCAGAATCTTCTTCTTCCTCCTACAGTACTATTTATTAAGACATTACAAGAGAAATTTGAGATTGCTCTAGTATAGGACTAAGTGTGCGGGAGTCCTTGGCTTCCTTTTCTAAATAATAGTAGTCTTAGGCTATGAGGAGGAGTCTTGATTAATTGATGTAGTTTCTTCCCATGTGGCTACCCTTGAAGATGTAGACTCTTATTCATGAGGGATAGCCACATGAATTTCAAGTAGACTCTTATTAATGGGGGATAGCCACATGAATTTAAATTACATTGGTAGTTGGGGCCTCTTATCCTTTCTATTCCTCATCAGATGAATCTACATTGGTGGGGTCTCTTAGATCTCCCATACGATTAGGTTCACTCATCCCTGGTTCCTTCTTTATAATCTTCAACTTGGAAGGAAGATCCTATGATGGATCTCTTTATTATTTGGACTACTTTATGGGATACTCCTTCCAAAAGTCTGAGAATGTCCATCCTACAAAAATGTGCATTATTTTATGCAATTCCTTCATAGTGATTAAAGGTTCCTGTTAAATCACCCTTATGTGATCCTCCTTAAAACCAAAAACCCTTTCCCTTTCCAAAACGTCATCATCATTTTGTGCATTCATGAATAAAAAATTTTAATCATAAAGAATGTGTTGATAGGGGATACTAAGGCCCTAAATGTTTTTTTAGATGTAGCCATGAGGATACTAATCCCTATGTGGTATTATGGGAAATTATAACTCTTTTGTTTTCTACCCACATATCCAGAGTGCTTTCTCATTATGTATACCATCCTACCAATGACCATATGGTGCCCATAGACCATGCTATTCTTATTTTTGGGAAGGTCCTCCTCAATTCTTCACCAGAGATGGAAATAAATTTATTTATCATCTAATTTACTAGGTATATATTTTGGAAGGCTCAAAGGATGAACATTGTGCTTGATGATCATGATAATATTATATTTAGGATACATAAAATAATCACTTCTTCTAGATTGTGTCTTCATAATGCTTTCTTTGACTCTAGGCATTAGAGACCCATGGATTTCTTGCCATACATTATGATAAACATCATCAATAATCCTCACCATATTATTGGTATAATCATAGATATGTATAAATTTAAAATGATGACAAATGTGATTTTTGATACACTTGGTGGTCAAAATCCATAGTTATCTAAGGACTTTATACACTATTCTCATTATAACATCTAAAAGATATGACATCATATATAGGTTTCCCTTAGGAGTGGGTTGATTATCCTTATGAATGATCTTTTCTCTTAGTTTTTAGATTATATTATCACCTAGGGCAAATGTCATGTCACTGGTCAACATTATATGCAATAATGGTACCTAGTCCAAATTGAGGAAATGGATGTTAAGCATTCCATAGATCATATTGAGTAACACCATGCCAATCCACACTCCCATCTTGAACTTATTGATTGGAGTGGGATTCTTGCCCTTTTATGTCATGGTTTATTTTGGAAGAAGCCATGAATTCAACTCCTTTGCCACAGTATTATCTAGGTTCCATGAAACTAGCTTGTGTTTATCAAAATAAAAATCTAGTGCTAGTAGTGACAAATACTACTAAAAATATGCTCCATATATGCATGCCACAACCATTTGGTTACCCAAGTAGATTATAAAAGCATCATGCATAACGTTATATATAAATAATAAGTCTTGGAGGTGGTCAATACATGGCATCATCTTATGCTTGGCTATAGTAAAATGCAATCCATGTCTCTTATGTGGGAGCAAGTTTGTGATGAATAGTAATTTTGAGGGAGATAGATTTATATCTAGTGAAAATATGTCAACAAAATTAAAAAAAACCTGTAATTTGGAGTAGTTTCCATACCTATTATTAAAAATGGTAGCATCATAAACTATGTCCTTGAATTTGATTGAGTCCTTAGTAGAAAATGGTGATGGTATAAGTGCTTCCCTGAATGCATTAGATGGAAATGTCATTACAATTATATGCACTACTTTTAATTTTTTTACGTGCTCTATGAAAAATTATGCTTTCTACTAGTCTCTTGTTTACTTGCAATAGTCTCATAGATAGTTAGGGATTTTCTTGTGCAAGATAGTAGTCGAGTTTGAGTTCATTCAAGAGAAAAGAAGACATAAATGTTTTCACATCATGCATATATCCTTTATCATTCAGTTCCATCTCTTTCATTATAAATTCCCAACATTCACATTTTTTATAATTTATGCATAGTTTAATACTAGTTAGTTTAGTTGGTGGGTATACTTAGCAAGTACTAGTAAGTATTTTTATTTATTTCCCAAGTATAGTAGGTTTTCATTATTTAAGATTAAATAAACAGGTTTTGTATTGTTATGGAGCCTATAAAATATCCAAACAAAACTTTCAAAAACAAAGGTCGATATGAATAATCCAAAGAGAAAAATCATCGATAGAAAATAATTCATTCAAAATATTTGTTCACACAAAATGTCCTATGTGAAAACTCCAAACAAAAAAGTCCAATGACCAAAATTCTTGAATAAAAATTTTGAAGACCAAAATCCATTGGATAAAATATCTAAATAAAAAACTTGAATACCAAAATATAATAATAGGGCCCAATCAAAACATTTGAAAATCAAATCCCAAATACAATTCCTCCAAATAAAACTAAGTATTGGAAAGGTCCTTTAAATTATCACCAAGTAGTGCCTTCAAGGTCAAAGAAAATTCCACTTGTGTGGATGTTGAAGGTGTCTCCTAGGAGATACTTTTAACATTCCCTTCAATGTATGAAAATGCCCTTTGAAGTATCACCTAGGAGATTCCTTTCAAGGGACTTGTATTTCCTTGAAGGTATGACAAAGATATTTAGTGTAATTTTTGTTCAATACAAAATGATGCAATGATGAATTTTCCTTGTTCAACTCTCTCTTGATGATCTTATGAGGTCTATAATTTTGATGGGTTTCACATTGAATTTTGGAATTAAGACACCTTTATCCCTTGATAATATTTAGAGAATACCTTATACACAATAATCAATGTATTTTTAATAACCTTATTTAATTGAAATGCCTATTTACTCATCGAATCCTTTCTACACCATAATAATGATGGGAAAGTTCAACCTCTAGGAATCTACTGGGAGACTCCTTCAAGTTCTTTGTAATAATTTAATGGCTGACTTGAAATTATCTCATTTAGAAACCTTCACTTTGGGACGTTTACAAAATAGGGGGGAAGGTGGAGAAGAAAATAAAGTCGCTATGGTCTCAAGATTTACCTTTAAAGATCGATTCTCTATGGACAAGTGTTTTCAAAACTAATGTTTGTTGTGAGTAGGTGTTTCACAAAAAAAGACAAAGATAGTCAAGTAATCAAGGAAACTTCGATATAGAAAAACTCATAGATTTAGGCCAAAGGTTTCTCATAGAAGATACCTTGAAGGAGAAATCCACTCTTGTGCTTGTTTGAAAGGTATCTCATTGAATCCCTTATACACCTCAATAACACTAGGCAAGTTCAACCTTGACGTATCTATGGATCATAATCCATGTTTTAAAGTTTTGGGGTAGTTATCCTTTCCATCATGGGCATGCTCCATGAATTTTGGTAGGTAGTGTATCAACTTCCTCTTTCTCAGGTTCCCCTAATTCATTTTTTAACTAAGTCTCAATCCCTTTTACTAATGACATGTGTCATCATAGTGCTCCTCAAGAAACAAGGGAGTTCTTTAAATAAAGGGTGTGTCACTAGCCAAGTGAAGTGGGACCCATTTATAACAAGAATTCCAATGGTAGTTTAGAGGGAGAAACATGTCACCACAATGCTTATTCTAAGCATCATGGGAATCCTAAGGTGGTGTATTTACACCATATCCAGTATTTTGAAGACCAATTGCACTCGTGAGCCAAATATCTCCACTTAGTTACAATATCCACATCATGTGTGTGAGTGCCATATTCTAGGTGTTGTTTTCTCATGACGTTGATGTGCCTATATATTCAGGTCTCATTTATTTTTTAAAGTGGTTGGGACTATAGATAATAGAAATTATTCTTACTATTATCAAAGAGTATCCATTATAATAGTTAGTTTTGGAATAGAAATAGTAATAATTATTTATTTTAATTTCATGACCTTATCAAGTGCCCCTCATGGGAAGGATTAAGTATTGTATAATGTGCCTTTTGGACTTTTATATTTTTTTATCCACCCAAAAATGAAGAGTATGTGGTTTTCTATGCCAAATTGAGTGAAATCCATTATTGTTTATTATTTCTATTTTTTGATTCTATAGTATTGAATCTTTTTCATATTATAGGGTTTAAATCATGCATATTAATATTTTAATTATCTGTAATGCCTTAAGGGTTTAGTCTATATTATGTAATTTTAGGAATAGATGCTTCAAGAATCTCGACACATCACCTTAATTAGTTTGGTTTCAATTTTATTTGCATTTCCTCCTTCCCCTTTTCACCCCCAATTAATTCAAAGAGCTAGCCTCTAAAATCCTAGAGGTTACTTCATAGATCACAATTTATTACCACATCTATAAATCTTTCCAAATTAAATTTTTCATTGAGAGTGAGAGTTTTAGGCATCAACATTATCCACTAGGAGTTTCCTTCATAGCTAACTTGAAGGTATCTCCTAGGAGATAGATTGAAGATATTACAAACCTTAATAACATTGGGCAAGTTCAATCTCAAGGTATCCAATATGATATTCCTTCAAGGATCTTGTAATATCTTCATGGGTAACTCGAAGGTATGTCCTAATAGATACCTTGAAGATATTAAAAGTACCATCAAGGTAAAGGAACATTTTAGAGGTACACCAAGGTAATTATTTGGATTTGAAACTATTAACATAATAGGTAAAATTGTTAAACTAAATTGAGGTGGAAAGCACATGTGCATAGAAGGACCTAAAATGTGTCCTCTCTTGAGTATTATAAGTCCCTTAAAGTTATCAAGCTATCAACTAGTAGTGCTTTCAAGGTGAAGGAAATTATGACACCAACCGTTGAGGTGTTTACTAGGAGATTCCTTCAAGGGCCTTGAATACACTTGTAATACCATCATTATTTAATTTGAAGGTATCGTCTATGAGATGTCTTGGAAGAAAAATTCACTCTTTTACATGAATGAAAGGTATCTCCTAGGAGATACCTTGAAGGTACCTATTGATGGGCATTTTGACACATATTAGAAACATACTTCCCCCTCATCTTTCTCCTGTGAAATAAATTTTTATCAATTATTTTACCCATTAGATTATATTGGTTGGTACACATATAATTTATTTTTGGCTTGGTCATATATTATTATTTTAAGTGAAAGTTAATGTATCTATAATGAATATTTAATATGTATTTTGTATTGTAGTTTACAATTAACAATTTTTGAGATATAGTTAATCACTACTTAATCATAAAAAAATTTCATGAACCGATGCAATATGCAACTTGCACTTTACAAAATATCAATATTTAAATCATTTAAATTGGTTTGCAAAATGTCTTCAAGTGAAAAATGAATTCCCACACTTAAAAGGCATAAAAAGGCCTCACTCCAAGAGAATTTAGATAAAAGGTAGAAGAAGGCCTCACCCCAAGAGAATTTGGATATAGTACCATTTAAACTACCAAAACTTACTTTAAATCCACATCAACATATTCCATTTTATGGCGGTGATAAAATTCTTCTTGTCAATTAGTATTGTGAATTGTTTAATCGAATAAACATGCATGTAGATATATACTTATTTAGCACTACATTGGGAAAAGAATATTCTCTAATATGAATAATCCTTTCCTATTATAAGGAATAGTATGAAGATGCCCTTAAATTATAACTAGATGTATGGAATGGAGAAGAGGGAATTCTCCATCAAGCTATAACTAATTTCAATAAATCTACATCTAGTAGAATGGAATTCACAAAAACAATTTTTCTCCTTCTTGTGAAACATTTGGGTTTCATTTAAATAGATATGACAAACTTCAAATGTCTGAGTTAATAGACAAAGATAATTTGATCATTAAAATACTAAATATGTTTAAATAAAAAACATGAACAAGGGGCAAAAAGTTATTTTACTAGCCACCATGAAAACATGTATTTAAGATACTATATAGTCATGATTAAAAAAACATTGAAAAAAATAAGACAATCAAGGAAAACATATTTTTATGTATATTTGAAAGAGGCCATACAAGTACTCACACCAGTGAAGAAAAATAAGATTGAACAAAAGGTTGGAACACTTTTGTTGACATAAACTTATGATCAAACACATAATGAATTATCTACATGGTATATTTCCTCTAGCAATTATGCCTTGAAAATTCCTATAGAGCTCTATGAATTGGGGGATGCTAATATCAAAATAAGAAATCTAAATGAAAGAGGGGTGAATGATATAATTAATTCATTTGTAAAGAATAATGAGGTTATAATGAAGGATGATTTGTTATTTCCTTTTGATCCAAGCAACCCTCAATGTATTATTGAATCAAAGGAAGTCCTAGAAGATATGATGGAGAAAAAAACTATAAGGTTCAAAATTGTAGATAGCCAACACACAATTACATCAGAACAGAGAATTCTTTCAGAGGAGGAATACAAGTCACTACCATTTAAAAATACATGGTTTATTAAAAGGGAAATATTTCAAAAATATTGTACTCCATTCCATATTGTGCACAAAATATGTAAGAAATATAATGAAGACAACAAAATAGTTTATAAGGCTTAAATTGTAGAAAGAGTTTGATCTACACATGACCTTATCGAATTGAGAGGTTGGAAGAATCTTGAAATAGGGAAAAAAATATGGAAAAGACACATAAACAAGATATACACTTATTTACACAAATGAACTATTCAACACAATAATTACATGAGAGAAAATGCCTTCTTTTCATGGAACATCCTATTTGAGATTGTTTTGATAAAGTGTTTGATTTATTTGAAAGTGGTGCTTTACCTATTTCAGATAAACAAGATTTAAATCTAATTGGTACAATAGTACTTATAAATATTCAAGCAATTTTAGACCCAAAAAAAAAAAAAAAAAACTATCATATTTATTGGAAAATTGGTCTATTTCCTTCTTGAAAACTCCTGGGTACAATAACATGGATACTTGGTGTAAAAAGATGATGCTAGAAAATAACATATTATCAAAAAATGTATATTATTTCAGCAACCATGATTCAACACTGCCACTAGATAAAAAAATCACACCTAAAGAGGTAATGGAGCATTATACAACTTATGTGAAAAGGCTTGATGATTTGTGTGTCCTAAAAGAAGGTATTTCAAAAAATAAAAAGATTGGGAAGCATTATCTCAAGATTCATTAAGAATATTGAAAATTTATCTACATAATGATTGAGCTCAACTACCATTATGGGCCCTCATGTCTTTGGTCATCGCTTTTATAAGATTTTAGTGAAATTTTCATTCTTGGTCTAAACACCGATTAGATAATTACTAATCTTTTGAATCTCATTGAATATTTTAAAGAAGAACATCTTCACCTATTTATTCAAGTATTGATTGATAAATTTATTATTGGGGCCTTCAATGTATTCATCATCCATAAACTAGAACATTTTTTTGGCATTCAAAACCTCTCTCAAGAATCAACATGTTGGTGATTTCCATTCCATGTAAAAAATGGGTGTCATACTATGGGGTCTAGATAGTAATAGATTTAGTTGGATTCATATTATAGGTATCAATTGTTGTCAGGATCCCACTCATATTTAGCTACAAGATTTCAGTCTCCATTCACATAAAAGTAGATTAGAGGAAGGTTTTGACATCCACAAAGATGTACCAACATTTCAAATTATTGGATTATACAAAATAGGAAGGCCATTGAAAAATTAACTAGATAACATCTTTTGGGAGAGACTTATCTCTACTTTCAATGATTTGGATATATGTAACATGCTAGGGGTATATACAAGAGATGGATTAGTGCATGCTTGTATAAAATTATAAATAAATTTATCTTACATTAAAGAAGGTAAATAACAAATGATTTTATTGTTCAATTTTAGAATTATTTGACAAATTTAGAGTAACTAATACAAGAACAACTACTTTGCTCAATATTAGGTGCATAACATTTTTTATTTATTTTATAATCATGATTCATTTTTCAAATATAAAATCTTAAAAATATTTTGACGTGTATTATTTATTTTTCAAACCTAAAAGCTTAAAAATATTTCAGTGTGTAGCACTAATGACATTGCATGTAAGTGAAGAAATAATAATAATGGAAAATCATGTCAATGAACATGACACATTACAAGTTGAAGAAGCTAAGATAAGATCATGCATATTTTTTCAATTATATAATTTTTTATTTATCAATGATATATAATGATAACATAATATTTCTTCATCTTTTTATGTCTCAATTGAAATAGTTCACAACACAACACTAGAACTTTGTGTCTACAACACAACAACCCATGACTCAGCTCTATAGGTTGATGCCTCCATGAAAACAACACAAGGTAAAACTCTACAACAAAATGAATTTTTAAAATATAAATATTAAATTAATTGATGATGAGAATTTTTAGTTACTACATTATATAATACCTTATAGGCAATAAAATACCAAGGGTTCAAATGAAAGAGTGCACCCATAGAAACTACAAAAAGGCAATAAAAGGTGAAAACCCTATTTAGTAAATATGTAATTATAAAATTTCATACAAGTATAAAATATATTAATTATCTTTATTTATTTAAACACATTACAATTGAATTTTTATTCATGGAAATGATATTTCATAAGACAATAAAATATAAACTTACATCAACTTGGGATTTGGAATTGTGGGTTCATTTTATTATTGTGTAGAATTGAATGTGGTTGTATTTACCCATTAAAATGTTGTTTACATTCTTAATTTACCTATTTAAAATTATATAATACATGTTATACTATGTATTCAATACAATAAATTTTGATGCATAGTATTCATGTGTTCTTTATAAAAAAATTAAAGTATGTTGTGCTAGAAAAAATTATATTAATATTGATTTAAATAGTTTTTAATTTTATATGTCTTATTGGAATTATATAAAAGGGATATAAATATTAAGGTGCATATTCATTTGAATTTAGTGATAGTGAACTTCATATTAGAAGAGTAAAACCTATTTTGTTTGTTGTGATGGGCTGTATAAACATATAAATATGTATTGGTATGCATAAGATTCGCTGATACTTTCATTACTGTAAGAATATAGATGTTGGTTTGTCAATGTTAAATTACTATCAACGTCTATGAAAAATGAGTTATGGTAAAAGAAATTGTTGTAGAATATGATAAAGTTATGGTAAAGTTATAAGGATTCAATATGAACATTTATATTCATATGTATGCTACTAAAATGGCAATAGAAATGGTACATCCATGTATAATTAGTATAGTTACAATGTGTTTGAGCATGTATTTATTTTTATATGTGTTTTATTATTTTTGGGAAACTAAGGGTTTAATTTCCTAATTAGTAAAGAAGTCTGGATTAATTTGGAAAATATATGAATACAATATGCCTAAATTAACTTACTAATTTTATAAATCTAGATTTGATCAATTAATTACTAAAAATAGAAAACGAGGGGATAGAGAGTGAAATTAACTAATTTTTGGACTGAGATGAAGGATTTTAGAAATACAAATTTCTAATTTGACTGGGTAGACTAAAAAAAAAAAGACCTAGAAGTATATTTTATTATTGGATATTAGTGTCAAAAACTAGACACTTGGATGTCTATTGTTATAATCTTATTTTTGGTGCTATAATCCCACTAATCTACTTCTTTTGAGATTTATAGATTCTATTTTGATACTTCAAGAGGCTCTATGTATAGAATATCAAGTCTTGATCATTTACAAAGCTCTGTGTGCAACTGATTCAGCTAGAAACAGGGGTTAATGTGTATTATGCACTGAACATATGATCACGCCCTATGTGTGGGAATGTTGCCTACATACCATTACTCTGAGGAGTGATAAAGGCCAATGTAGTTCTCCCAAATTGAATGAATATTATGAAATCATGTGTATGTAATACAAGTATTATGTAAATCTAGGCAAGATTGATATGACTTGTGACTTATGCAGGAGATTGAGTAGGCTATAAATAGTAGTGGTCAGGTATATGTAAAGAATAGGAATATTTGCTTGAGTGTGCTTAGTATATTTCTATCTCATGCCTTTTAAATGATTGTAAACCCTTTTAAATGACCCTTGAGTAGGATTTTATAGGGAAATTGATGATCTTAGGTTAGATGAATGCATGTTAGGCTAATAGGGAAAAAGATAAATATTTTAGGACATCTGATCATTTGAGGCTAATAGTGACTTGGACAATAGTGCTAGAAAGTGGACACCCTAGGGTCCAATGCTATAGTCCAACTTATGGTGGTATTTTCTAAGGGGAGGAGGACCTTAGGAGACAATTTTGTGCCTAGGAGAGGAGTATATGGTAGTTGGGGCTAATTTAAGAAGGCTTTGGGTGACTAAGAAGTAGTGAAAACATGCCTAGTGGGTTGCGCAAGCAAGTAGGAAAGACCTATGGTTTGGATGTCACAAGTCATGCTCCAATTATAAAAATTACATTTTTATGTGATTACATTTGTTCCCCCACCCTTTATTCTAAGTATGAAGCTAAGTGAAATACTAGGATAAAGGAGAAAAATAGAAGTGTACCTGAACTTCCCTATGAGGCTAAGCCCAAGAAGCTATGTGATGTTGGATTTGTGCACGGTGAGAGCACATTGTACTATGTGAATTTAGAAAAAAGCAAAGTGAAAGTAGATTAGTTCTTACTAGATATGCTTTATCTAAAATAAAAACGTATAAAGCTAGGTAAAGTGAGAGAAAGGAAGAGAAAGGAAAACACACACCTCACTAGGTACACAAACCAATATAAAACATGTTATGCTACTAGGTTGTGTTGAGTGATGTTGGATGAATATTAAACCATGAGTTATATTGATGGATGAGCTGAGTGATTAATCCCTTAGATGGTGGGTCAAAAATGCAAAGGTAGGACCTTTATCTCCATCATCACCAACTATGCAAATTTAATGAATCATGTTTGTGCTAATCAATGTTTGGACTATGTGTCCAATCCCTCTTAATAGGTGGCTGAAAAATAAAAAGGTTGGATATACCTTTGGCTCCATCATTGCCTTGTGATGTGAAGCTGAATAGAAAAATATTAGTATAGGCTAAATGTAATATGAGATGGCTCATGAAGCTGAAGAACATGCTGTAATCTAATAATGTTGGCATGGATAGATGAATGTAACCAGAAACTAGGCCAATATTGGCCACTTCTAAAGATGGAGATTGGAAATCGTATAAAAAGCCCCTCCAAAACTAGCATCAACTCAAGAACTTGGGTACTCAGGAAGCAAACTTGTATGAAAGTTTACTTGAAAGTGATGTGAACCACCTATAGATAGAGTAAGGCATGCAACTACTAGGAACATGCAAGAAAATGTATAGAACTCAAAAAAGAGATGGCCCAAGTGCCATGCACATTTCTCCTAATAACTAGTGTTTGGAATATAGATTATAAACTAAAAGTTATAACAAATGCCATATCTACACTATAAGTGGAAATCCTCATGTTGTGCACGATGCCCCCTATATCTATATTTTATGAGTGGAAAAGTGCTAAAAACTACTAGATTTTGGACTATACTACTAAGGAAAATCTATGACTAAAGTCACCCCTCTACCTAATTATGGAAAAACTAGAAATTCTATTATCAAGACACTAGTGATAAAAACTAGACACTTTAGGGTCAAACACTATAGTCTCATTTTTAGTGCTATTGTCCAGAGACAAAACTAAAAATTTGACTATGTTCTCTGGTGTCTGCCTGATCTAACCTACCTATACTAAATTCTAGAATCTGGACTAAACTAGTCTGAAACTAGATTTTTTTGACTAATAGAAGCTCTGATCACTGTGACAAAAACTCTATTTATTTCCCCTCTTTTGAAGGTAGGAATGAAGACCATCTAATGACTTACCTTAGAAGAAGAAACCCTACAAGTGTGTTAGATATGATAATTTTTTATATAGCATTGATATTCATGATCTCAAGATATAGAAAAAGTTGTAAAGAGAGATTATTAGATCTATAGGGGTATGCCTAGATAGATATAACAATGCAATATCATGTGTATACGAGAAATCTAAAATGTGAGATGTTAGTTGTTAGTTGTTAGTAGCATAGAGGGATGGAGCATGATGTCCATCATGTCATCCAAAAATAAAGGTAAACGCATGATTGGAATTATGACATTACACACAAAGATAAATGATCAAACAAATAAGAAAACAAATTAAGAATCAAGAAACACACAAGGGTGGCCAAGGGGACAAATAAGCATGCAAAGCATATAAGGTATGTTCAAATTCCACATGCACACACAAAAAGAACAAGCAAAGATAGGCACAAGGGCTAAAATCACATAAAAGGGCACACACAAAGGACATTACCAAATGTCTAAAGGTACACACATATAGACAAGAGCAAAGGACATTTGGAAAATTTCATAAAACATAAATAGGAAGAAAACAAGAAATAGAAAATGCAAACCCATCTAGATAATCAAAGAAAAGAGTGGAAGCATGCAAAGTAGTGGAAGAAGTAAGCATGCATATAATTACAAAAAGTGAGAAATTAGAGTATACAAGATATGTAATACAAGACTAATGTATGTCCTATGAAATATAAAAGTGTGATAAATTCCAATTGATGTCGATGTAATATCTATCCAAGCCAGTAAGGAACATACTACAACAAGACGTCTAAAGTGTGTAGTTTAAGAATGACATAACTTGGATGGTGTAGTTATGTAGAGTGTGCCCCTAGTGGCTAGATGTATCGATATGTAGCTATAATGTAGACGTAAGATGTCGCATTGATGGGTGGATCAAAGTAATCAAGGATCTAGATGTACTATATAGACTTAAAAGAAGATCAAGTGAAGTTTGGTAATATAGATAAATCAACAAAAAAGTAGCATACAATAGCGTAATGTAAGTCTAGCATAGTGTTTTAGTAAATTAAGAACATAGATGATGGATACAATTGACATATTTTTTTTTTGATTTTTTTATTGTTTTCATATTTTTGTAATAAGATATGTATAATCATGAAAAAGATACTATGTATAGGAAATACTTCAAAGGAATGATACTAACTGATGAGTCTCGAATGAGACTCCCTATCAGAGTGTCTAGTATCATAAAGTGGAATTGTGTGTGATTATCAGGCATGATGGAGGTGATGAGACTGAAGATCTAAAAGTTGGATATGTTATAAATGCTTTGAAATATATGAAGTAGAAACTAACTTTAGGGATCCTCTATAACTCTGAGAAATAGATGCAATTATAGATATCTCAGGGACCTATCTGTAAGTAGGAGAAGCTCTCTGAACATATGATCGATGTGAAGATGCCTGAGTTCTCAATGAAACTACCCTGGGTGTGAAAATTATAGCTAGAATCTATTTAGAATCCTATTTTTTGGAAGTGTATGGACCCTCTGAACTACTAATGGAGCTAGAAATGGTGATAGAACTAGATTTGGAACTAAAACTGGCACTAAAACTAGAAGTGGAAACTCATATGTAACTCTAGTAACTATAATAACCTAATTAGTGTGATTGAATTTTATGCATCAATGCACTATAGATGGAATTGTTTAGAGTTTTTGTATCCAAATTCTTCCAAGTAACATGTCAAAAAATCATGCACTAGGAACTATAGTGAGTGGTGTGGTAATGCATGTAGGAGTAACCTATAATGGAATGAGGATCTCACCCAATGTAGTCTAACTATGTCTACTAAATCCATATATATCAATGTTAGTCAGAGTGATATCCTACTTTGTATAACCCAAGTGTTGTTATACTATCATAATACACATGTTAACAATAGATCCATTGCTAATTAGAACACTATGAATAAGATGATCATGAAAAAAAGCTTTGATGAAGAGTGCATGATAATCAATGTCATCCTCAATAATCTCCTAGTAAAAAATGGAGATACAAGTGCAAACTAGAAGGTTGAAATGATAGGTGCCAATCATGTGTCTTAATGGATGTGAATTAGCTACCGATGCCATGTATGTAGTTGGTGGAGGATGTGCCTAATATCCATGATGTACAGTTGATGTGTCTTACAACTTTAACTTGCTATGCTATGAAAATGGATGTAAAAAGATTTTAAGTGATTTATCCTATGTTGGTTTGGCCTGAGGAGGCTCAATTGAAGTGCCTAAATCAATTTGGTTGGCATGAGTTAAATCATGTATCTTATTCATAAGACTAATGTATCTATTTGCAGTATGGCTTGGTGCCCTGTGAAAGTCACAAAATGTATTCTAATCATATCCTTGTGGAAGATCCTTTGTTGGATCAACTTATTTGATAGGTGGTAGAGAAATGATAATATATTTTGTAGTTACTATAGAAATCTCGATAGAAAAATTGGTAGATTTGTAAAAGGTCATCAAGGAGGTACTAATAATGTGCTCTCTATGGGGGCTCTAAAGCCAAATTAACTATTTGTTGAGTCTATCCTTTTCTATCATTAAACTTGACCTTATATGGGACTTTGTTCTTACTCTTATTAGTTGTATCTGATACACTTGAGTGCTTGAGTTTGCCCATTGATATGAGTTTGATTTCTCATTCTTTAAAAGTGTGACATAATTTAGTGAAAGATGATACTCTTTTAAACATGATTTTCTCATGAAAATATGGTAGATTATTCTATCTGAAGAGGTCCTATAACTCCTGATCTACTATAGGACTAGTCATCTTATCCAATATGGTCTTAGATCTAAGAACATACTCAATGAGATTCTCATTTTACTTCTATTTATATTGTACAATTTGAGCATATGACACCTTATCACTGATGTTGATACTGAAGTGTGTTAGGAACATATCGTTAAGATGATTAAATGCATTGATCGACTAATTTGGTAGACTATAAAACCATTATAGTGCATAATCTTTGAGGATCCTTTGAAATAAATTAGTTAATAACTAGTCATGTGGTACCTAATTGAAACATGCTATGTGAAAGGCTCTCAAATGTGTCTTTAGATCACCCTTGCCATTGTAAAGAGTGAGCTTAGGTTGTACAAATCTATGTGGAAAGGGTGTAGTAGGTATATGTCAAGCCAAAGGTATATGCAATAAAATGACATAATCTAATGCCTACATAGATCAAGTGGTCCATTGTTCAATATGTTGTACCTTGGATTGAAGAGGTAGAATCTCTTGCACAAGGGCTACTATATAAGGAGATATGGATGCACTAGCTATAGCTAGTGGCATAGAAGAAGGTTGGGCTGCTATAGGAGGTCGTTGTGATATACTTACCCCTCTAGTGTCATGTGCAATTGGTGGCTCTATGGTTTTCGAAGTTGGACCATTAGTCACCTTTTATTGTTCCTCTTATAGTATTCTAATCATGAAATCTTGCATATTTGGGTGTTTAAATAAGAGTTCTTTATGATCTCTTTTTTCATTTTCATCAAAACCAATATATTGGGCCATTGTACTAGTAGGGAAACAATTTGAAATGTATTTGAATGTTTTGCAATAATTTGTAATAGGTAATGTGTTTAAATTGGAAAGTACTAGATAAAAGAAATGAAAAAGTCTAAAATAGTAGTTTAGAATTTATGTAAAAAAGGATATGAAGCTGCCAAACATGTAAGGTGATAGCTGAACATGCAATAGAACCTAGTGTATACACCTAGGAATTTTTCAAGAATATTATTTGCACAATACTATGAACTTTTGAATTTGAAAATGATTTTTTGATTTTAATATTCAATTAAAATTTGTATAAAATAAGAGGAATATTCTAGAAAATTACTATGAATTAAGTGATGTAACTAAGGTTTGAAATTATTTTTTTTCAAAATTAATTCTATAATTTGCAAATTTTAATGAGAATTAGTAGATTTGACTTGAAGTATATTTAGGGAAAATCTAAAAATATTTCTAAAATTAGCATAATATTTTTTCTAGTGGTCTGGAAGTGGTTTCTTGCAAAAAGGACCTAGTATGTGGAAACTAGGATTTTAATGAATTATTGAAAATATTACACTTAAATTTTTATTTTATTAATTTTTAAATTCTAAAAAAATTATAAAAATATGGAAAAAAATAAGAAATAAATAGACCTAGGTTCTCTAGGGTTTTTGTGAAAAAATTCAAAGTAAGTCAGGTTCACCAAATGTTTTACTATTTTTGGCAAACTAAGGGTTTAATTTCCTAATTAGTAAAGAGGTTTGGATTAATCTACAAAATATGTAAACAAAATATTCCTAAATTAACCTACTGATTTTTTTAATTTGGATTTGATCAATTAATTACTAAAAATAGAAAATAAGGGGATATAGAGTGAATGTAGTTGATTTTTGGATTGAGACAAAGGATTCTAGAATTGAAAATTACTGACCTAACTAGGTAGAGTATCAGAAATAGGACCTAGAATTTTTTATTCTACCTAGATATTATCACCAAAAATTAGACACTTAGAGGTCTAGTGTTATAGTCCTATTTTTGGTGTTATGGTCCCTTTGATTTGCTTCTTATGATCTTTCTAGGTTCTATTATGATACTTCAGGAGGCTCTATGTCTAGAATCTTAGGTCTTGATTACTTGTGAAGATTTGTGTATAACTAATTCTATCCTCTATGGTCCTAGTTCGTTCTTAAGATTGACAAGTGGTCTTGAATCAACTGGAAAAAGGGGTTAGTGTGTGTTATCCACTAAATGTACGATCAAACCCCATGTGTGGGCATGCTACCGACATACCAATACTCTAAAGAGGGATCAAGGATAATGTAGTTATCATAAATTTAATGTGTATTATACAATATTGTGTATGAAATTTAGATATTATGTGAATCTAGGCAAGCTTGAGTTGACTCATGACTTGTATGAGAGTTTGAGTAGGCTAAAAATAATAGTAGTTCATTGTATGTAGAAAACAGGAAGATTTACTTGAGTGTGGTTAGTGTATTTCTATCTCATGCCTTTTTGAATGATTAATAACCCTTCTGAATGACCATTTAATAGGATTTTATATATAAAATAATGATCTTGGGTTAGATGACTTCATGTTAGGCTGACAAGAAAAAGATAAGGATACAAGGAAATCTAACCATTTGAGGCTAACAGTGACTTGGACAATGGTGCTAGAAAGTGGACACCCTAGGGTCCATCACTATAATCCAACTGATGATTCTATTTTTCAAGGGTGTAAGGACATTAGGTGGTATCTATGTGCTTGGGAGAGGAGTCTAGGGAAGTTGGGGCTAATTTAGGAAGGCTTCGGGTGACTAGGAAGCAGTGAAAATGTGCCTAGTGGCTTGATCAAGTAAGTAGGAAGTACCTATGGTTTGGATGTCACAATTAATGATCAAGTTATAAAAATTGAATTTTTATGTGATTAAAATATGAATATTTATAGTATTTAAGGAAATGCAAGAAAAAATGAATCAAATGAAGCGCATTATGTTTTTATGTCACAATAATAAATGCAAATCAAAAGTACGTCAAATACCAATATAGTAACATGTAAAACCTGGGGTCTATCTTTGGTTGTTCATTTTTTAGCTTTAGGTCTTTGTATCTTGGTTTTGTTACTTCGGTGAAGTAGGCTTTAGGCTTGCCTGTGGACGTTACTATTTTATCTTTCTCCTTTTGTTCAGGGTTTCGGGGTCCCTTCAAAACCTATTTTTACCTTAATCTAAAACATGCAAAAACTTTTATTAAAAATTTACATGTTATATTTATTATAATATAATATTATTAATAAATGATTCCTTTCTTTTTAACAAATTGAAGACATTTCAAAGGAGGAGCTTAAACTAAATTTAAAAAAAAACTAATGATTTTGGGGTTGGATGGCTTATTATTTTTTGTGCACAAAATAAAAGATATGCAAATTAATGATATAGGGAAAAAATGATATTATAAAGTATAAAATATGTCATAATACATTTGAGGTCATTCGAAAGACATTTTGAATGTGGCACTACAGTCTCATTCTCATGTTCAAATTTGGTCAATGATAGAGAACAATCATTTGAAGATACTCATTCAAGACATGGGTTACATAAGTTCAAATTTCATGTTTGTTTATGGGAAAATATATTCTAATTTATTCAATATAAACATAAATAAAATGGATGAAGTTATCTTTAAATGGACCTTTGGAGATGATTTTTCAGTTACCAACATGTTCATTGATTGTAATTCTCAAAATTGTGTTACAAATCAAAAATAAAAAATTAGTTATGTTATGTAAAATAAATATATTGGAAATATTAAAAAGATTGAATAATCAAAATGATGTTTATCATCACATTGTTGGGAGAAAGCAAAAAATCCATGCCAACGATCGTGAACCAATGTTTAGAAAGATGTAACTTCACCATATTATAATTATTTCAAGTGTATTTATTTATTATAAACTATAATTATATTAATAAACATTATCATCAATTTCATACAAATCAATTATAAATTATTTCAAATATAGTTCAATTAATTTCAAATTAATCGATTCTAATTTAGAATTACTTTGATTTGGTTAAGTGAATTTTGATTTATAGTTGGAGATTCCTTGAAAGTATTAAATTAGGTCAAAGCTTCAAAGCTAATCCCCTTGAATTTGGATACTCCATTATTTTATCTTTAAATATCCCAAGTTGATCCATTAGTATATTGACACCTGCTCATGATGATCTTCCCAATGAACAACAAACAATTTTCATTAGATATTTTTTTATGTAGATGAACTAATTGTTTATTATGTTTTAATCCATAATTTAGATAGTCAAATAGTGCCATGTGTCCCAAAAATGGAAGCACTTCAAAGAATCAATTATTTGTTTGAAGTCCCATAAGGGTGCCATAGTTTGAAATAGTCCAATCTATTCAAAATGATCTGCTCCCAAATAGTTTGAAATAATTCAATTTATTTGGAATATAGATAAAATATTTATGGAGAATATATTATCCACTCCCCTTCAGTGAGTATAAGTTCAAACTATTTAAAATATCCCAATACAAATGAAATTATCTATGCTCAAATGGTTTGAAACAATCTAATTTATTTGGAATATACAAAATTAATTTTTGTAGAAAATCTTCTTGAATCACTCCACTTTATAGGTATAAGCCTAAATTATTTAAAATAGTCCAATTTATTGAAAATGACCTATGCCCAAATGATTTGAAATAGTCCAATTTATTTCAAATATAACAAATTTATTTTTGGAGAGAATTCTCTTCACTCCAATTTAGTGGGCATAAGTCCATATTATTCAAAATAACCCAATTTATTTAAAATGATCTATAACCAATAGGTTTTTACCACTCCAATTTATTTGGAATAAAAAAAAAATATGTGGAAAAAAAATTATCCACTCCACTTTGGTGATTATAAGTCCAAATTATTTAAAATAGTCTAATTCATTTGAAATGATCTATGCCCAAATGGTGTGAAATAGTCCAATTTATTTGTAATATAAGAAAATTATTTTTGGAGAAAATTTTATCCACTCCACTTTAGTAGTTATAATTCCAAATTATTCAAAATAGTCCTTATCCCATTGTCTTTCCATCAATACACCAAGTACAATCATTTAATTCAAATTCAAGTGGTTTCGCATCTAAATAAACAAGTGAAAAGAGAAAACATAGTAATTTTAGTGAATCTTTGGCATCCATCTTTTATCAACTAGCTAAAAATGATAATATCATATACCCAAACACCAAGCTTCTTGATCCAAATATACCTAAGTCCTCTTGGTATAGAGAAGTCTAGTATTGTTAATATCATGAAATCAATGGGAATTCTACAAATAGAATCCTTTATTTCCAAAAATTATCTCCAAATACCTCATCAACAATGTTGAACGAAATAGATGAATCCACATCCAAGAGTCAGTAAGAAGGGATATGCCAATATTACTTTCCTTATCATGATCAAACTCTTCCATTTGAAAAATAATCCCAAGATAATGGATCCATCTTTGATAAACCCATCTTTAATAATGGACCCATATTTGTTGAACCTTTCTTTGATTAGTCTCTCTATGACCATCCACATACATTCAAAGAGACCATCTTTAATTGGCCTAATCCGCCTATATTTTATGACATCGCTATGATTATTATATATTCTGAGAACACATAATTTACTAACCATCCATATTTCATCCATCATAAAAAATCCTTCATTTTTTTTAAGTCACATTGTCCTAAAACTTCCATCACCAATTGAAAAATGAAGAAGGTACATATGAACAATGTTATCTAGCATTCCCTCCTTATGGACAACATCAAAATATAATATAATAGTAGCATCACAACATCCACATCATCCACATCAATATCATTAGCATTAGAGTGAACATTAGTGTTATCCACATGAAGATCAATATCAACATAGAATCAACATCAACATTAAAAAAAAGGTCCACATGTAGTCCATTAAAGAATTTGGTTGTGATCAACCTCTTCAGAAACATCTTTATTTTTACCATTAATCTAGATTCCCACCAATATAAAAAAAGGTCTTTTAATCCATTTAAATAAGACATATTTATAGTATAATTTATGGGAATCCAAGATTATTTACCCATTACTAATTATAAGATTAGATTTGACATAATATTGGATGCTTGTCCTACAAATTAATGTAGTCACATCATTGATCCTTTCATGACTCTTAAGGAAATTTTCACTGGCATCATCATAGGTCGTCCTAGTAATATCTATGAGGATCATGTTGCTAACTATCTATTCATTTACATCTCTAATCCTTCTCCTTATCCCTATTACATCACTAATATTTTTCATCACCTTGACAATAACTTTATCATAACCCTCAATGGGGAACGATAAAATCACACACCATCATGTCATTGCTATAGCAACATATCAAGTGCATAAATCATGGGTATCCAATACAACATCCAATCAATAAAGCATGATAAATAAATTAGCCTTGAGATAAAAAATAAATAAAAATAAAAATAATAAGAAAGTAAAAAATAAAATACCATTAGTAAAAGCTTCCTTGAAGAACTAATTGTAAAATCAAAGTAATATCAAGCAACAAGACAAGAATAGTCTATTGGTAAAAACCTCTTTAAACTGTCAATAGACAAAGAAATCAACTCCATGTCATTTGACCAAGACAAATCATTAGAATGATTAATAATCATGAAATCATTCCTATTTCATAAGTGAAGCATCTTAAAGCCTTGGACTCCATTATATCAAAAATCATGCCACCCAAAGCACAAATGAAGAATCCAAAAAAAAAAATGGTGTGCATTATGATTAGTTGTAATTTTCAATCTCCTAATAATTATACCTCTCGTCATGATCCAACCATCTACTGAAGTCCTATAAAATATCATGAAATCCAATCCATATCCTACATTAACTTCTTGGGTGAAATTATCTCTATTAGGGTCTATAATTACACTTGATTGATATGTCTAGAGGAATCATAATAAAAAAAAAAAGAAATATCATCAAAACATCAGTAAAAACAACATTAATAACATGATCTTAATATCATAACCATCCATAATAAGTATTATCTAAAGATAAAAAAACATCAAAATCATGATTCTCAGACACCACTTATAAATTGATATTCTATTGAAAAATAACATAAATTAAAAAATTAAAAAATAATAATACAAAAAACATTCACCCAATGGAAAAACTTTATTTTATACCACCGTGGGCAAGTATCATGATGAAAATTAGTTTCTAGCATCATGTGTCAATTATTTATTATTCACATGTGCCTCAACACTTTAGGATAAAATTTTATTTCATCCTTACGTTTATATATTAAAATCCCTTTTTATCCCCCATCTGTCACATTACTCAGCTTCACACCTTACCTATCTATCTTACTTATCCTCCCACTCTCTCTACCTATCCCAGGCATCATGTGCCATCCCTTTTCCCATCATCCTATGTCCATATTTTATTCCCATATCGACATTAGTAAGGCACTAGAATATGTCTTGAGGCATGTTATTGAATAATATTTACTTAACCTCTAAGAATAAACTCAAATGAATGGACATTTGGTCCCAATATGATGTATTCCTTGGATATTCATATTCAATTCCTCATGATCCCTCATCCCCTTTGAGCATCACCCAAATAATTTTATCATTATATTCACCATCATTCCCCATCCAGGTTGTTAGGTTTTATTTTCCATTTGATATTAACTTCCCTTTTTGTACATACCTTAAAAAAAACCCAAAAATAAAAATAGCCCAAAAAGCCACAAAAGTCATAAAATCAAAAAAATCAAAACATAAGTTGTTTTATCTTGATCCCTAATAAAAATATATATCATCAACTAATGATTCACTATGACTATCCTTTATCAATCATTTATCAAATCCAACTTAATTTTATATATCATTGCCTAGGATAAAAATCAAACAAGGGATGCTCAATCATGATTCATTCACCCATCCCAAGTAATTTCAAAAGGACAACAATAAATGAGACACTAATCATGTATACATAAATATCACATATCACTAGAATGTAAATACTTGTGTGTTGATTTTATGTAATCTTCTATATTTTTATCATCCAAATATCTTTGTTTCATCAATAATCCTCATAACTATCATTTATTAATTTTTTCGATCCATCTCTTTATTAGTTTGGAATTGTGCATATATGTGTCTTTCATAAATCACTTCATAAATAATTTTTTTCAAATAATTATTTTCTTTATTTTTTATCTTATCTTTTTCTATCTTATGTTATGCTAGTGAAATAACATAAATAAAATACATCATATTTGTTCCTTAAATACCAATTTTGTATTTTACTATGTGCTAATTATATAGTTTGTTTTTAATCTTTGTATATTTTATGTTAGTCTAAAATTCATCATGGTTATACATATCATGGTGCATACTTCCAAGTGATACATTAAACACAATTTATTATACATAAGTCTCAAGACCATGGAAATAGAAAGTATCACTTACATCAATCAAAACATGTAAATCACATCAAAAACCACATCACATCATCTAACTAAGTCATCTACCCAATTGAATCATTTTTAAATCTAGTTATCTATTCTTTCTCTAATCATATATAAAATTCACAATCATTAATAATCTAACATTTCTACTAACAATCCAATCATCTCATCCATATTTGATTCATAACATTAGTATCATTAGGTAATCATTGGGAAATCATCATCATCTAATCACTCATATCATATATAACACCTACCTAGGGAGAACTAATTCATCCTAAGGTCCATACAAACTGTGTAGGCAATACTTGGTAACATGGGGTATTTGAGGTCATCTCAACCATATATTTGTCACCTTGAAATAATTTCATGCCCATGATCATCCATCCTCATCATAATCATGTCATTATCCCTAACAATTTTCAAATCTATTAATCCATAAGCTAAAATAATTAATAATTAAATTAATGAATCATCATTTAATGAGATAATCAATCAACCACTATCCATTAAATCATTTCCTTGATCTTTCTATCAATCTAACACACTTGTCTATTTGGACCCAAAAACCCATCACATCTGTCTTTTATCTATCAAATCAATCATAAATCAATTGTTTAGGGACATGTAAATCCTTATCATTTAATAAATCATACAGTATAAGTTTGTAGATTTATCTGACATGTGTCATTGGCTAGGATGCACCCAAACTTCATGAATTCATTCATTCAATCAATCAATCAATCAATCAAATCCATAATTATGCTTAGCATGCATCCTTACCTTGGATACGTCCAAATATCCTATATTTAATTATCTTATCATAAAAAATTTATAGATTCTCCCTTCACTTGGGACACATTCAAGGTCATCACATCCATTGCATTGATATTAAATAGGGGCATCATGATTTCGAATCCAATCTAAATAATGATAAAATGGTAGCTCATGGATTAACACCATCACCTCATCTCATCACATATATCTCATATTTGCATACATCCCAACCCCTCTTTATTTTATTTGTGCATCACACCCCTCATTTTATTTTGAGTACCATATATCTCATTTCTCCTTGTAATAACACTTGAGGGGGCATCACTTGTAGTGATGGATTAAAAAGTTGACTAGTCAAATATTAGTCAATAAATCCATGAAAAATGGATAATGAACTAAAAAAAATAAGACAACATATTCTTTGGGGTTTTATAATGATAATTAAGGGAAAATGAAATAAATCAAATAACCTTTACCATCTCATGTATTTCCACCATCCAAGAGTGTCTCCAAGTGTGTTTTCCCTCTTGATCTAGTGTTGTTGTCTTTGTCAACAATGGATGTTAATCTTATTCATCATCTGAAGACCACTATGCATAATCTAGACTAAAGATAAAAATTCTAACCTATGCCTATCAAATGAATCTTGAAAATCAAACACAATGATCAACATAAAGAAACATTGTAGATATAATTCTGCATTATAAGTATACAATATTTTTATCATTAATATGATGTTCTATACCCTCCTATTGATAGATTTTCCAAATGGGCTAGGATGAATGATGACCATCCATCTCAAGATTGAGATGTGTGGCCATGAATTAACCTAATATTTGTACTTAAATCTATACTTATCCTCATAATGATTTGAGGGAAGAGGAATTAATGAGTCATGGGTGCCCATAAACCTAATAATTATTACATTTATGGCTTATGGATGCCACACCATAAATGATGTCATTAGGTGATGTAGATATTGAGAATCAATTTACAATAATAAAATAATAAATAACTTCCATAGAAATTCCACTTAATCTCTTGATTTTAATTAGTTATCTTAAATAAGATTATCAATTTTAGTGCATTTCTTTGAAAATTGGTGCATAATTAATTAAAATGGTCTAAAAGTCATATTACTGGGTCATAATTTGACTCGAGAAGAATCATAAGGTGATGTTAGATGTGTTTAGACCATGATCCCATTTAGGATGTTGATGACACAAAATAAAAAATGTATCTAACATGTACTAATGAAATAGAATAAAAGATTGATCCAGAACACCAAAATATAAAAATGTCATTTTGACTTGAAATGTTTTAATAAAATTTAGGAATCAAATAAAATGCCGTACCCCATTTAGGGATATGATAGCCTAAATTAAAAATTATATATGAAAAGTTAGAACCACATAAATCATTTTATCGATCGTTTCTAAATTATGCATTTTAATACAATTTGAGTAAGACTAAAAATTTCAACAAAAATAGTATTAGGAATTAGATGCTACATTCTACTTCTATTTGAGAAGGCATAGTGAGACATTCAAGTAAAGTAACATTATTTCAATTAAAAGAGTTTTCAATAAGAAATTATAAATAACCCATGATGCCCTCTCGATAGGATATACTAGGATGAAAGAGAAGGATGGACTCATAAAAATAGAGAGAAAGTGAGATTAACCTTTAGAATAGATAAAATCTAGATGAGCTAATTCTTGCACACATTGATATGACCAATGATCAAAATATAATTATAATAAAATGGGCCCCAAATATGGGGGAATAGGAAGGATACAATAAAAAATGAAGTGACACGCATTAAACACACCCAAAGCTAGGGTACAAGTTATGCGATTTGTAACTAATTAATCTTGAGACAAGTTGAACACTAAAATAATGCCATCATGGGCAATAGTATAGAGAGATTGGAATTAGAGGGAAAGGAGGATTTTGTCTCCAAATGATGATAATAATTGGTTCCCTAGTAGGGAAAAGTTTCTCAATATAAGATAATTTTTTACCTTGATAGGGCTAATTCTGGTCATTAATAAAGAAGAGTTTGCCCCTATAGGGTTGATTTGATTCTTATGGCAGGCTTAGATGTTGTGCCCCAGTATGGGAAATTTGGCAATAAATAACTCAAAGGTATAACCTAATTCATAAATAAAAAATGAGTGGGTGTAGATATCGATGTGATGGTGTAATGGCTATAGTAGTCTTAAAAAACCATGCATACGAGAATGTATAAAGTGATGAAAATAAAAAATAAGATGGTTGAGATGTCCCAAGATACATCATGTATTGAAGCACTATCTACATATTCCAAATGGACCCAAAGCCAATGTATTTTACCCAAAATTAGGAGAGAATGGAATGAGGGATGATTAAAATTGATTGAATATTGATTAGACTCATGATGTATGTGAAGAGATGCACGTCTAAGCATAGAATTAGGCGTTAAACATATTGAGCCTAGTTTATGCATAGTGATCTTGAGATCTGTTCATCAGGGCTATGGTGATGTTAATACTTGAATCTAGAGCATAAAGTTCTTGATCTAGTAAAATAAACTATACATCATAACTATGAATAAATTGTAATGACATGGCATTTCAAGTGCATAGAGCCAATTCAAATATGAGTACCTATAACTAAGGATAATTGTAAAACAATGACCAAAACCAAAGTTACAACTATATACATTTAAACAAAAAATCAAAGACAAATAATAATATAAACATAAATGAATCTAACTTAAAATCAAGCTATCAATAATCAAGACTTAAGTAGGAACACAAATGTATAAAAATAAAACAAGAATAACTTAATAACATGAGATCAAGATATAAATAATCAAGATCGATGTGGATGATCGAGATGTTCTTGAAAACAAAAGAGAAAAACAAAATAAAATAGGGAAACATAATACTAAGGAAGAGACAATAAAGAAAGCCAAAGGAAATAAGAAAAAATAAATGAAGATACAAGAAAGCACAACAAAACACCAATAAAACTTAAATAAGCACACACAGGCAAAAACCAAGCTAGTGTGGTTTAAAAATAATTGTTTAGGCATGTGTAGTAGAGGTATTAATTTTTGAAACAATGTAACATGAAAAAAGATGAAAAATTGTTCCTTAATTAAATAGGTACAATGTAGAATAAATAGGGGAAGAGAAGAAAAGGAAGGAGTTTACCGAGCTAACTCGAGATGCACAAGACAAGTAGATGATGCCTATATAGTTCCATGGATACTTATTTCAAAATTAACTTTAGGCCAAATGTAATTATCCTAGAAAGTGGGATATTAGAAAAAGTGATGACTAGAAAACATGAGTTATGTTATGTAATAATAGGAAGATGAAATGAGCTTACAAAATGACAAATTAGAGGGACAAGTGAGAATGACCTTACAAAATGGCAAGATCATGAGACAAGAATATATAAAATCATAAGATAATGTTTTTGTTATTTTAAAATCATTTTATAATGTTTTTATGTTTTTGGGATAGAACATGTACAAGGGGGACCGACTAGTCAAGGAGATGTTCATCTAAGAGTAGTAGTTCCAATAAAGAATTAAGGTGGCTACAATGGCCTATGCTTACAAATCGGTAAGAAAGAGGTAATATTGATAAGGTAATAATGTATACCTAAGAGAAAAAAATAACGATAAAATATTATGCAATAGGAAATCAATATGAAGAACCATCCAGTAGGCAAAGATCCTAAGTTGAAAGGGTGTTTGTGTTCATTTGTTTATAGGAGAAGATAAAGAATACTATTTTGGTTTAACTGCTTTATAAAACTGGTATCAAATGTGTTCATAATGCTGATGAGACATAATAAAGATCATAATTGGTCATGGGATAAAAGTGATCATGTTAAAACTTCCCAATACATAACAAAAGAATATGGTTCTCAATAAGAACTAGCCATATTGAATATGGTCCTATAGATGGATGGTCCAAGGTGGGATAAAAAAAAGAGGTTCTCAAGAATAATGGTCCAAATAATATATTCAAAAAGAGGATGGTCTAGGATAAGATAAAATGTGTTTTGAGTAAAAATGGTCCAAATCTTTCACTCTCTAGAGTCATGAAAGTAATAGTTCTCACACAAGAGTAGTTCAAGGTAGTATAAAATACTTCAATACAAGTTGCCCCAAAATAAGGGGTCTTGTAGATAATGGTTTGAAGTTGTTCATGCATAGAGCCTCTTAAAGTGAATGATTTTAATGGGCCTTGGAATTTCTTCACCATTAGGAGTAGCTAGTTGATATGCCCTTGATCTCTAATTTGTCATCATAACATATGGTTCCAACCAATTAGGTCAAAACATAAGCTTTTTCTTACATTCAACATTTGTGTTCTTCTAGTTGTCTTTCAAGAAAAAATCACCAATATCAAACTCCTGAGGGAGAATGTGCTTGTTGTACCTTTTATGTAATCTATTTTGATAGGCCTTCAAGTTTTTTAAGGAAGCTAAATGCTTACCATCATGAAGTTCTAAGTATTACATCTTGGAGACTTTGTACACTTCATCATATTCAATATGTTCCAAAGATACTTGAAATGTTAGAAAATATATATCAATTAGGATAATGTCTTTTGTTCCATAGACAAGGGATTATGGAGTGGATCCTATTGGGGTTTGATTACTAGCTCTATAATCCCAAAGGGAAGGAAAGATTTTTAAGTGCCAATTATGAATAACATCATTGATAGTGTTCTTTAAACTGGATACAATGGTCTTGTTTGATGCCTTATCTTGTCCATTGCCTTAATGGTTATATGGAATTGATTTCTTATGTTTGATCTTGAAATTTTCACAAAGGTCTTTTACATCTATATTTGTAAAGGCTCTACCATTATCAGATATAATGTGTGCTAAAATTCCATATTGATATATGATATGATAGTGAATGAATTTGACTATCTACTTGCTAATAACATAAGTGAGAGGAATGGAATCAATCCACTTATTAAAGCACTCAATAGTAGTCAAAATGCGTTTATGGCCATCTAAAGATGTTGGGTTTATTTTATTGATGAGAATGAGGCCCCAAGTAGAGAACGAACATTGTGTTACAATCAATGGTAGTGGTAAAGAAGGTATGTGGATTAATTTTACATGTTGCTAAAAAGGAACACACTTCCTTATATAATTGCAACATGTGTCTCCATTTTTATCCAATAATATTCTATTATAAGAAGCTTCTTTATTAAGACTACACTTTTGGTGTGGTCCCCACACATTCCTTCATTAACCTCCCTAAGTACGAGCTTGGATTCTTCCAAAGAAAAAAAATGAAGAATCATTCCAGCATAGCCTTTTCATTAAAGTGTGTTTCTAAGGAGAGTATAACAAGATAAATGGTCAAGGAATAGTTTATATCTAGTATTGGATAGGTTGGTTGGGAAAATGTGATCATTGAAGTAGTTATAAAAATATTGGAACCATGGTAGTCTAGGTAAGGGATTGGGACTAATAATGGAACATACCCTTTTTCAATCTAGTATAATATATGTAGGCTAAAGAATATTTTTGATCAAAAATTGATACATTTTTAGCACTACCCTCAATCAGTTGATCTGTTTATTGCCCTTTGTACTTCAAACTTTAGAGATTTAAAATAAACCTTGAGATTATCAATAAGCTCTTGTAAGGAACAAGCTTATCATTTATGGTTTAATATTGATCAATGAATTAATTGATGATTAACTATGAGTCACCATAGACTAGTAATTACTAAATACCCAAATATATAGCAAGGTGAAGCCCTACAATCAATGCCTCATACTCAACCATATTGTTAGCACAATTAGAATTAATGTGGAATGCCTTGGAAATTAGATCCCCATGTGGTGTAATAAAAAATATGTTATCTCGGGATCCATGGAATGTAAAGGATCCATCAAAGTATACATTACATTTTTTAGGTTCCCTCGGTCCTTATTCTATTGCCATAATAAAATCATCTAGAGAGTTGAATTTGAGAATTTGAGTGTCCATGATAAGAGCTTCTATAAGTTGATCAATAATAACCTACCACTTGATAAATTTTTTTATTTTGATACTCAATTTCACATTCACTTAGGATCATGACCCACTATGCCATGCATCCTTGGAGAGCTACTTTAGATAATAAGAAATTGAGAGGATCCACCTTTGTAATGATAATAGTTTTATTTTTTAACATATAATGTCATAGATTTTGGGTATCAAAAACCATAGATAAAAACACCTTCTCAATAGGCATACTATTATGTTCATAATCCACTAGTGTGTGACTTAAGTAATAGATATGATGTTATTTACCTTGATCTTCATGTTGGGCCAAAAATGCCCCTTGTGTATGCTCTATTGCTAATATGTAAAGAAGTAATGTTATTCTTTGTGTTGGTGGTCTCAAGACTAGTGGTTTGGCCAAATATGTCTTGACATTTATAGATTCTATCTGACAATCTTCATCCCATTTAAATGTAACCACTTTCTTCAAAAGATGGGTAAATGGGTGGCACTTACCTACTAGTTAAGAAATGAACCTGCATACAGATTGTATCTTTCCTTGAAAGATTCATATCTATTTAAGATTAGATGGTGAATGCATTTACACAATACCACTAACCTTTTCAAGGTCAACTTCAATCCCTCTTTATGATATGATAAACCCTATTAATTTCCATGAAGTGATTCCAAAGGCACACTTTTTAAGATTTAGGTAGACGTTATATTCATGAAGTCATTCAAAGATCCTTCATAGAATGTTAAAATTTCCATCATGTGTCCTTAATTTTTACAGTATATCATTAACATCGTCATCAACAATGTCATGTATCATGTCATGGAAGATGACAGTCATGACACATTGATATGTGGCTCCAACATTTTAAATCCAAATGGCATGACTTGGTAATAGAAAGTTCCCTATGGAGTGGTGAACATATTCTTATGTTGATCTTGTTTTGATATCTTGATTTGGTTTTATCCAAAAAATACATCCACGAGGGATAACATCTCATACGCAATAGTTGAGTTGATGATCATGTTGATGTTGGGCAGATAAAAATCATCTTTGGGGCATGCTTTATTGATATTTATGAAATAAGTACAAATATGTATACCATATGACCTTTTAATCACTATAAATATATTTAAAATAAATTTGGAATATTCCATTAGTTTGATGAAACTTGCTCCTAGCAAATTTTCAAATTCTTCTTTAACCAATAAGGTAATGTGTGGATATATCTTCCTTAATTTCTTCTTGACTGGATTAGCATCAAGATGGAAAATAAAGTGATGCACAAATAAATCAAGTTCTAAGCCTATCATGTCAGAGTATGACCATGCAAATATGTCAATATAATCCTTAAAATGGATATAATATGTTCATGTTTTACTTCAGTAAGGGAAGCTCCAAGATAAACAATTTTGGAATCATTTAATGTTCCCAGGTTTACTTCTATTGTGTTTTCCACAAGGAGTGTGGATCCATTTTCTAAAATTATAGGTAAGGTATGATCATGATCATCTTGTTCTACTATAGATTATAGTTGTTCCTCCCAAAGATCTAGATATTATGATGAATCAAAGTCTACCATCTCAGGTAGTGGCCAAGTAGTAAAAATGTCTAGAAACTCAAGAACAAGGTGCTAAAAAATTTGTTTTTGTTCCAAAGAGGTGCTTGTAATATCTATATATTTTAGACTCGATTGAAATTTTTTGTCCTAAGCAGATAAGCTAAATTTATTTCTTAAGATTTCTTGAAATAGGTTCACTTAAAGTCTTATCTTTTTGTTTACTTTTTCCTTAATCAACGAGCACCTCAAAGAGATTTTCACCGAAATATCTTGATTTTTTATCTTTATTCTGACCAAGTAAGTTTTTCTATTATCCAACATCGGTATAAGGATATAATGAAATATCAAAACCTTATTTGTGATCTGTAATGGACAATCCATCTCTAATGCCCATATATTCTGTAATTGATTCTTCATTGTGAAACTGATTGAGGTATATGACCTAATTTTGTTGGTCCCAATCAATGAGTTTGAGATGGTAAAGGCATAAAAAATAATGAGGCTTTACTTTAGGATGTGAATCTCCATTATAATTACAAGTTTCTACTTCAGTAAGGGAAGCTCTAATGGTAGAATGGGCTCTTGCTTCAAGATGAGAAACCCCAATAGTTAAGGTCAAAATGGCATTAGAATCAAATAGGTTTGTGTCATCAAGCTCATTGAAGAGGCTATAACAAGATGTTGTGTTACTAATAAGAGTTTCATTTATATTTGATTTGGAAGAATCACTATCAAAATTCATGAGGTCACCCCTAGGTGGTATAAATTTAAGACCATGATTTAAATTAGGTATTCCAACTAATAAGGGTGATAGGATTCTTTGTGCTCTTGGGCCAAGGCCCTTTTTGTATAATCAAAGTGGTCCATGATATAAAAAGGGATGGGATACATTGTATTCTAAAATAAATTAGCTAGACCTTTAGAATATAACTAGTATCCTTTAGTAAAATCCTCTCAATCTTATTTTGATGTAGTAGTTGGTACAAATATCGTAAGTGGTTTCCATTGAACTTTATTCTATTTCCAAATCAAGGTGGGTCTGTTTGGATTATTTGAAAGTTTGGGATTACCAAATGTTTTATTATACTTTTTCAATTTTACAACATCGAAGGTGTCCTTAAGATGGTACGTGGAAATTTCCACATCTTTGATTACAACTTGCTTCACAAGAGTTATGGGAAATCGATCATATGAAGTGGAAAGAGATCACTAGAGTTGATATAACTGGATGGAGGTGGATGTGAACTATAACTTTATTATTCTTTGTAATGAATTTAGAACTTGGATAATAGTTATAATTTAGAAACTTAGTTTTAAGGTGCTTGTAATATTTGTAAGGCTGCTGATCGATGGAAATAGTAACCTTGATTCCATTGTGGGGAAACTTAAGGCACTGATGTAAGGTGGATGGAATGCCATTTACTTGATAGATCCAAGGATGAAAATTAAGTATGTTATAAAGAATATCAATTTACATAATATGAAGTAATGTGTAGTGGGAAATAGACCCAGTAATGATGGGTAACCAAATATTACCAATGGACTCCTTCTCAATGTTGTCATAAGCCTTGATGGATATCTTCTCTAGGTGAATTTATTTCATAGTGTAGATAAATATTTGTACCAACTTAAGATATATGATGTTTATCCCAAAACCATTGGCTATAATAAACCACTTGATTTTATGATTTTTAATTATTACCTAAATGTACAGTGGGTTATTTTTTCTCAGCCCAAGTGTGGACATGTATTTTTGATCAAATGTGACTTGATGAAATGAAGACAAATTTCCCACTAGGTTTTGAAACTATTTAGGATTTATATAATTGGGAATAGTAGATTATTTTGAAAGGTTGTTTAGGATAGTTCTATATAATTTAGATGTCTGAAAGATATCTAGAATTGAAATCTATATAGGGTTTTACTTAGTTAGTTTGATAGACTATAAGGTTTCTTTACATTAGGGTGGGTCAGCTTGGCCTTGGATGGCACAATATTAGGCTTTATAACTAAAGGCACAATGTTCATATTGGGGCCTATGGAAGAAGATACCAAAGGGCCCTCGAGATTAACTCATGAGCATCTATTTGGAACTATACAACCTAGAGGTGGCAAGGAGCTAGTATAATTAGAAGATGAAGGCAAAGGGCTGTGGAGGGTGACTTATAGGTGTCTAGTTGTATTACTACAATTTTGAGTTGGTAAGGATCCATTATAATTTGAAGAAGGGTATTGTCCAAAAATAGTAACCCATGTAAATAGAGTCACAATAGAATTGTGTGAACTCAAAATAGTGTTACGAGAAGGATAGTGGTTGACCCTATAATAATGGGTCTCATACATTGAGGTGCATGTGATAATTGACAAGATTTAATAGTAATAGTGGAAATGTGTTTCATAGAGATGCATCCCATAGTATTTTTATAGTCATAAGGCATGTTGTTGTACCCAATTTTTTAGTATGGGTATTATGATCATGATGATGCTCAGACTGATTATGATTTTGACCCTAATTCTAGTCTTGATTCTACCTTTGATTCCATCCTTAGTTTTGGTTTTTCCTTGGTGGTTGCTATTTATTGTGTCAAGGAAAGGGGTCTTTGTAATTTTGCATATCTTGATTAGTGTCTTGTGGGGCTAAATTAATCTCAAATTCACCACTCTCAATGATATATTTAATAATTTTTTGTAATTGGACATAACAATAAGCACCATGACCAATAACACAATGAAATTTTAACCATTCAATCTCTTTATACCAATCTATACTTCATTGATCTTGAGGAAATGGCCTTGGTAATATCCATACAATCAGGTTAGCTACTATGAGATTTTGAAACACTATCTCAATTGGTCATAATTTGCTAAAGACTCTAAAATTGTTGTAGGTTATCCTTTGTGGAGGTTGTCTTTATAAATTGGGTGGCATATTAGGGGGAGATAATTGGAAATTTGGGGCTGGCAGACACTATACCATTTGTACATGTCTTGTTTTAGTCACCCTATTTACAACCATGTTTTTATTCTTTTTAAAGACCTTATACTTATCTTGTATAACCATTTGAATTGATGATTAGGTTTGATTTAATGTTTTACCTTGCATAAAAATCTTTACAAGGACCTTAGAAATAATAACCTTATTAATCTACACCCTTTTGTTGATAATTTTCTCAAATGAATTATCACAATCTAGTTATAGATTGTGTACAACCTTAGGATGTAGGTTTTATGAAAAAGTGTTTGCCAACTATTTGTTTAGCAAGTTATGTTAAAATCAACCTAATAATTATCTCCACCTTAGTATATATGCCAAAAATACCTTTTATGTAGAGGTATGGGAAGAGGTGTTCATAAATCATTCTTAACTAGTTCTTGTTATGCACTAGTTTAGTTTCAATCTCCACTTGCCTTCCAAGGTCTTATCTCCCTTGGGCTCTATCAAGTTTCATACTAGGCTATATATAGTCCTCTCATTTTTTGTTTGTTCAATATTTGGAATCTTTATCTTGTATCATTATCCTCCATTATGAGTCTACAAGTATTATATAAATTTATCACCTTTCACCTTTTTAAACTTTTAGGATGCAAGTCACATATTAACTCTTACTTAGTTAATCTTGATAGGTCTCAAGGACTACAACTTGGTATAGAGATTAGGGACTCAATATTTTTATTTTTATGGTCTTAAATGATCTCAATACATATAACTCAGCCTATTACAACCTCTGATTCACTCTTCAACTCGCTTTCCCATCCTCCAAGGTCACAAAGTTATTTCAAGGCTTGTAGCGCTTTTTTTTTTTAGAAATTTAACTTATTTCTCAGAATGTATCAATTTTATGAATAAAAAACAACACTTTTAATCACCCTATATTGTTTTTCATCTCCCCATGAAGTTTTAAAACTAAATTCTATTGATATATACCTTTTCTCACTCTTAGTATAGACCTATTTAGGTCTCTAGGTCTTCTTCACAGATAGAGTCTCGTATACATGTACAGGGAGAGTCTATAAAAACCCAAAACATATGAAATATATTTTTTCACATCACTCTATCCATAACTACTAAGTTTCACATTTTTCCAATGGTTGAATGTCTATAAAAAAGATAGACCCTAATGTTGGGCTTTATACCCCTGTTCAATCCTGAGAGCTTAAAAAATTTCTTTGAATATGTTTTAATGAATTTCACAAAAGTGAATTGTTTTTGGGATCCATATTAACATATTTAAACTCTTTCAAACTTTTTAAACTGAAAACCAATCCTTTATTGGCCTTCTAACTCAATTTCCCCTGGGTTGTGTAGATTACAAGGGTTTCTACAAGAGTATGTCTTTGTTATTCAATAAAAAATAATGTTTCAAGAAAAGAATGACTATAAATAGCTTCATAATTCAAAAATTATCTTACTAAAACACTTTGGAAGCCAATAATTCACTCCTTATATAGATTCTTTCAAATATAAAAACACTTAGTCATGAAACAACACTGTTAGTACAGAGACAGGGTCTATGTATCATCAACCTCTAACCTAGGGTCACTTTCCCATATGAATGGTCATTAAAATATTATATATATAATTTTTCACATTAATAAATTGTTAACATAATGGTCATTCATCTCTACTATTGTGTGTCCTTTCTATCATCTGCCAAATGAGGGTTATATACCCTGTAATAGGGTCTAGAAAATTATGTATTGAAAGTCCCCTTATTCTTGGCTTAAGACAATAAGTGATAAAAAAAATAAACCAAAAGCCACTTACCAATATTTATAAAAACACTACTATGACCTATACCTTAAGACCAATATCATACCTTATTTCTTTCTTTATGACAAGCATGTAATAAGGTCTGTGAAAAGTACTATTATTTCTTGTGTTTTCTTCCATTTGCACCATTTGTTCAATCATATCAAGTTTTTTTTAGTCTAAAAATAATAAATAATCAGTACCATGATCTTCTCTTTCCTTATTAACTTAGATAAATCTTTTAATACTCCTTCTTTGAACTATACCTTACAATGTCTTACTTCACATCCTATAGTCTTAACACAAAAATCAACACAATCATAGCCTGAGGATATTACATAGGAAATAAAAGGTTAAAATACATAATAAAAATTACATAAATGTTTTAAAATATCAAATTACATAACAACAAAATCTATTAATTCATTGAAACTATCTTGTTACTTTGCAACCCATAAAGGGACTTCATGAATTCCATCATCTTTTCCTGAGAGGTCACACTCATTAATTATTTTCTCCCTTTTCATTATTTTTGGATATTTATCCACCTATATAAAATGTCATCCTATTCCATCCTAACCTCTAAAAACAATGTATCATTCTTTATTTTCAACCAACTTCAATGTTGGTTACCAAATCAATTACAAAACAACTTTTTCTTGAACCCAACATATGGGTAAGGGATATTAAACAAATGCATGAATTAAACCTTTTAAATTAACATATAATACTTATAATTACCCTTTAAATGACTTCATAATCCCACTTAGATCACATAAACATTAAAAACATGTAAATGACCCTTCTAGATTGATTTTGAATATTTGAATTTTTAAATTCTTGGTTTTGGAGGGAAAACTCCAAACATACTCAAAGTAATTCCTATGATTACTAGGGACTGAAAATTTCCTCAAACACATGTAATGAAACTTGAAAGGTATATTAAATCATATTACATTAAAACTTGGCCCACTTTTTACCACTAATGATTAAAACATAAAATTGGATTCTTTTTGCTTGATGCTCCTACATCAATTTCTCCATCACATTATTTGGATTTGCAAAAGTCAAAAATGGTCAATTTATACTCAATGTTTTATGAGAAATGGTTGATGAAATTTTTAGATAAGTCATTCCAATCTAAAACTGATCTCTTGGGTAGTTTAGGTATCTATCTAAAGCCTACCCCAATAAACTTCATGGAAATAGTCAAAGTAAGTACACACTACTATAAGTAACCTCTTAGCATAAGACAAAAAATGACTAAATGTCTTCATGTGGGTCTCCCTTTCATTTGTATATATCAAACTTTGGTTCCTCAAAATGAGATAGAAAGGGGACTTGGAGAATAGATAAATCAAATGGATATGGACATATTTCATCAAACTTATACTTTTTAATTTTACTATTCATCTCCAATCATGTAAAAATCTCTTTCATGGAGTTCCACTCTTGCATGTTTGATGCATTTATGAGTGGAACATAGTTATGTTTGGGTGGAATGTGCCCCTGATACTACTATTAGGGTGGAATGTTCCCTTGATATTACATGGATTTATGAGGGATGTAGACACTATGATCCATGACTTATTTTTGATTTAATCCTATAGTCGAGTAAGTAGGCCATTGATTCATCAAAATATATTGCCTTTAACTATATGTACTCTATTAATTTTGGGTAGTCCTTAGTGTTTTTTCCAATGTGTGTGTTGGTTGAGATGAACTAGCCAAATTATTTTATGGGATCTCCTCAAATCGAATTCAATGCTTTGGTTTCTACATTTGTAAAGTGATAAGAGGTTCTTAGTGATTAAAAAAGTTATGTTATGTGTTTGGTAAAACTTTTTTGAAAACATCTTGTGTTTTGTTTTTTTTATTGGAGACACTTTGTTCTAATGTTGTGGTATTCTCAATCAATGTTTGTTGTGTATGTTCAACCACATTTCCTTATTATTTGGAAGCATCATTATGGATTGAATTAACAACTAGGGATTATATTAATCCCATGATAATTTTGTCTAAATATCATTGACTTATTATCTTAATCTTGTAAAAAATATCTTAATCATTCGGCTTTGACACTATATGTAGTTCCTTACCTTTGTTAGAAGAAGAAGGTATGTCCCATTGTGTAATGTTTATGAAAACTTTCTCTTTTTGTTGCTCTCCTTATCTAACTAAGCTATGTAATTTATCCATAGGGAAATCAAATGTTAGTATTGTAACATATTTGATTATCCTTAGGAAGGCTTAATATTTTTCCTCTTGGATTTGATATTCAAGGTAATCTTCCTCAGATCATACAGTCATAGGAATGTCCTCAAAGATAATGGAATTATCTTGAAAATAAAAATAATTATCATCTTCATATCTAGGGATGTAAGGGACCCCACTATGAGTGAACCTCTGAGCCATGTTTAGAAAGGGTTAATCTCTACATTTGACTAGATTTGTAGTAATGTTCGCAAATGTTTAAACAAGGTATGGATTTTGATCTTTCTCCAAACAAATGATTAAGTTACGAAAGAGACTATAATAGGAGGGTGTCTTGGGCCCAAACACAATTAGAAGAATGCATTTACAAAATTACTCAACCTTGGGTAGGGTTAAAATCATATGAATTGGAAGAGGGTATCATAACTCAAAAATCCAAGGTGAAAACTAGTACATCAAAGCCTAGACTTTTGTGATACATCAATACCATAAAATATAGTTCAAATTCAACAAGTTGATACTATAGAAATAGAATAAATCCATTTGGATTAGAAGAGAGACAATGTGAATCAAGAAACTCATAATGTGGAAACATGCAAGAATTCCTAAGTATAAAACTAGAACCAAATGGGCAACACAATGCCACCACGTGGAAATAAGAATGGCAGTGTAAAATATGTTATATAACTTGGATTGTGTTAAATAAACTTGATGACCCAAGTTAACAATGGTGAGATAGATTAAAAGTCTATAAACATACTTCAATCCAAATGAAAAATTAAACCCAACTTCCCTCAAGTCAAGTGTAAATGGCAAACCCAATTTAACACATCAACATTATGAACTTAGAAAAGTACAATTTTAAATTTTAAATTATCAATAAAGGACTTAAAAAAAATTGGAAAATTAATTAGACTCAAATGTGTATCATAACTACACAAATTAGAAGATATGACACAATGATTAAGATGATAATTTGAACAAGGAAAAAGATGATTCTCACTTGGATAACATAATGCCTCCTTGTTCAAGAAATTGTGGATAATGTGTTTTGGTTATGAAATTTATTAATAATAAAGTTTTGAATAAAATTAAGACCAAGTAAGCTAGGAGAATAAAAATACAAATACAATTAAGTAATCATCCTAAGCCCTAAACTGACAAGGTGTGGCAAAGTGGGGTTGACTAAAACCTAGAAGATTTATATCATCTAGATGGATTCCATGTGTACCAAATTTAATGTTAACATACAAGAGAAGAAACATGTCAATTAGATCCACATCAAATGGTTTTTTATAAAAAGGTCTTGTCATTTTTACAACCACTAAACCTATCATGCGCTTAGTGTAGTGAGATGACCAAAATGATCATACATTCTAAGATTATCTTACCATTAATTGAGATGGTTTAACCACTCAAACCATCATCCTAATAAGGTGATAATAATTAATACACCTCCCCCATGGAGGGGGGTTGAAGATGATGCTAGGAGATGAAGCCCTAGGTCTAAGTATCCCTATATAGGTTATGGTAGGTAATGAAATGCCCCTCACAAGGCAAAATGCATGAAAATATAAATATATGAAAAAAGGCCTTATTGTTCTTTTTAGATCACCGAAGCCATAGAGGTCTTGGGGAGAGCCTAGATAATGTCCTTTTAATGCCTTGGACTAAGGAATAATTTATAATTAGAATAGTGTTTTTTATCACACAAGTTCCCTATAGGGGATAGGGGAAAGCAAACACGCACAAATTTATTTTTTCTCAAAAAAATTTAACCAAACAATGATATACAATTTATACAAAATAAACTCTTTGAAAATATTATAAATTTGAAGTGAGTTTGGTTTTAAGAACCAAAATTTGAAGTGTTTGGTGGTGTTATTTGGCTCCATGGTCTTAAGTTCCAAAAACATTTGAAAAATAATAATAAAAACATTCAAATAAACATCTAATTTTTCATCCTAAGCACCAAAAATGGGTTATAAAGACTTAATTAGGTTCAAATGATCTTTTTCCTCATGGATCCTACATAAAAAATAAGATAACCTTGTTTATCTTTGAATCTCTTTTCACTTTGAGAAAAAAAATCTTGTTTAATTGCTCTCAGGTCTATATTTTTTAAAAAACATAGTGACCATTGATAGTCATCGATTCTTGCAAGAACATCATCAGTCTGAGTATTACCAACCATGATAGGTCCAAACTTAACAACTAATGGCTACCTATAGACTTAAAGGCATCAACATTATGCTTAAAAAATACTTATCAACATTGTTAGCATGAAATGTCTAAAAGGAAAACCTCTTAGATCACAAATTATATTCAGAATAAAGACTTAAAGATTCAATTTAACAAATATAACTTGAATGAAGATCAAAAATGTTTTAGGTAAGAAAATATTTCAATAAAAACTTTGCTTAACCTATGATAGGATAAAAAATTTAAAAGACACCTTTAGGATCATGGTTTGGTTTAGACTAGAGACTTAGAAAACCCAAATTATTAACAACAAACTGGAGAGAATGCTTAAAATGAAAAATTTTAGGTCATATTTTGACTACAACCCAACCTTGACCAGTTGGCCCTAACCATCAATGGTCACTAAGAATCGTTGGTGATCATTGTGTAACCTATGATTGCACAAAAACATGGGAAAATGAGCATAATTCTTTTTTCTAAAGGAATTTTTTATGACTAAAATGGAAATTAAAAATTTCTGAAGTGTCTTTCTTGTTAAAATAGACTCCATTGGTCCTAGTGGGGTGCCAAAATGTAGTGTTAGATTACAAAGTTGGTTAGTTAAACATTGGTTAAGAAATCCATGGAAAATGCATAAAGAACTTAACAAACTATGGCAAACTATTTCATGGGTTTATCTCATGATAATTGAGGACAAATGAAATAAATAAAATAACCTTTACCTTCCCAAGTTAAGCATGTTTCCCCCTTGATCTAGTGTTCTTATCTTTGTCAAAAATGGATGCCAAGATTATCCATCATCTCAAGACCATTATGCATAACCTAGGCTCAAGATAAGAAATATAATATATGCCTATCAAATGAAGCTTGTAAATAAAACACAATGTCTAACACAAAGAAAGATTGTGGAGATAATTCTGCATTATAAGTCTACAATATTTTTATCTTAAAAATGATGTTCTATATGCTCTTATTTAAATATTTACCAAATGGTCCAGGATCAACCATGACCGCCCGTATTAATCTTGAGATGTGTGGCCGTGAATTAAGCTAATATTTGCAGTTAGATATATAAATATCCTCATAATTATTTGGGGAAAGGGGCATTAATGAGGTATGGGTTCCCATAAACCTAATATTTGTTACATTTATGGCTTATGGATGCCACCCCATAGATGATGTCATTAAGTGATGAAGATATTAAGAATCAATTTCCAATAATGAAATAATTAATAAACTCCATGGAAAATCTACTTAATCTCTTGATTTGAATTTTTTAGCTTAAATGAGATTAATACATTTTAGTATATTTTTTTGGAAATTGGTGCACAATTATTCAAAATGGTCAAAAAGTGATAATATTGGGTTGTAATTTGACTCAGGAATAATTGGAAGGAAATGTTAGATGCATTCAAAATGTGATCCCATTTAGGATGTGGTCAACGCAAAATAATAGAAGTATGTAATGTGTACTAATGAATTATAAGAAAAGAGTGATCTATAGCACCAAAATGTGGAAACATCATTTCGAATCAATATGTTTTAAGAAAAGTTAGGAATCACATAAAATGCCTTACCCCATTTAGGGATACATTAGCCTAAATCAACACTTGTATACAACAAGTTCGAATCATTTAGCACATTTTAGTGAATTTGGCTTAAATTGTGCATTCGAGTGCAATTCAAGTAAGATTGATAATTTAAACACAAAAATTGTTAATAATTGGATGTCTACATCACTTGTATTAGACCTGACTATCACCCACCCTAACCTTAATCAACTTACTAACCCATACATCCTTTACTTCTCTAAAATGTCATTACTTTTTCTAGTCACAATGTCCTTTCAAATAGGGTAGAAATGTATACACTTCAAATCTACTACTTCTTAATTAATTTATTATTACATCTTCATTTTCTGATAATTCCATCCATTTACCACTTAGTCCCTAATTATCTTAACATTAATATAACATACCCTATTTATTCCTCCATCATATCAACCTTATCCTTCATACCATATCAATTAGTCATCCTATTATCACTCTATTTAATCACTAATCAAATCCTCACATTATTTAATAATTTAAAATTCCTACTCACCTACCTTCAACTACCCCCCCTAATATTTATTTCAAATCAATTTTATTTTACTAGATTTAATCCTCATTTAAAATACTAACTACATATAGAACCCCTTAATCTCCATATATAATCCTCCAAACTTATAGAACCCTCTACACCATCCTTCTCTAGAGTTTTATAATAATTTTTAATTCTTATTTCCACCTAAAAAACATAACGTCCATTCTTAACCATTAATCTTCATCTCACATGGATCAATATCCAACATTGATCATTCAACGAGATTCTTAAAATCAAGACTCAACCCCCATGAAATACATATTATAAATCATAGTTAAAATCCATTACACTAGTGTCATAATCTCATCTTGATAATCAATCCATCAACTAGAAAAAAGTTTTTTCCAATTATAGAGCTATCAAAAGGCAATCCAGAATAGTCACCCACTCACTTGGTTGATGAATTTTTCTTTGTTTGTCTAGTGTGTCCTTATTTAGTCATATGTATGAATTTATAATTCGGTGATATTACTGATCTTAGTGATTTTTTAAAGTAGTGATAAGTATATTTATTTAATTATATTTATTTAATGTTTAATCATCTTACTACATCTAATACCTAAGTAGTAAAACCTACATAATACTGCTTGTTTGCAATGACATTTTACTTGCTTATTTTAGACTCCTGTAAATGTTTAATAGGGAAATTACATAATAATTACCATAAATATTATGAAACCATATAATATTTTTAAGGTTTAAAATAAGAGGGGGAATAGTGTAAAACATAGCTAATAATTTTTTAAAAATATCTTTGGCATTGGAAAAATGAAAAGGGAATGATTAGGGTGTGTAGTTTATGTAATTTCTATTGAGCTACATTATTTTTGAGAAGTGAAGGAGATGATTTGGATGTGGTCATGTGGAAAAATCCTGCATTTTTCTTTCCTTAGGCAAAGCAAGAAGAATATTTTTGTCTGGGTCATGGCACATTTATAAAAAATAATGAACTCCTAAGCAAAATATAGTAATGTTGGTGGTGTAAGCATTTTTTTTTTGAAAAAAAAAAAAAAGAAAAAGAAAAAGAAAAAGAAAAAGAAAAAGAAAAAGAAAAAGAAAAAGAAAAAGAAAAAGAAAAAGAAAAATAAAAAGAAAAAGAAAAAGATAGTCTTTCCAGGGAATGAAAATATATAGGAGGAGAAATCATATTAGCAATGATTTCTTGGCCACAGTCTTGTATTACAAGCAACTAGTGTTTTATTTTATTTTGGGGTTGTTTAAAACAAAAATAAATCTAATGCTCACTATTGTTTCATTTTTGATAAAATATATAGAAAACTTTTTATTTGAATGAAAAATAAATAAATATTAATGGCCTACAATAAATTTGAGGGTTTCTATGATGGTGTTTGTTAAAAAATTATTGGGTTTATTTTCTATGTGAAAATATCCACTGAAAAATCTTAGTATTGCATTTTAGTGGACGTATGTGAGTATTTATTTGTTATCTAATCTTGTTTTTTGTTTCTTGTTTAAATTTTCTTGTATAAACCCATATTATATACTTGTTGATAAAGGTTCACCCTTACCAACCTAGACATAATAAGTACCAATACCACCTTTATTAAGACCTTTAAAAAGTAGCACTACGTAGGGAGATTTTTGGTGTTCCAGATGGAGATTTAGATAGTTCCAATTTTTTTTGTTGATTTATGCATACAATAGAAATATCAAGAACTTCATATGATTGGTATCATGTATATTTTTATAACTTTATTTATTGCCGTCAATGACCTCTAGGCTTAAAAATGACCTTCATTTAACTTTGAATAAGCTATGTGAACTTGTAGCCTAATAACTATAAACATAAAAGTAAAATAATGCTTGTTATTATCAATATAATGAACAATTAAAAGAGTTTTTAAATATGAGTTATTAATATTGAAACATGATTAAAAAATGGAGAATTCGTATATTTTTTCCCACAAAATTTATGTAGTTGTATAATGAGGCTGTATTTTTCTTGTTGGATGTACCTTAACTTTCATGGCACCATATTACAAATAATAATTAATTGATAAGAAGGGAATCAAAATAAAGTTGTAGATATAGTTGTATGACCTATATATATTTATTGAAGCATATTTATATATAACTTCTCAACCATCACCTGATTTATGTGATTTAGTAAACTATGTAGGAAATATTGAAAATATCTTGTTTTAATAAATCTTTTATTGTTAGAAATTGACCTTATTAATCACAACTATAAAATCCTAAAATAAATAATTTAATCAAATTATGTATATGGGAACTCCTTGATTAAAGGGTAAGTCTTATGATTAGCCAAGGCATGGATAGAATAGGTGGATGATCTATTACAATGTTGATGATAATATAATAGCTAAGGAATCATTTAGTTGATTGAATTTAAATTTACATCAATTTTAGTGAATGAAGTGAACATTTTTTCTGCCTAATAAAGAGAAATATCATTCTTAGGAGTCTTTATTTTAAATTTAAAAATCTAGATGGCTATTTTGGGTAAGGGTAACATAGAATGTTTTGAAATCATAATTAATATATAAATATTGATTAATTATTTAAACATCAAAGGGCTTCTGTTGAGAATACCCATCTATTTGTATAGGGTGGTAATGAGATACTCAACAATGTATATTTATTTTTGGAGATGTAAGACTTAACATAATTTTTTATTAGATGGAATTTGGTGTATCCTTAAAATCAGTTAAATAATAAAAATAAAAGAAGTTATTGACATATTTATATTGATATCATGAAAACATGATTTTTGTTTGATTGTGTTTACATGCTTAAAATAGTCACTTGTGTAGAATGTGATCTTCATGTAGTATCACATGAAGACATGTTTATAAATAAAAGAATGAGATATTTATAGAGTTGTTTGTATTGAGCTACCTTATATGAATAATTTTATAATACTAAAATAGTCACTTTTGTATAATGTGATCTTCATTTAATGTCACTTGAATTTATGCTTCTAAAAATAAATGAATGAGATATTAATAAGACTATTTATATTAAGTACACTATAATACTAAAATATAAAGCATACACTCTTTTTGTTAAGTGTTCTTAGAATACGTTCCCTTGCATTTTTAATTTCTTATGGTTTGATTATAAACCATTCTATATGATAAGGTATAATGTGTAGTAAGAAGGGTCTTGCTCAATGATACCCATTATTGGTTGTCATATAGGATGATGTTTATAGAAAATATTATTGATGCATGTGGAATTCACTCAATAATAAGTTGATAAATATAGAAATTTAGAAAAAGTAATATTATGGCTTTATAAATTGTCAGTCCACCTGTACATTATAGATTATATGCATGCATGATGTCATATTAATAGAAGATGTATCCAAAGTCTGTATAACTGTTGCATGTGAATATGCAACATATTATTATGGATTTATTTATTGATTTTAAAATAACTATTATATTAACCTTCATTAAGTGAAGAGCCATTCCTATTAGGGAGGTGTGTAGGGACCATTGGTCTGTGGTTGGATGAAAATTTCCCAAATGATGTTCTTCCCCCTATTATAGATTAATCTAGCTATTTCAAGAAGATACTCAGAGAGAATATTAACTTGGGCATAATCTTGTAGAGGAAAACCAAGTTTAAATAGATTAAGTAGCTAAAAAAGTTTTAATAGATATAAAAAAAAAAGTAAACCCACCCAAATTCAATGGAACAAGGTTGGGTGATGGAGTTGAAACTTGGCTTATGTAGATGAAAAAATATTTAAATATTAGAAATTATACCAAGATAACCAAGGTTGTACAAGTATATTATCAACATGTTATAAAATAAATAACTTGGTGGGTTAATAGTAAGTTTAATTAGGCTATGATGTTCCCATGCCCATGAGGGAGTAATTTGTAACAATGTTTATGGATTGGTGGTTACCTTCATTGTAATTTAATCTTAAGTTGACTAATTTTAAAAATATAAGATAAGGAGTGTTATCAATGGTTGAATATTAGGATCAAGTCAACAAGTTTAAAAAATATTTTACCCAGTATTAGAGTGATGAATGTTTCAGAATAAAAAAAAACATCATGGGACTAAGACCTCGAATCGGTGGTGAAGTAGATGTTCATGGATAAAAGACCATGGAATATGTTTTTGAAAAGGATATCAATCAAGACCAAAGTTTAAACTATATTTTAAAGGCAAAATATAAATATGAAAGCATTTTGGTAGTCCTCAACCCACCATAAAGAATAATAAGAATTGAAAGTATGATAAAATTATAAAATCAGGTTCAATAATGATAATGAAAGGAATGATACATCTAAGAATGGTTCCATGGAAGGATAAAAATAATAAGAATAATATGAAATTAAGGGACCACCGTATTGGTCTTAAAAATGTTAGTGGATTCCTATATGAAGGAATTCCCTCAATGGAAAGTAGGAAAAATAATTTTTTTACACCACAACAGGAAATTGTTTAATGGTGCATTCAAGTAGTCATTGAGAATTATCAAGTTGAGTTCCAAGCTTCCCTGATTGAGATATAATTTAAATTATATGAATTACATGTGTTAAAATTAATAGACATTAAATCAATTAGAATGTTTTATTTATCCTTTTATGCTAAACAAATTATCTAGGAAGGTTGGTAACATGGAAAATGCTTGGTCAGTGTAATACTGGAATGAATCTAAGGTCAAGGTAGAAAAATGTATTATAGAGGTAGAAATAAAATTACCCTAATTAAACATGATGGTATACCTATATGTATCACCACTAGGATCATATGATGTGAGCATAAGATAAAAATTTCTTGTTAAGCTGAAAATAAACATTAGTTATTTATCTCAAAAAGTTGAGTGCTTAGATGATTGGGGAAATTATGTCTAAATCCAAGGTGAATGGAGATGGTTTAAATTAAGAAAAATTTCATCCCTATAATAAAATAAAACACAATGAAATGGATGTAAAGTTTTCCTTGTCAAGGATGATGAAATCAAGGAAACCCTTGAGCTACCATCGAAGACTATTCCTTATAGTAATTTCAAGATGTTTTTTGAAAGGAGTTATCACACTTACATCCCAAAAGGGAATTTTAATTATTGATCTAAATCATTTTATGATTGGATCCCCAATCCAAGGACCCATATAGGATTATGAAAAAAAAATTAGTCAAGCTAAAATACTATATTTAGGAAATGTTGGCCAAAGAGTTAATCTAGAAAAGTGTTTTGCCATGGGGTATACTCGTAGTGTATGTGAAAAATAATGATGGAAACCTTCACTTTTGTATAATTTACTTAACATTTAATTGATTATCCATCAATAATAGATATCCCTTATGGTACATTTATGACCTCTTTGATAATGAGAATATGATATGACAATATTCCCAATACATCATTGAGGATAAGATATGGGTAGTACAAGTTTATGGTGATATCTTTTATGTTTATCAATGCACCTATAACATTCATGAACCTCATGAATAGTGTGTTCAAGTACTATCTCAATCAATTTATTCTTATCTTCATTGATGAAATTTTTATCTATTCTAAAAATGAAGAATAACACATTCAACACTTGCATCTAGTTTTACAAAGCTTATAGGAGCATAAAATACTTGGGAAACTATCAAAAAGATTTTTATTTTAAAAATCATGTAATACCCATGTCATATAAACTCAAAAAATGGAATTTTAGTGGATCCCACAAAGTATAGATCCATATTAGAAGGACATCACCAATTAATTTGCATGAGGAGTGTAATATTGTGGTTTTTATAGGGTACTACATGAAATTAGTATCAAAATTATCTAAAATATCTAACATGATCCCTTCCCTACAAAGGAAGGAGTAGTGCTTTGTATTGAGTGATAAATGGAAGAATTATTTTCATACCTTAAAGTAAAATATTAATTATACACCAATTTAATCGATAATGGATGCAAAAGGTCATTTTACTATTATACAATATGCTTCTGAGGATAGTTTGGGTGGTGTCATAATGCAATAATACTTGGTAGTTGTATATACGATTATAGAAAATTGAAATCCTATGAGGCCAACTATGCTTCATATGATTTAGAGTTAGCTGAAATTATTCATGCCTTTCATGTTTAGAGGGATTATTTTCTAGGTAAATCATTCAATCTTAAATAAGACAATCTAGGGCTCAAATATATATTTACTCAACCCAACTTTAATACACAACAAAGGTGTTGGATTTTTTTTGGACTATGATTTCAACATCAACTATGTAAAAGGAAAGGTAAAAAGAGTTGTAAATACCCAATGTTGTAGGAGTTAGACAACTAAAATCACTAGTGTTAGGAGTAACTTCTAAGATGAAGTTTTGAAGTCCTCTTCCAAAGATAAATTTTATGAATATGTCAAGGAAGATCTAGTAAATAATCCTTAGTATCATAGATATAAATGTTATTTAAGAGAGATAGGATTATAAATTTCAATCATAAGATCTATTTAATTGATAGAGGTACATGAGGATGACCATATTTTAGGAGATGCATAATTTTCACTATTTAGGTGATCCTGAGGTAAAAAAAAACTTGTATTAATTAAAACCTCTTGATATTTGGATGGGAATCAATAAAAATGTGGTTGATTATGTGGGTTTATACTTATAATGGTAGTGAGTGAAGGACGTACACAGATGCGCTAATATACTATTGTATACGCATAGTATTACAATTTTGGAATGGTAAGTAATAAACCTGGATTTATCCAAGGGTTTCCCATGTTAAATAACTATCACAACATGTTCTAGGTGGTAGTGGATAAAATTATCAAGGTTTTTTATTTCATTCCATGAAATTTAACTAATGATGTACACGAACTAAAAAAAATTAAAAGAGATTTTTAGGCTGCATGGGCTACCAAAAAATATCATTTCATATGGATATCATTATTTGACTTTGACATTCATTTAGATTATTAATTACGCTTTAAACACATAAATGAAATTTAGTAAAAATTATTATCCATAAACAAATGGGAAAAAAAAGAGAGTGAACTAGGTATTGCAGGACCTTTTTCAAATATATTGCATTATTTGACAATATAAATGGTAGTAATACCTTCTACTATTGAATTTTCCTATAATAACTCTATTATATTAGCCTTAAAAAAGCCTATGTTTGAAGCATTAAATGGAAGGAGCTATAGAATGGATATCAATTGAGAGAAATCAGAGGACCTGGTGGTTTTTTAACATGATCTACTAGTTTAAATGGATCAAATCAAGATAATTGGGTAAATGTTGGTTGAATCCAATGATAGGCCTAAAATTTATGCTAAAATATAAATAACAACTAGGCATTTCTTATTTGGGGATAAAGTGTTTTTTTAAATCAAACCCCAAAAGAGTTATATTAGGTTTGGTAGATTATCCAAACTTGACCTAGATATGTTGGATATTTTGAGTTTATATAAATAATAAAAATTATCTTGATCTGCCACCAACCTTAGCTCAAATTTACAATGTCTTCCATGTATCTTATATGAAAAATTACATGGTTGATCCCTTTCATGTTTCTAATTGGAATGCATTATAGGTTTTAGATCTAAAAACAATAATATTTGAACCAATTAGAGTGCTTGAGATACATAAACATTACTTTAAAATAGATAAATGTAGAAATGAAAGGTATAGTGTGACTAATATACTAGAACAAAAAAAATTTTAGAGGACTTGGAAGAAATTCAAAAACCATTTCCTCATATTTTTATGATTTATTCTGATAAAAAAAAATGTATTTTAAGAAATGGTTTTTTTGTGTGTGGGTACGCATCATTAGGATGATGACCTTTTTATTTGGGAATAATTTTACATGGAAGATGATGCAGGTTCTGGATGGTTATTTTTTAAAGTGTTATAATATAAAATTACATTCTCCATTAACCATATTTATTAGGTATTAAAATAATAGCATAACTACATTAATAGGTACTAGGAAGGACTAAAAATTGATTAATTAAGAATAGTAAAAATTGTTTTACCTTATTAGCTTCCTTTAAGCACTACTTATGTATCCTAATATTTGGAATCAAACTGTCTCATAGTAACTAAATTTCATGCTCAATAAGCCTCACTTGTGGCAACCTCATGGCCTCATGAAAAAGTCACCTGAAATATTTGAGTAAATCTCCCATAAGATTTTGTTACTGGCTAATCAACATGATTTAATATGTTTTATGTGAAACCATTTATTTATCTTGAATATCTATCAAAATAGGAAAATAAAACTTCCCACTTGGATTAATAATCATTTTATCTTAAGAGGAACTTATCAAAGAGAATTTAAAATAAGCTTTATAGGATGAAACGATGTCTCTCTTTCCATCATTTACAAACAGATATTGATTACATGTCCTTATGAATATACCATACTAAATACATAGGTAAGGGATACAATTAATACACCACATAAATAAAGATGAAAAACATCCACGATAATTTCAATAATGAAATATGCATTGTAATAAAACATAACTCTAAATTACTTGGTCACCTTGATGTCTACACCTTTATTCAACAATCCAAATAAAATGGGTTTGAATGATATTAAGTATCTATATTGTTGTCCTCAAAATTTCAATGGTCAAATTTCCCCTAATTTTATTATTAAAATGAAAATATAGTTGAATATTTTGAGTGTAAAATTGGTTCATATCCATTCATTTGATAAAACACATATTTTTTCACATTTAAAAAACGTGTACACACACCATATGTGCATATAAGGCTGAAAACGTGATTTAAGAGTCATTAGTTGAAATTATGTCTACCACAACCACAGTTCATATCCCATTCAATCCTAAGATCATGATAGATGTGAAGCCATAGACATGCCAAGGCAGTCTATGATATTGTATATACCAATGCAATAAGGACAAGTAAATGATGTAATGAAGACATACTACATACATGCATGTGTGGGGTGGGGGGATGGAGGAAAAGTTATGAGTGAAATAGGTTTTAATCTAAAATATTCCCTTCAAAATTATGGCAACTTATAATTTGACAAATTAATATGAAAAGGACTAATAGAATATTTTTTGTTCAATGTATAGTGTCAAACAAGAAAGATACATGCCAACATAGAATAAGGATATGTTGTAGATGATGAAAATAAAGAATAAATAACTCATAAGTGACCATACATCACCACACATGATTATTGATCTCAAATTCATGCCACATTTCATTATTAAAAGGATTTAGATAGTAATCATGTTGGATCTCAAAATTATTAATATTGTAAATGTCCCAGTTATGTTTGATAAGTTACTTTTTTTTACTAATACATAATTTTTGAAGAAATAATTTTCTTTTTCCTTTGTTTTTATGACATTTTTAATTACCTTAATAATTTAAGGGAGACATGAGCCATGTCATTTCTAAATTTACTCCTTTTCAATGCTCAACTCTTAAATGTTCCTAACTATGCATCAAGGAATACAAAGATGCATGTGATTCTTCAATTCAAAGAACTATGATGGATTATCACTGTAGTGTGGCCCATATAAATAGGTTTGATGAATAGATGAATTATGACAAGTCTAATACCAAATCCTTTATGTTTATTACACTTAGTATCACTGATGAGGTCTAATTACATATTCATGATACATCAACATCGAAGGAGGCTTGGGAGATTTTATCCACTATCTATGAGGTGAAAAACTAAACAAAGATCCTCCATATCTAATACAAGTTGCAAATACTCAATATTAAATATAGTGAGAAAGTTGAGGATTTTTTTACTTTTGGTGGCATAAATTCATGTAGAACTAGTTGTGCTTGGTGAAAAAATTAAGGACAAGATGTTGGTCTAGTCACTCTGAGAGCTCTTCCTTCTTAGTTTCAGACATTCATCATAACACTAAATAGTATAAAGCAATCAATGTTTTTTGAAGACCTGGTGAATATGCTTTAATAAGAAGAAACCATCTAGTAAGTGCAAGATGAGTTCAAAGACAACATTGTTTTCTAATTAGCATGGTCATAAGTTTGAAAAAGGACCACCATTGCAACATCAAAATCAGTCAAAGTATCATATTTTAAATCAATGGAATCATATTGAAACAGATATACTCATGACACTGATCACTTATATTATGATGCCTTGACTTAAGTTGTAGTGTTAGATTACAAAGAGGATCAGTTCAAACATTAGTCATGAAAACACAAAGAATGCATAAGAAATATCAATCTAAGCCAATCTATTCAATGGTATTTTATAATGACAATAAGAAGCATTTAAAGTAAAGCAAACATGCCTATTAACTTTCCAAGTGATTCCACCATCCAAAAACATCTCCAAACATGTTTTCTCCCTTGATTTGTTGTTATTGACTTTTTCAACAATAGATACCAAGCTCTTCCATCATCTCAAGATCACCATGCATAATCTAGTCTCAAGATTAAAAATCTAATGTATGCCTATCAAGTGAAGCTATCTTATTTCAAATAAAACACATAAATCAACACAAAGAAATATTATGGAGATAATCCTACATTGTATGTTTACACAATTTTATTTAAAAAAATGATGTTTTATGCCCTTCTATTTATAGATTTTCCAAATGGGTTAGGATCAACCGTGACCATCCATCTCAAGATTAAGATGTGTGGCCATGAATTAATCTAATATTTCATAATAAATCAATATATATCCTCATAATGATTTTGGAGGAAAGGTTATTAATGAGGTATGGGTGCCTATAAACCTAATATTTATTGCATTTATGGCTTATGGATGCCACACCATTAATCATGTAATTTGATGATGCAGATATTCAAAATAAATTTCCAATAAAGAGAAATTCATTTTACTCCATGGAATTATTACTTAAGCTCATAATTTGTTTTAATTTTCATAAGTAAAATTAATTAATTTTAGTGAAACTCTTTGGAAATTGGTTCATAATTAATTAAAAAAATGGCTGGAAATTCATATTATTAGGTTATAATTTGACTCAAGAGGAATTGGAAGGTGATGTTAGATGTGAATAGACCATTATCCCATTTAGGATGTTTCTGACACAAAATAACAAAGGTATCTAATGTGTACTGATGAATTAGAAGAAAAGAGTGACCCAAAGCACAAAAATGCAAAATAGTCATTTTGACTCAAAATGATTTAAGAAATATTAGGAATCACATAAAATACACTTCTCCATTTAGGGATACGTTAGCCTAAGTACTCACTTGTATATGAAAATCTTGAACCATTTAGCTCATTTAAGTGATTTTACCCTAATTTGTACATTTAAGTGTAAATCAAGTAAGATTGATAATTTCAACACAAATCATGTTAGTAATTGGATGTCTACATTTTACCCATGTTTGAGAAGGCATGATGAGACATTTAGGTGAAAAAACATCTTTTAAAAGAAAAGAGTTGTCAGGAAGAAATTGGAAAGGACCCATGATGCCCACTTGAGAAGACATACTAGGATGAAAGAGAAGGATGGAATTTTAAAAAGAGAGAAAGTGAGATTAACCCATGTAAAAGATTAAATCCTGGTGAGATAATGCTTACACATGTTGATTTAATAAATGACCAAAATATAATTAGAATAAAATGGGCCCAAAAGATGGGGGAATGGGAAGGATTCAATCCAAAAATATACATGACACACTTTGAACACACCCAAAGCTAGGGTGCAAGCTGCATGATTATAAAATGATCAATCTTGAGACAAGTTAAACACTATAATATTGCCAGAATAATGGTAAAAGTCTGTAAAGCTTAGAATTAAAAGAAAAAGGAGAAAATTTGTCTCCAAAGAGAGAAGAAATAATAATGTTCTGTAGTAGATAAACTATGATTGTGTGATAAAAAGTTTTACCCTAATAAGGCTGATTTTGATCATTGATAAAAAATTATTTGCCCCTATAGGGATGCTTTAGATTTGTGACTGGTTCAAATGTTATGCCATAACATGGACCAATTGGCAAGCAATATCTTAAAGAGATAAACTATGCCATATATTAAAGATGAATAGGAGCAAACATAGAGCGATGGTGGAGTGACTTTGAAAAAATCACAAACAACTAGGTATGTCAGAATGCATAAAATGATGAAAGAGATGAAAAGAAAAGTGAAGGTGGTTGAGTTGACCTAAGATGTATCTATTAGCCAAGTATTGCCTACATATGTCCAAATATACCTCAAGCTAATGTAGTTCACCCAAAAATGGGAGAGAATGAAATGAGGAATGATAAAAATTGACTAATTATTGGATTAGACTCATGATGTATGCTAAGAGATGCACATATAATAATTGAGTTGGAGTGATAAACCTATCGAGCCTTGTTTATGCATGTTGATTTAGAGATTTGTTCATCAAATCTATGTTGATGTTTAGACTTGAATCTAAAGAACAAAGTGCTTGCTATAGCAAAATAATTCCGGCATCATAAGTATGAAGAACTTATGAGGATATGACATTTCAATTGCATAGAGCAAATTAAAATATGAGTACCTATAACTAAGGATAATGGTAAAAAATGATGAAGACAAGAGTTACATATATTTACATTTAAACAAAAAAGTAAAGACAAAAAATAAAACATAAATGAACCCAACTTAATATTAAGATATGTACAATCAAGATTTAAGTAGGAATAAAAATGTTAAAAGACAAATCAGGAAACATCTTAAAAACATGAGATCAAGATATGAATAATAAGTATCTATGTGGACCATCAAGATGTACTTAGAAAAAGAAAACAAAGAAGTAAGACCAAACAAATAAAATAACAATCAAATAAACATGAACACAAAATAAAATGTTTTTGGATATTTGGCATTTAATGAATGTTTTCATAATTTTCTAAGTATCTCAACTTGATTGAGGATTAAGAGACACTGAATGATCCAACTCATGAAATGACAAAAGGTGCCAACTTAAAATGCTTGCAAGATGGTGAGAGAATAATGAAAAGGGGTTTGAGTTGACCTCAACATGCAGTGAGCACAACTTACATAATCCCATTAGGACCTCAAGTCACAATGATTTTTCCTACATAAAAGGCAATAAAAAACTAGCCAGGTCACAACAAGTTCAGAAATAAAGGCAAATGACATGGCAAATAGTAATAATAATGAATAGATGATGTGACAATGCATGATAAAAAGGCATTGCGCTTAATTTTCCCATTGTTAAGTTATAATTAGGAAACAAAATTATAATACTAATTTTCCCAAAAGTGGGTACAATTAGGGGTATCAAATACAATATTGATTTTCCCATGGGAAGTTATAATTAGCAATACTAGATAAGATGATTAATGAAATATAACCTACTAGATCAATGTCACACTACTTTATTAGAATTTCATTCAATATGGTATTCTAAAATTGTTAAAATTATATGGAAATCCACTCAAAAAAAGTGTAGGAAGAGCCAAAGGAACTAGGATCAAAATAGGATAAGTAGGAAAACTAAAAATAAGCCTTGGTCAATACTAAAGACATGGTATATCGATAATGATCATAGGATAATTGGCTATAGTGACAATAAAATTGCTAGCATGAGATGATTGGATTAGTGCACTCAAAAAATGGTAAGAGCATTAAAACTTATAATTGATCGTAAAATAGTGAGAGTGTGGAAAAAGGGTGATTAGGATGGCCTCAATAGAAATTGGGCACTACCTACATAGTCCCAAAAGACCTCAAGTCAATGTAGTTCAACAACACAGTAAATGGAACACAATGGTATAGTATTACCTATAATGAAATGGTCTATATGATTTCCCCTAAGAGATAAGGCATGGTAATGGAAAATGGTAAAATGAAAAATGGTTCTTTTGCTCTTACTGATGTGGAGATGCATATCCTAGTCAACATGTGAGACAAATAGAATAGTTAATTATGTTAATTTCTATCCGACACCCTTTCAGAAGATTTTTTATATCATTAAATGGTTGTCCATCTAAATCTCAAAAATGTGTTTGTGATCTTTATTGATCATTGATTGTCTTTCCTTCAAAAGTCTAGATAAGATATCCTTATAGCCTCTGCAAAGGAAAGTGCTACCAATGATGGTAAATAATGTTAGGATAAACGATATAAATGGGTAATGAATAGGTGGATGATAATGGAATGTATAATGGATGGGAAACAAATGAAGATAAATATTTTTAGGCACAAATAATGTTGTTGATTCTAGATTCAACATAATTTTTGTTCTAATGGGGCCAAAAACCACTAAAGATGCTCTTGATAAGACCACCATATTTTTTTAATTTGATCCTAAGAGTATCTACCATATAATTATGATGTAGATGAGAAGTTGTATGGATTTTATCTTTGATAATATCTTCATTAAGCAATAAATAACTTTTGTGCTCAGTTGTTGGCACCTTAATGAGGTTTTCACCAATGAATTTATCTTGATTATCCCATAATGCCTCTAAGAAGGTTTTAGGAAGAGATGTTAACATTTGATTTTGATTATCTTTTATCACCTGATATGCTAATTGTTTTCTTTGATCATCCCCTAGTGCCTCCTAAAAGGTTTCAGTGAGAGCGTGTTCTTATGCTGCATGAGTTTGGTCTTTGTCTCACTGAAATTCTACAAATGGTATATTACCATGGATGAATTTCAATAGTGTGATTATGCTAGTCCTAATCTATGATTTTGGGATGTGAAATGTCAATATAATGTCTATGTTAGGTGGGAGTAATGGGATGATGGAAGGAAGAAAAATATTCATAGAAGATACTAGGAGAACCTATGTCAATTCTATATTAATCATCCTCAAAAACCATAAAATGATCAAAAATATATTTAAATTGATTCACAAGGAAATTTTAACCAATGTTAGAACATCCATGATTGTGCTTTATTTCTAAAGCTAAATCCAAGTCAAGGGACTCTAAATCTAATATCGGTTCTGATAGTGATTGTACTTTTGACAATAAATCTAATGTCGATTATAAAAAGGAACCTAAATCTAGTGCTATCTCTTCATCTAATGTGGTTTTTTCTTTAATTTTATATTGAATTCTTAGTATTGAATAAGTAATGGCCTGTGATGGAATAAGGAACTCTACAAAAAGTGATTCATCTAGGAAGGGTTCAACATAGACTAGCTCATGTAAGTGAATCCCCTCAAAGAGAGGGTACCACTCAAGGGATGACTCGACATAATCTTATCTATCAAAAAGATACTCCTAAATGAGTGGGAAAATATCAAAAGATAACTCTATATAGATTGGATTTAAAAGGAGTTGAGGCTCTTTAAAAATAGGTAAAATATGAATAGGTAACTCAACAAAGGTTGACTCATCAGAAATGTGTGTTTCAAAAATAACATTGGGGTTTTAGTTAAAAATTGGTTACAAAATATCAACTTTAAACACATTATGGTCCTCATAAGATGGATATTGAAGAGGAAATGGTTCTTGTTTTGGCTTGAAGATAAACATAATTTTTTTAAAGTGGGGAATAATTGGTTGATTGTTAGCAATGGTTGATTGTTAGCAATGGTTTGTGGTTCAATAAGGTAGGCAAAGTGTTTATCATTCTTGTTTTGTATGTTGATGATCTTGTAATCATAGGAGGATTAAATAATCTCATCAAAGAAGTGAATAATGATAAGAATAAATCCATTTACATGATAGTCTTGGGGCTACTTTATTATTGTCTTGGCTTGGAGATATGGAAAAAGGGGAATACAAATTTTATCTCATAGATTGAATATGCCAAGACACTACTTACGAAATATAGGATGACAGATTGTAAACCATTATTGATTCTAATGGATAGAAGTTTGAAACTATCTTGATTTCATGATTCACCTCAGTTAAAAGGAACTCATTATAGGTAACTTATTTGGAGTCTCATTTAATTGACGTATACTAGACCATATATGTTCTTTGATGTCATCTATCTTTCAATATTCATGTAGGAGCCAAAGAAGCATCATATGGTGTAAATAAAGCAAGTTTGGAGATATGTCCTAGGTACATGAGATTATGGTATTGAATACAAGAAAAACTTACATTTATTCTTATAGGGTTATATAGACTTTGGCTATGTAAGATCTGTTGATGACATGAAATCACCTACATGAAATATCTTTCATCTCAAATTTGGAATGAATTTTTGGATTTGTAAGAACAATTTTTTAGTTCCTTTCTCATCCATAGAGGCAAACTATTGTGTTTCATGAGGAGCTATGCGTAAAGTAATTTGGATACATCACATTTTATCTGACATGAAACTTCATGAAGATTCAACCAATAGTCTTTTTTATGACAATCAAGATATGTTGAAGCTTGTCAAGAATATAATGTTTCATGAAAAAATGGAATACATTGAGGTCTAATGTCATTACATTCGAAAACAAGTCTTGAGCCTCCACACTTAGCTCTAATACTACCTAACAGATTTATAGATAGCAAATATACTCACCAAGTCACTTGGCAAGGTGAAATTTGATCTTCTTGAAGGGTACATTTCTAAAAGTGATGTAATAAAGTGGGAATGTTAGTTCAATTATAAGTATTACATTGTTTTAAAATAAAAACTATTTAGTTAATTTGTGGTTAAATATTTGGTTAGATAGTTATGGTTAAGAATAATTGTGTTCCAACCATAAATGTCTAACCAACTATTTAACCATAGATTAACTAAGTGATTTTTATTTTAAAATAATGTAATGCTTATAATTATGCTAACACCACTCACATATATATAACATGACTTCCAGTACCCTATTAACCAAAATATTATATAATTCCAGTTCATTGCCTTAAGTTATATACCAACAAATACTCAAAGTTCCACCATTTCCATTTGTGAAGTTAGAACTCAATTTAAATAATATTAAAATATTCATTTTTTAGGTTATCCAAAATTGTTTAGGTTTAAAAACTTTCTCAAAGAATTTTGAGTTTTTTCACTAAAAGGGAAGATCTTACTATGCAATGATGCTAGAGTTGTAGTCACCTACTGTGGTAATTTGACAAATAATCCATAGGGGAAACAAAAAATTTCATGACCCCCATGGCTTTTTCTTCACAACCATATTAAGCTTTCACATCTACAGATCTACATAATAACCTATGTATTCTTTCTAAGGTAACCTTATGAAATAAGTTAGTTCAAATACATGGGTTATTAACCCATGTTAGTGCTTGGGAATGAAATTTCCTATAATTAGTAATTCACACATTGGGCATGTGGACATTGAGTATTTTCATTAAAAATGAATGCGTAAACTCTAACACAAATGATTACCCTATTCTCATAAAGTGACATAACAAAGGTAGCTCATTTTTCCATCTTCATGTAATCCTCAAACCTAGTATTCATGTGTGTTTGAGACTACAATATAGATTCTAGGGAGATATGATCAAGAAGAGGTGCCTTGATGACCAAAATAGATGACACTACCATGGGCATGCATTTGAGGATTCTATCAAAAGAAACTTATGGGAGAAAAAGTATCATGTTTAGGCAAGGTTTTTGGGAAAGAAACCTAGAAATACATCTCATAACCATCAATAACAAGAGGTTGAAACATAATTCAAGAGGATTGTAAAAAATCTTAGAAATTTTCTTTGATAATATTTTAAAAGAAAAGTTGTCAAACATGGTCAACCTTCACAACAATGTGGTGGATAACAGGACAAATATGGACAAACATGGAATTTGTTTAGTGAATGTTCATGATTATGAGCATCATATATAGTGGAGAACAACATATAAATTGGGGTGACATCATAAGAGATACTATACATAAAAAAATAGTAATACGAAAGTAACAATAACATTCTATATGAATTCATACCTAGTGTATTCATTGGATGCTCAAAATGGTTACCGAGATCTCGTCCAGGTGATCAATGTAGGTCCAACAACAACTAAGGTTCCCGATTTATACCAACAATCGATCCTATAAAAACACAACAAAAATTTCAGGAGGATCAATGATCCTTTCAACATGAGATTTCTATAGGCATTGAATGAAGATCAAGGAGGAAGACTTTCACACGAGGTAGCCAATATCATATCGCAATACATGAACTAGTTCATTCAATTCCAAAAATTATCTTATATACGAGTAGAAAGATTTGAAGGATGTGCCTTGAGACTTCATAGGTAGCAAAATGACAAAATATTGTTTATCGAGATGTGCATACATCTCATCGAGGTACACAAGTATAAACATTTAGTAGGCGTAGTGTGTCCAATCACCTTGTGTCACTATACATGAAATGATGCCATGGATGCAAAAAAAAATTGAATCCCAATTGCCTAGTTCAACATGCATTTAACATGAGTAGTTCTTCTTTAAAAAACAAATGATATGTGAAAGGTCATCTCGCAATCCGCTTCTCATATGTGCTCAAACCAAATATGGAAGATTACCAGGCTGATTAAGTAGATAAAGATCAAGTGCTCAGAAGGTATTGGGGTCAGATGATTCTGATTCAGATCAGAGCTTTCACTAACACTTGGGTACTAGAAAAAATGATAGACAACGTGAGTGAATCTATTAATCGAGCTAACACTGAGAGGGTCATATACTCACTTCTTCCAATAATAAATTGATCTGCACGAGAGTTGAATAATTCTCAACTTTGATCCATGGTTGAATAAGAAATATCAATGAATTTATTCAACAATAAATGTGAAGAGTTCATTGGACTTGGTGGCTAAAAATTTTCTGGAACTTCAGTCCCATAAATGCAACATTCTGCATCAATCCCCAAATCATCTTGTACATGTACTTTCGGTGCCATATCTCAGAAATCAGCTGCTAGTGGAGGTGATAAATTTGGATAAGATAAATATTTACCTAAGCAAGTAATACTTATGGCGAGGCTTCTACCGTAGTGAGGAAGTTAAAAGACAAAATTTAGGTGCAACTACAGTCATCCTCTGCATTAGAGGTGATTAATCTTTGTTGATTTATGACACCATGCATCCTTATATTTCCTCCAGTTAAGGATTGGACTAACAATAGCTACAGGTGGTGTTGTCATATATGCACCTCAAGCACCAGCCTCCCCTTAAATTATTTATCTACCACATTCTACAGCACCAAGGAATCTTACACCGCCATCCATTTTGACTGATTCTAGAACATAGATGGTGAGCTTCAATGACACTACTGTCCAATGGATGCATCCACTGTTTGGAAAGAAGAAAGTAGTTGAGGAATAATTTCTGGATTTATATGTTTTGGAAAACGTCCTTATATATCATCCTATTAAGAAGCCTAAAAGAACTTTGAGGTTAGTACTTGATCCATCTGAATCTCAGTTCATTGAAACATTAAACTTAATATAGAAAAGAATGTGGAGGAATTAATTATATATGTAAAATTGAGTACATTTGTTAAAATTTTAGTGAAGAAAGATCTTCGTTAAACACCTATCCATTTTAAGGCTCTTCAATAATCACCTTAAATCGCAAACATGTGCTTAAATTGCCTTATTAAGTAAATAATGAATTATAAAACTTAATTGAAAATTAGATTCGTGGTGGATGGTGTGGCATTGGCATTGAAAAATTATAATTTAAGCGTTGGAAATGTGGATTGCGTGGCATTGGCATTGTATGATTATTTTGAGGCCTTGCAAATGTGGATTGTTATTCTATCACAATGAAAAAAACATCGCCGTCCTTAGTCATCAAAACTTTATTTACTTCTTTATTTAGCCATTAGTTATCCTAACGTTGACAGACAATTTTGAGTGGACAAATATCATTGATTTTTTTCACTATTTTCCATTAATATTTTTGTGAGTTTTTAAGATTCTCCAGCATGGAAAAGCATCTAAACCATAAATATTAGATGGATGTACGTGGCGCCCTATCTCCATTTGTAAACGATGCCACCGTAATTTCAGCCCCCCTAAATACCAAATTGAAAGAGCCTCCACGCGTGTTTAGACTAGATGAACCATAATAAATGTAGGATATAGACTTAAGCATCCCATGATCTATCTATTTACAGTCCCAAGTGGGAGATAGTAGGCTTAACGATGTTGAAGCAAAAGAAGAATCCTGCTGTGCAGAATCACATTATTCTATATAATGCGAACAATGAAACAATTGATGATGGTGTATGAATAGGCTGGCGAGATGCAATGGGTTATGCTGTTCAAGAACTTTCTCTTTCATGGTAAGAGTTGAACCATTACCTTACTCGTATTCTTTAAATAACCAATATGTTCAGTGGGATGCATGTTCGTTCAGAAATATGCTTGCAGCTAGTTTAACATAGATAGAATGTATTTCAAGCTTGAACTATGTTGATTAGTTATTCGACAAAACTACCAGTATCTATTAGTTGTTTGAGAGCAATTTTGCTCCATTTAAACTTGATATCCTTCCAAAAGCGTTGCATGAATCACTATTTACTTAAACTACAATTGAATATACCATTATAACTTTTTTCTTGTTATTCCTGGTCATCACAATATTAGCATAAGTTAGTAAAATCCTTCATTCCCTATCGAAAGTAACAAACATGGTGTATAATTTTTCATGCCATAGGCATGGCTTTGTTTGTGACTAGCTGTAGCTAAGGGGATTAGTTTCTGTGTGGTTTCATGCCTAGGGATCATTGTCGGGTCAATTTTTTTTACTTCAATCTAGCTGAATAGTCCCTTTCATGAGCCAATTTTCTTCTATCACCATGCCTTTTTGGTTTTGTAGTTCTCTTCTGTTTAGGAGCGGCAAAATGACACCCTTTTGAAGAATTATTTTAGTGTAGAAATTTGATTTTAATGGTGCGTCGTAATTTTGTGAGCACAACAAGATACTATGTTTTTGTTAAATATTATTTTTTACTCCTACCTACTTGCCCAGCGAGCTGCAAAAATTAGTTATAGATTAAAATTATGAATATTATTGAAGTAAAATACCAAGACATAATACGTATACAAGACTATTAAATAAGAAGTCCCAATTGAGAATAAAAAAGACCTTATTCAACCCCTACATTATTATATATGGATATATAAAAAATTTAATTGATCAAGATTCAAGTGTCGAATAAAAACTCAAGAAATACTTTCATTATTGAATTGGATTAAATCATCATAAAAAATTAATCCAAATTAAATTCAACTTAGCACTAAATATTTTTCTCAGTTGATGTCAAAAAGATCAATAAATTTTCCATTGACTAAAGAAGCAAACTATAATTATTGTTTGGTCTCCACATCCATAATGATTCCATATAAGCACAACATGTTCAATTCCAAAAAAAATGAACTCATAATTAAATTGAATGACAAAATACATAACAAAAGATTTTCCATTATCTACAAGCATAATTGCCACTAAATATAGTGTTATCAACAACTAAGAAATATAGCTAAGATTGAAAACAACATAAAATTGATGCTCAATCCAAATCCATAACAAGAAATATTTGCATTCAACTCAACAATGAATACAATGAAAATGATACCATGTTGTTTGAACTACATCAACTTAGAATATACAACACTAGTATAGTCAATTTAATGCATGTAAGATTTAAAATGAATCATAACTCAGTAATACAATAGTATTTTAAACATGGCAAACTGTTATTTGAAAATTGAAACTTAAAAATATCATTTGAAATTGTTGTTTAAAACATAACAGTTTATTTTGAAACATAATAAATAGTTTGAAACATCAAAATATATCAATTTTTAAAAGAACCATCCTCCACTTGTTCACTATCATTCTTTGAAATCATTGCTTCCCATCACTCTATGTCATCCTTTAATATGCTTTCCCTTAAAATATCCTCTATATAAAAATTAATATTATCAAGATTTTCTCTTTCCCCATTCACTATATCTCTTATTGAAAAACATGGGAATTGCATCTATTTTTTGCTTCAATAAAATATCAGGTCTTATGTCATGCTCCTTAATTATTTTATTGAGTGTGTTGTTCCTATTTATTTAACAAAACAAAAAATTTCATAAATGTAATAGCAATATTTAAAAATAATTATGCATTCTTCAAATGCACATTGAGGACCTAGGCTTTTTTTTTTTTTCTTTTGGTTTTCATATTTTGCCTGCAACTAAAAAATTAGATAAAAATTAAAATAACTAAAATATATTTTCTAGAAATTAAGATAAATTACAAAATATTTTTCTTTTCTAACTTTAAAATCATGACAAAGATTATGTCTCCTGGTCATTTCTTAAAGTGCTTGGGCTTCTGTGTTTAAATTCTCTAACTTATTTGATATAATACTCAAAATATTGTCATTGTAATCATTAGAAATTAAAATTGACCAAATTTATCTTGATTGAATAAATTTTCAATATTTGTGGCTTCATGTTAAACTAATGAAAAGAAATTGGATTTATTAGATTAGTTGTGATAATGAAAATTTATTTATTTGATCTATGTTTTCACCCTTAACTCCCATACTTTTAAAGCATTCAAATCATATAAAACACCCTCATTAATACTTGAAATAAATTATTTGATAGAAAACTAATAACATCATCTTATGAAAATGTGAAGAGGTTCAATTTAATTCTTGATCAAGTACACCTGAAACCTGAATAAAATCATGTAGTTTAAAATCACTAATAGTGAGGTCCCCACTTTCAATCCCAAGATATTCCTCAAAAGATCAATATGGTATAAAAATGTTAATCCCTACATTCTAGGCACATCACCTAGAGAGAAATTAGGGTAGTTAGAACCTAAAAATTATAATGTTCCTCTACTTTGTAATGGAAATGAGATATTTTCCCCCTGTACAAATTTGGTTTAGTGGCAATGGTGGTGGCATATGTTTTAACATAGATTGAGGGTGCCTTGTAAAATGTGTGTGTGTGTGTGTGTGTGTGTGTGTGTGTGTGTGTGTGTGTGTGTGTGTGTGTGTGTGTGTGTGTGTGTGTGTGTGTGTGTGTCTTTAAAGACATAAATTAAAAAAACAAAATTGAATGTTAATTTGAAATATAATATTAGTACATGTAGTTAGAGTATGTCCTCCACTCTATGTGTTTGAGTCAGAGTTAGAATGGTGTTTTCAATTACAAGTGGAAATCATTCATTCAATAAAAACTCTAATTTAAGAAACACCAATTCAAGAACCAAATTTTGGAAAGTAACAAACCATGAATAAGTAGTTGAGGAGAATGTGCCACTTTAAATTTAGTGGTTTTTTGAGTTCTTTTAAGTTGAAGGTCAATAAATTTAGAGTCAACCAAAAAAATTAAAGAAATAAATAAAATAATAGAAAAATAAATTTTCATATGATATCATTTATCATTGAAGTTTGAAAGTATGAAAAGCTACATGTGCAAATGATTTAGAAGAAGGCCTCAGATGTTTGGAAATTTAAAATGAATGAAACAATGATTTTACATACATAGAATCTCCATAAGCTTTAGGGGCATGATGTCCTTTTGAATTTGCTTATCTTCATGTGATAAATGCATGAAGTCTTAAATGTAATTAGAAAAGAAATATTATGTTTTAAATTTGTAAAAAATTATAAATTGAACCATTTAGATTATTCATTTGAGTGCTAAATGAGCCTCATATTCAACAACAAACAAATAACATGTGCTAATTTTTGGATGAAGCATAATTGGAATTGATTTTTTCTATAGGTCAGATAAAGTCTCATAGTACAAGACCAAAATAAAATTGGAATAGGAAAATATAGAACTTTGATTGCAACAAGCATAATTCAATTATAATGTAGTCCTAATAGAAATAAATGTACACCAGTCAAATTTTAATCTTGAAAGAGTAAGATGAATGTAAATAATAGCCTAAAAGGGAATGTATCCTAGTCTTCGCTATAAGATTATTCTTGTAATCAAATATTGATCAATGGATTTCAAAAATGGGTCCAATATATTTTCAACTTGGATTTCCCTTTTAATTCAACTATCTGCAATGAAATAAAATATATATATGTAATTAGTGCAAAGTGATAACAAATTACAAAATATTTAAATTTTAAATTTGAAAAATAATAATGTAAATACTAATTTGGATTGATATATAAGTTATGGGTAGACTCAAAATATTTATTTTCATCATCAGTAAACATCATTTTTTTATGATAGGGTTGGAATTGTGGTGTGGAATCCCTATCAAATAATAGATTTCCAAAGGTAAGGTACTAAAATAAATAAATTACATGTTGACATTGGCATTAAACCTTGTCTTCTTAATATCATACCAAAACATTATATATTTTAGTAAGATTCATTAGTTTTATACTATGGCATGTAAATGAGGCCCCCAAAATTACACTTGGGAATATAATAATTTTATGCATTTGGTTGGAACAGTAGTTTAAAAATATGAGGGCATAACAAATTCATGAAAAAAATATTTCCATGTGGAATCCATGTCATAGTTGTATCATGTTGATGTTGTAGGTGCACTTATATGGAAAACACAAGAGATAACAATGGGAAAACACTATGAAAGAGTGTAAAAATGAGGTCAGAGGGGATTTTATAATAGTTTCAAATCCACCATCTAAAAACCAAGGTAATCAATTTCATATTTAACCAAACAAACTTTAAAATGCCTAGTTGCATCATTCAGTTGACTGGATAATATGGAGACTGGTTACATCTTATAATTGGATGACAAAGGTTAATGGCCAATTGAATTATGAAACCAAAAGGTAATTATTTTCATTCAATTCATTAAAAACTGAGATACAACTATTATTTATTTATTGTTACTGGTCTATTTCACAATATAGCCAGTTAACAACCTTTACCGATCATTTGCATGATGAAATTGATTAGTGATAGCTATCATTAAATTACACTGAGTAAATAATAAATTGAAATAATCAATTGTATGGGAAAAAATAAATAGAAAACTCCCTATCCATTTCACCTCTCCTCCTAATGGATTCAGCAACACACCTAAATATTTCGCATGCCTATGAAATAGTTATCTATAGATTCACCAATTAAATCCAAGGGGATTTTTTATATGGATCTTAAAATCTACCCTAAATTACCCAATACAAGATTTAAATATGTGACATTTCAATGAAAACATGAGTCAAATATCCAACAACTCCTTTAAAAACATAGAGAATACACCATGTGTCAATTTAAACTAGTCTCAAACTAAATAGATAAAATTTATAATTATGTTAACTATATAAAACCTAATCATGACCCCGACTCCAACCTAGTCACATGGATTAATTGGCCCAATTGCAGCCTATTTTTGGGAATGAGATCAAGGTCCTCTTCCACGAATGACACATTAGTCCCTTGTGAGGAGTTAGAGACCTTGAGGTAAAATTTGTGATTAGGCCATAGCTCCTTATTGGTGAACAATGGAATAAATTTGATCACCTAGAAAACCTCTCCAACCTAGATATCTTGTTGTGAGTGTCCTGGGGCACCTCTCACTCCTTTTAATATATGATTGTCTAATCCATATGACCTTGAACTTCAACCATGTGCTTTTATTTAGTATTATTAGAATATTTTATGAGTGAACCAAATGAATATAATTATAATATAAGTTATTCACACATTTTTTATGTTATATACATCATGAGGAGGGAAGGAGGAGGTATTAAGTTGTTTTTAGCCAAATAAGGGATTTAATTGAGGAACTAAAATGAATGCATAAATACTAGCAACCATCACCATTGATCCAATCTACAATATGCTAGTCATAATATACCCTATCTAGAACATCTTGTGTTAGATTAAGAGTTGTGTAACATAATGTTAGGCTTCCACATGACTTATATTTTGACACATTTTTGCCAGCTATAAAATTAAGCACATAAACATTCAAATATAACTAGTTTCCATCTACAAATAGGTATATTAGTGATATTATAGGCATATTTTGTGTGTTTATGTATGTCTATGTGTATAATGATTATATATATATAATAACTTGGGTGATTAATTAGGAATGTAAAGTCTTAAATAAAATCTAATTACCATAAAATAATGTTCACCAAACTAAATGACCTCTTGAGAAGTGAATGTTGTTATATGATATAAAGTAGTGGACACATGAAATAAAGGCAAGCAAGTTAGAGGGAGTTGATGACATGTGTGGACTAGTTGGAGGAGGTAAATAACATGTATCACATAATTTTTTATTTTAAATGGATTTTAAAACAATTTCATGGACAAACGATTTCCATGTTTAGTGGGAAAAATAAAATTCCATGCATTATGGTGTGTTCCCCTACTTATCATCTATAACCAATATTCAAATTTTATGACTGTTGAGTATCACACATTGTAAATGGGTAAGTAGCTTGCATGGTGGAAACATCTTTGATTTTAATTTTATGCAATTGAGGGTGGATGAGGATGTCACAAGAGTAAGTTTTATTACAATAAGACTCCATGTCTCATGTGCACATAAGACATTGAGGTCCTAGAGTCTATCTTCTTGCTTTGACTCATCCATGTTTCTATTATATTAAAACCTAAAAATAGCTACACCCCTTCCAATATTACTTGAATTATGATAATATATTGACACCTAGAGTGATTACATTAAGGTTAAGAACATACAAAACCACCATACTTAAACCCTTAGAAGAAATGGCAAGGCCATACAAAACATGCAAATACTAAAATATTTCAAGGCGATATGAGTTTGATGGTGAGGCCAAACACCAAATCCTAATTTGGGTCAGATTTACATGACCAATACCCATTGTAAATGGGTTTGTAGCTTGAAAGGTGGCAGTATTAATGTTTTGTCTTTTGAAATTTCATAATGTAACCACCTTGATTTGGTTGGGTAAGCACAAGTACTATATCTTTTATTGATATTTTACACAAATGGCCTTAGTGATGGTTATGGTCCTTGTTTGCATGGTTATCTTGAGTGATTTGATCTTCCTTATGCTTTACTATACCTATTTTCCACACCCCTAGAAGTTAAAGATCACCTTTTCTCAATCCTAGGGGTCCCTATCCTATCACCCCTAAATGTTTACTTTATTTTGAGCCTTTAGAAATTATCACCATTTTTAGGATAATAGTAACACATGGTGCTACTATCCACTTTTTCCTTGAGTTTCTGATGGGCCCTTTGACCCATGTTTGAAACCTAACTCCTAGATGACTCTTCTCTTATGTTTTTTATATATTTTTTATGACTTATCAACTAAGAAACAAATTATTATATTCCAAGCAAACATCCTCCTATATAAAGAGCCTCATAAGGAATTTAACATCTAACACTTACTACTTTGGCACTTGTTACATGAACTCAATCAATATTAAATCTCAAATACTCTGCCTACTACTCAACATTCACGTATAAACATTTGCATGCTTTATAAAAGAATGTTCTAGGCAAAATTCGTCCTAGCATATCATGCAAGTTGATGGTGCACATTCCCTAAGGGAGAACTACATGTGACTTGAGACCTCGAACATTGGGGTTAAATGTATGTAGTAGTTAGGATAATAGGGGTTCTACTCCATGCAATTGTAACATTTCACAACCTAATTTTTATATTTATTTTACATTTCATTATTTCATGTGTGTAGGTGTTCATTAGGGTTTTGGAGAAGAATTAGCCAAAATAATGACATAGATGAGCCATCATGTGACTAAAAATCACATATAGGATCCTCAAAAACTCTCATAACTTCTCTAAATGTTGTAGACACTCACTACAATAAGGATACTAGCACTAGGTTTAGACATAAACATCACATGGAATTTATATCCTAAGGGGGCACTACTTTCTAAAGCTATATCTTGATAAATAGTCAATAAATGCAAAATTCCTTTCTATCTACTTAGTCATCTCTGGTATTCAGTTTTGTGAGAAAATCTATATATACCTAGATAAGTCCATTTTGTCCTTGTATTTACTACTTTTATAAAGTTACCTAGAATCAATAAATTATAATTTTACTCTATATTAGCAACAGACCCAACCCTTTAATCTAGCTTAAGATTTACATAGTAAAAACCTCAAAGGTTAAAACATTTGTTGAACCCATCTTACATAGAATATTGCACAAAAACCCTAATTTTCATTCAGGTTTACATTCTAAATGTTTTCACCTTAAATTAGGGTTATCAAATTATATTTTTCTAATTTTTTGGATTAACTTAGCTAATTTAATTGATCCCATACTAGCATTTATTTATTTAATTCAATTTAAATATTTTCAACACAACCCTAAACCCAAACCCTAGATCCATGTACTAGGTTCCTATACACACAAACACTATCAACTAGGGTTTAAAAAATAATCCTATTTCTTATTACAAACATTGTTCAATAAATTCACACATTGTGCACATACTTATGTTAGATTATATTCAACCTCTTGTATATTTTTTATTTATTTTTTACATTATCTTCTTTTCCAAGTTTAAAATGGCATATAATAAGCCTTCTACCCATCATCCACTTGATGCAATTCTATATTTTCCTCATTACTATAAAAAAGAATGGACAAATTTCCAAGATTGTACATTAGAGAATGATAATGATTTCACTTATAAGAATGATTATGACTATTGGTATAATGATGTTTATGAAGATTATTATGCACATGAAAAATTAAATGAACATGAGGATACATTAGATATATCATCTTCTCCTTCCTCTTAATCTTCTCTTATTCCTAAAAATCAAATTAACAAAATGATGCCAAAATAACATCTTGATGGTATTGTTTTATTCCAATTTGAACCTAGTTTTTCAACTACTTTTTCTACTTCCTTGTTAAAAGAAATCAATATAAGTGCACTACATGAAAATGAATTTTGCATGCTTCAAGTAAAATAGATAAGAATAATGCATCTTTTTTACCCTACTCAGTTACATTTTAAAATGAAAATATAAAGTATGTTACACATTTTAACAATGCAAAAACTAAGGTATATGAAAATACTTTATCACCTTCATTCAAATTTAAATCTTAATGCAATGATTCTTTGCCACACATAGATTATGCATGTGTTTATAAATCTTCTCCTATATGTCATATTGTGTAAAAATAAACCATGGTTGTTACTCCTTCTTCCCTTGATTCTCAAATAGAAAGTGATAATAATACTTGAATTTTAAAAATTACTAGTGACCAAATGCCTTGCATTACACTTACACATGATGGTACAATGCACAATAGTGAAAACTTAAAATATTCTCCTTCAATTTTTCTAAATGAGCATGTAAATGATTCCGTTTTTACTCTTACCTCTTCAAATGAATTAAATTATTATTTTCATGAACCATGGTATAATGAGGATTATTGTGATTATGATGAAGATGATATAGAATCTACAATTTCTACTCAAAAAAAAAATAGATCACATGTTAATACACACACACACACACACACACACACACACACACACACACACACACACACACACACACACACACACACACACACACACACACACACACACACACACACACACACACACACACACACACACACACACACACACACACACACACACACGCGCGCGCGCGCGCGCGCGCGCACACACACACACATGCAAACACACACACACACACACTCTCTCTCTCTCTCTCACACACACACACACACACACACACACACACACACACACGCGCGCGCGCGCGCGCACGCACGCACACATGCAAACACACTCTCTCTCTCTCTCTCTCTCTCTCTCTCTCACACACACACACACACACACACACACAAACACACACACACACACACACACACACACACACACACACACACACACACACACACACATTCTTATTTATATAATTTACATTCATTAGAGAATAAAACACCTTCTATTCCATCTAAAAATATAAAAGATACCGTTAAATCTCCCTTAAAACCACCTTACTACACTAGAACCCATTTATCAAACAAACCCAAATGAGGGTGATAACTTATTTCCCTATAACTATGTCCAAGATATCATACCTCCAAAGGTTATTGAGATCACACTGACCCTTTCTAAACAAGATTTCAATTCTATTATAGAAATGGATAAAATACATAATGAAATTAAAGCCTTATACAAACCCAAAGATAATGACAATATACCTACACAAGTGATAATTTTTTTAATTCATGTTATAGGTACATTGAAAAAATAATTACATCATCTCACCTTGTATAATGAAGCATACAAATCTCAGGTTGATGCCAATGTTGTACATAATAACCCTATTCCATGTAGAATCTCAACTATGAGGTTACCACATAGCTTTTAGATACAAATGTTACCTATATTTGATAGACAAGAAGATCCATATTCACACCTTTAGTATTATGATAAAACCTTGTCTCATGTTACAAATAAGTTAATTCAACTACAAGTGTTTCCAAAGTCACTAAATGACTAAGCAGTAGATTGGTTCCAACATACATTACCTAGTGGATCTTTACATACATGTGAGAAACTAGAGATAGTCTTCCTCCAACATTATATATAGAACAAGGGGCCTTTAGTCATGCACAAGAGGTTACCTTCATTACTCTAGTGTGAGATATATCCTAAATTAGAATACATTCTATGGTTCAAATCTTGCTTTCGTCAACTAGTTTATCAACCAAAATATTTATAAGTTCAATATATATTTGCTAGAAGTTTAATCTCTCATCTTAAGGATAGATTGCTATGTTAGACATATAAATCACTCATACATCTATGAAATATAGCTATATCATTAGAGGCACAATTGGGATCAATCATTAAACAATCAGAGGATAATTTGTCTATAGATCCTTTAAAACCTCAATCATCAAATTTAGTACAAGACCCATCTCCACTTCCAATTCATAAACCAGTGGAACACAAACAACCAATAAAAATACTTAGTAAGGATAGGAATACACTCTACACAACATAACCTATAGTCAGTAGCACATAGGATTTACATAGAGTGGTTATCTAGTTTTCAAATAAGGTTGGGCCTCCTAAAATTTTGATTACACTACTATATAATGGGATGATCATACTTCCTTCAAGTAATCACCATCCACCACATCGTTTGCACTAGGTACCACATAAGGATTCCTATCATTTTCATCATATGAATGTGGATTCAAATGATTGTTGTTATGCACTAAGAGATCACATCAGTCACCATGTTAGTATAGGCATAATAGTGATGACATAGGGGGCATCAAACCCTCAATCACCATACTATCCTAAATCACACTCCTCTATAATGGAGTTATCCCAGGGTGTTCTTTTTAAGGAACCATTGATTACTCATCATATGAGCCTTATGAATTATATGATAGTTATTTATAAATAGTATCCTACATCACAAACTCATTAGTGATGGTAAATAGTTAATAGATTTTAGAATTCACCTCCATTACACATGTTAATTAAAATATTTGGGAACAATTATATATCCAAAGCAACAATTTTGGTACAAACACTAATCAAAATATTTGGAAATAATTAAAAAATTCATAATGCACCTCAAGTGCATACACCAATTAAAATATTTAGGAATAACTATCAACCCAATTCCATAGTTTATGTTTGAATAACAAGTATATATATATATATATATATATATATATATATATATATATATATATATATATATATATATATATATATATATATATATATATATATATATATATATATATATATATATATATATATATATATATATATATATATATATATATATATATATATATATATATGGAAACTAGTATAAAGATTAGAACCCAACTTCAATTTGAACATTGATTAAAATATTTGCAAGAAATCAGACAACTCATCATGCAATTTTAGAATGACAACCAATAAATATTTTTGCATCAATGTCTACATAGTTATCCACCAGCAGAGCATCACAAGCAACTCCAATTTCATAGTCTCTACCTACACCAACTCAAAATGAGATGTATGGTTGTTTGTTCCTTATGCCATCTAGGTTTAGAGAGGGCATCTCACCATCACATGGTATACATGCTAAAATCTTATGTGATTAAACACAAAAACCATATAACAATACAATATAAATATGTAAATCTCCTACACATGCCTAAAACATTAATATCACATATATAAACCAATTAACATTACTCAGATGGAAAAAAATTACAAATATCAAACATTTAAAATAATTAGCCAAACATAAACACATAAAAAAACTATAAAATATAACCAGATCTAGATGCCAATATACAATGCCAAATTAAATAATTACCATGTGTGTGTGTGTGTGTGTGTGTGTGTAGCTCATGACATCATTTAAATATAAATGTGATGCATAACTCAATGATGTGAACATGATTGAGGGGACTAAATCCCTCTCACTCTTAGACACATCAACACTAAACCTAAAAGCCCCACCATCTCCATGAGACCTTGATGTATGGTTATGCATCCTCTCTCTCTTCTAGTACGTAGTTATCTCAACCCTATGCTAAGCATATTCACAATGAACTTATATATAGTTGTATACTATATGACTACTCTCCCCACCTAGTACATTAGTAGAGGGCATGATATATGTCTATAGCTCCACACGTAACTCATATATATCTAAAATTTCTCACCTATATGCCATAGTCACTATCACTGCATGATCAAACAAATGAGCATACACTCGATCTACATTGGTTGCCCACTCCACGCATCCATCATCCATAACATCATCTAGAATTTGTCATGTTAGCTCATGCAGCCCCAGCTCAATGGTGACCTTCCAATACTCATCATCTCTAGTACTTGAAAAAATTCCATATAATTATTAAGAATCATATTATATCAAAACACATAATCTACATTATGTAGAACTTACAAATCAACTATCTAACTTATCATCAATAGGCCCTAGGGGCTCTACATCCAATACCTACTCTATAATCATCCTCTCCTTTAGGAAAGAAGGTGCCCACCTATGCTCATTACACTAGGATGAGTAGGCCTCGATCACTCTAGCATCATCCACACCTGGTACCTCAATATCTAGATCTTGTTATGTCACTAACATATGAGATAATTTAGCAACCAATGTCATCAACTAATCCATAGCTTTGTAGGATCTTGGGAGCTCCTCAACAAAACTAATAGTGTTAAGGACACATCTTATATGACCTATTTAAGTAATTCAAAATGACCTATTTAAGTAATTTTTTACTCAATTCCACCTCTTGAAGGTTACCCCTGCATGCAAATTTCATTAATTAATATAACTATCTTGTTATTACCATATCTTGAGAATTATATATCCAATTCATGAATCATTTATTGTGCATGGGACTTGTTACTGACACACTATGTCCCATAGTGTTAAAACCAATCCTCCTAAAAATGAATAGAACTAGTACATTCTATTAACCATATAATGCACCAATCACCTATACAAGTACACACTAAATTATCAAACTCTAACACAATCAATATATTATTCAAACCTAATACAATCTATACTTACCACTTTTGTTAACATATCCTAATGATAGTCTCATATCTCTCATAAAAATTTATGTGGTTCTTATACCACTTTATGTGGCTTAAAACCACATAGATGGATTCACAAATCTATATTCCTAACATTCTGTAATAACACACATAATATCCTCTCAAAATAATCTCATATTATCATTAATCAATAAATCTCGCATACACATATTCAAATCTTAAACAAAATTAATCTCAAATCTCAACACATAACTTGTCTACATGCCAAGAAGGCTCCTAAAGGTATCTACAAGGCTTTTCTTCATAAACTTACCTATTCTCCCAAATTAGACTTATTCCCAACCTAACCTAACTAATAAGTAAAGGAATACATGATTTTATGGATTTTACAAGGATAAATGAAAGAGAGACCAAAATCAACACCCCACATCAACTAATCACGACAATAAACAAGGAAATCCCACACCACATGTTCCACTTGGGGTTATTATGACTAAGAGACAAGCATCATTTCAAATTGGTGCCTCCCTTACATGTGAAACACTATTGATGAATAGTGAAAGGTAAGTCACATGTTCAAGGTCAAACAGGAAGAACATATTATTTAGACAAGGTAGGGGATCTCTATGTGAATTTTGGCCACTCTTTCTTGTCCCCACATGAAAAATTTAACCCATAACACCTATGTAATCAAGAATAATGTTGTGAGACCTCACTAAGATGAATAATATCCACCACATCGTCAATGAATAGTGATTCATGAATAGTGTTACATGAATAGTGTTTCATGAATAGTGTTTTCCCACCACATCATTCTCCTCTAGTTAAAAAATAAATCCACTCCTTTGAGTTATCTTGATTATATCCTTTCCACTTATTGTAAAAAATAATTATAAATCACACCACTCTATTTTTAGGTGGTGCAATATTGTTTGATCCCTTAGATGTTCCTCTATCAAACATCTAAGGTAAATAATGTGATCTCATGATCGCATATAGGGGGTGAGTGGTATAACAACACTTTCAGTCATATTATGTAATGACTTCAACATCCCCTTCCAATACACCATGTGAAATTCTATAATATTATTTTCCTCATCTGCTTGTAGCATTTTTTACTGGTCTCAAAATGGCCTTCACAGGACCACAAACTATCCTCCTCCAAAAACATATCCTTATTTCTATAGATTTGGATGTGGGTCAAATATCTCCATCAAAAACTGATCTCCTCCACTAAGATACCTTATCACACATCATACTTTCCCATGTGAGCTCTATCCCACCACTAACTATCCACTTCCATGAAAAGCCATCTTAACTTTCTTTACAACTCATCCAACCACCTATTGGATTATCCATAACATCACATATCATCACAAATTTCATCATCTCACCCATGGATGCAAAAACATACTCTTCACTCTCTTTCACATGTGCACATAGTTACACATCATCCACCATAATAATGGAATCAAGATCTCCCATAATCACTTGTTCAATCACTTCACCATGCTACCAAGACATGTTTTCCTCTTCTTCAAAGATTGCATGATTTTAATACTCTTTAATCTTACAATGAGCTTAAAAAAGCTCCATATCAACCAATTCTAAGGCTATAATCTCCTCATTTGCACATTCAATTTAAGCTCCTTGATAAGGCTGAAACTCACACAAAATATCCTCCTATGCATTTTATTGTACAACCTCTTCATCCAAATCTTCCATCATGGAAAATTACATCTCTATTTTCCTTCCCTCTTAATTATCATGAAACCCCTCATGGATTCAATTTTATTATACCTCAAACTCTATCTATTGATCATCCCTCACAAGGATGTCTTCAATAATGCGCTACTCATAAGTCCCTTTCTCTTTCACATTACCTTTCATGGAAATTTCCTTCTACATCTTCTCTTCATTCCTATTATGTAACTCTTCATGGTTTCAATCTTCAATCTTCCATGTGACTATCTCCTTATTCAATGCAGCCACCTTTTGACTAAAGGAATATATCATGTCCCATATTATATCCTTTTCTTTTGCATTATTATAGTGTTCATATCTTTCTATCAGTAGATCCAACAACCTATCCTAGGTATTTAACTTCTTCATCCACTCTTTATCTAGTGTCATTATTCCATTCTTCTTCTCCATCTTCATCTTCATATCTATAAAAACATACAAACAAATTTACATAATGCACTCTAAAATCCTCTCCTAAGGAATCAGAACATGCTCTAATACCACTTGATGTGGCTCTGATACCACTTGATATTGCCTTCAACCACATAGATGGATTTACAAATCCATATTACTCAAATTATATCATAACACATATAATATCATCTTAAAATAATCTCATATTATCATTAATCAACAAATCTAACATATACATATCCAAAGTTTCAAAATACTTACTCTCAACTCTCAACAAACAACTTGGCCACATGCCAAGGTGTCTCCCAAAGGAATCCATAAGGTTTTCCTTCATAAATTTTCTTATTCTCCCAAATTTGACATATTCCTAACCTAGCTTAACTAGTAAGAAATGTAATACATGATTTTATATATTTTACAAAGAAGAAATAAAGAGAGACCAAAATCCATGTCCCACATCAATTAATCATGATAATAAATAAGGAAATCCATGGGGGCATATTTGAAAGTTGGTGCCATCCTCACATGTGAAACACTATTGATGAATAGTGAAAGTCAAGTCACATGTGCAAGGTCAAAAAGGATTAACATTTTATTTCGACAAGATAGGTCATGTCCATGTGCATTTTGAATATTCCTTGTCCCCACATGATAAATTCAACCCATGACACCTATGCAATAAAAAATAGTATTGTGACACCTCACTGACATGAATAGTGTCCTCTACGACATCAGTGAATAGTGATTCATGAATAGTGTTTTCCCACCACATCAAAAAGGGAGGATAAATATTCATAGATTGCTTTAGACATACAAAGTTACATCTATATTTTTAGACAAATAGGGAATAGAGTCATAAATGTTTAGATTATATAACAATACAAGTCTACACATTTTTGCATAGGCATTTAATTGCATTAATTAGTCATATATATAGACATACATGTCTACATAGGTATTTAGTTTCATAGATTATTTAGAGATATAGATATATAAGAAAACATTGGTTTAAATAGTCATTCATTTACATAACCTATTAATATATATATATATAGATATATAGGTCTACAAAGTTCAACACAGGCATTCATTTGCATATCTTATTCATAAATACAAACATACAAGTCTGCATCGATTTACACAAGAATTTAGTTTGATGAATAATTAAAATTAAATAGATGCATAGGTCTACATAAGATTTACACAAACATATAAAATTACAAATTTTTAGATACACAGGCACACATGTCTACATAGGTTCTACACAGATTTTACATAGGTTTACATAAGCATATAGAGTTACATATTTCTTGATATATAGATGCATAGGTCTACACAGGATATATGTATATTTACATAGGTATTCAGATGCATAATGTACATAGGTATTCAGATGTATATAAATTTATTGAAATATCCACTTTTGTCTTCAGTTTCGAATGGGCCATTTCACCCTATTTGAGTCTTGACCCATCTTTGATGCTTCTCTAATGTTTTTTATATAATTTTCACAAATTATTAGTCAGGGAACAAAATATTATATTATAAGTAAATATCCTCCTATATAAAGAGCCTCACAAGGAATTTTACATCTAACACGTCCTATTTTGGCACTTATTACTTCAAATCAATCAATAATACAACTCAAATTCTCTACATACTACTAAACATTCACACCTAGACATTTGCATGATTGATCAAAGAAAGGCCTATGTAAAAGTCATTGTAGCATATTATGTAATTTGGTGGTACACATTCCCTATATATGAACTACATGTGATCTGAGACCCCTAACATTGGGGTTAATATAGGCAATAGTCAAGAAAATAGGGGTTCTTCTCTATACGATTGTAACATCCCACAACCCAATTTTTCCTTTCCTTTTATATTTGATAGTTTTATGTGTGAAGGTGTTCATTAGGTTTTTGAAGAATAATCATCTAGAATGGTGACTTAGATGAGCACCAACATGAATAAAAATAATGTATAGGATCCTTACGAACTCTCACATCTTTTATTAAAGTTATAGTCACTACAAGGACACTACTGCTAAGTTTAGACACTAGTTCCACATGGTGATACTATCCTAAGGGGACATTAGTGTCTACTAGTAGATCTAAAAAAATATTTAACAAGTAAAATATTCCTCTCTATCTGCTCAGTCATCTCTAGTATTCAGATCCATGAGAAAGTTTGTGTATATCTAGCTAGGTCCACTTTCTACTTATATTTACTATTTTTGGAAAGTTACATAAAATTAATAAATTCTAATTTTATTCTGGATTAACAATAGACCCAACCCTTTAACCTATCTTGTGATTTACATAGTAAAACCCTCAAAGGTTAAATCCGATCAATTTCATCAATATTACATTCATTTCACATTTGAGTCCATTACAATTGACCATTTATAAAATGTGTTTAATAAAAATTATATATATTAAATATATTATATAGCACTATATTATATATAATATAAAACCATTTTATTAAAATATGTAGTATAATAAACATTATATATTATAGAAATATACATATGTATGTATGTATAAATTATAATCTATAGTATATAATATAACACATTAATTAAGAAATATAATATAATATATATATATATATATATATATATATATATATATATATATATATATATATATATATATAATTATAATATTATTATTATAATATTATAAGGGAATAAATTCATAGATGTACCTCTCTTGAAACCAATCTAATATTTTATCCAGAGAGTGCTAATATTTATAGAAAGTGAAGTTGTGGCTTCCTTCATATGGCATGACAATTCACTATGTGGGGAGGAAACATTTATTCTTTGGGTCAACTTGAGCAATGGTGAAATTGTGGGGAAGGGAAATACCATACAAACAATGTAAGTGGTGAAAATTTTCAATATGATTTTGGCAGTGATGGGTAGGGGAAATGACTTGGTATTTTAGGGGATATTTTATGCCAAATGGGTTTGTATAATAAACAAGAATTAGATTTAAAGTCATGATGAGATTTACATAACCTACACCCATAAAAAAGGGATCTATAGATTATAGGGTGGTGACATCTTTGATTGGCAACTTTGTAATTTCAATAGTGGATAAGGATTCCATCTGCATCATTTTTATTAAAAAAGGGATCAACATCCCATTTGTGGATTGAATCAACATTGAAATTTTGTTGACATAGGGACATGACATTAATCTCCTAGAGTCTATCTTGTAGCTTCCATTCATCCATGACACCAATACATTGACACTTTGGAAAATTACATGAAGGATAAGAAAATAAAAAAAAACAATCACTTGAACTCCTATAAGAAAGATGATCACAATTGGAATCTATCTTCGTAAGCATATTATTTATCCTTTCTAGAAAAAAATATAAGGAAGCACTGGTTGGGAAAAAAATGTTTTGGAAATATTATTAAAATTAAGATT
>JARHVA010003931.1:1515000-1580000 GCA_037957365.1 Torreya grandis
AGAAACATATTATATCATGTTGATTTTTCCTATTTATACATGTATGCAAACTAGATGAAATATTTGTATTCATTTTGATTGTTTTGTAAGAGATGAACTATATTTATAAATTGAATATGTGTATGAAAGTAATGTAACAATAAATATTATCTAAATCAAAATAAAATTCCACTTCATTTTGGTTTTCTCTGTTCACATACCAAGTTTTTATGAATGAATTGGTAGAAATAAAACAAGAGATGGAAGTTATGATTTTTTATTTTGAAAGAGGTAAATTACAATACTTTTGAACGTTCAAAATAAATAATATCAGAAATCTAATACCCTCATATATGCACATACCATTTTCTATGTTTGTATGTTCATCTAGGTGATTGTCTACAATACAAGAGACTTGTTTAGATCTTGAAGAAGAAAAGTTATCTTTGATGGAAATGACTTAAATATTTTCTAAGATATTTTTCAATATGATTGACAAAATGTATTTCCAATTTTAAAGGAAACCAATCTATTAAAATGAAAGCACAAATCAAAACTAGTTACGTTTGGTAATAAATACAAATGAAGAGAATAAACCTATTTCTCTATCCAATTTACTTCTTTATTTGAATATGGAAAAGTAATATAACACAATAAAAATTTATAATAAATTTAATATAATAAAGAAAAAAAATATTCTAAATAAAATTAAATCTAGCATGATTCTATAATAAATCAGTTTAAGTGCATGTAGTGTGTTGGTAGGGGTTAGTGCACAAAGTTGGGGGACAAAAAGGGGCCTACCGATGGACATTATTTTACTAAAATTTCATAAATTTGAAGTTCTATAGATAATTTGAGATATCTACACTCCAAATTTGAAGATGGTGTAAGAACATGAAATGTATATTTCTTAGTCCAGTTTCCAAAACACTAATTTTTTAAAAAAATGGTTAAGTATAACTAGGACAAACATCTACAATTTGAATATGAACTCTTTTTACTTGTAAGAAAATAGAGTAGATAAATGGTTGTGTGGTGCGATGCACCATTGTTTGAGCAGAATTTAATGTTGTTTGAAGCCCTTTAGTGAACATTTAGATAATATATTCTTGTTTGTGACCTATATTTTTTGTTTCAATGAATAATTACTTTTATGAATTTTGAAAGTATATAGACCTTGAAAATTAACAAAAAAATGGATAGTTGGTTGTGCAGTGCCCCTAACTACCTCAAATTTTTATTTTTATTTTTTGAATGTGAGTATAATTAATGACCATATAAGTTTTTTTTCACTTCAATAAATGAAAACAAATTACATTAACATATATAGACATGCATATTTGTGTCATGTAGTGGCCTAAAAAAAGTATAGTTAGAAATCACCATTATTTAAAACCTTAAATTAGTACACAAATTATAAAAATAATATTTTTAAAAAGAGAAGAGCATGTTCATCATGATGGTAGTATGTTTTTGAATTTTGATATTCAAATTCATAGTGTATTTGGTGATCGAAGTTGAATTTTGTTATTTTTTATGAAAACTCTCAGACTCGATTGTAGATCGATAGGTCCAAGATTTTGGCTCAAGAATCCAATCCATTCTTAACCCAAAAGGATTGGTGTTTGAAATAAAATTACAATATGTGATCATGTTAATAACCTGATCAAATTATATCTTCATAACACCCAAAAACACAAATTTACTCTTGAGCTCAAATTATATATATATATATATATATATATATATATATATATATGTTAGTATATATTCTTGAGCTTCCTAATAGTGGTGTTTTTTCATGTGATACGAATAATTCCCCTAACCTTGGATGGTGAATTAAGGTATCTTGGTATCACATTAGACTTATAAAAAATTATAGGTATAACTAATTATAATTACTTGGTTGTAAGGTGTAACCCATTATACATTTTATGATATAACTAATTTTATCTAGAGATTTCATAAAATATATTTTTTATACCTATGGCCAAAAAATAGCCTTTCAAGTACCAATTTAGCTATGCATTATATGTAAATTGGGGATATTTCGAGCCCTTTCAACCTAATTGCATGACTATAAAATGTGATTTGGGGTTCATCATATCTAATTTTTTCATCTCATTTGAAGCTAAGAAACATTATTTATTCATGCAAGTTTTACATGTATAGAATATGGTTTTGACCTCAATAAACTTGAATGTCATTATCTAATGAATGCAAATGTTGATTAGTTCAATTGTGGAGGTAATTTAAGTTTAAAAGAGCCACATGAACCTATTTTAAATTGTATATGATGTGATTTGTTGTGAAATTAACTTTAATTTCATGTCATATATAAGCAATCAAAGAGTTGATTCATTTAATTCATGAGGAATTTGAGGCCAATTTGAACCCCTTCAATAGAAAGATATGATTTGGTAAAAATTTAAGTTTGATTCTATCATGAATTAATCTAATTAGTCAATTTATGCAATTAGGTGTGTGATTTGGGCAAAATTTAGAACTTAAGCCAAATTTATGGATCAACTAATTTTATAATGTATGAAACATGTATGTTTTAATTGACCCTACTTTTATAAAAAATGAAAACATGAAGGAAATTGTCAAAAATAAGTTGAATAAGCTTAAATTTTATTCATTTACCTTAGTGATTAGACCCTATATTCCAAGCCTTCAATCCTAAACCCTGTACCATTTACCTTAAACCCTAACCCATAACTCCTAAACCCTAAACCTTATAAATTGTAAAACATAAACACTAAATAAATTAATTTATCCCTAAGTGACATCCTTTCTATAGTAATAATTAGGTTCATAAGGATCAAATTGGGAGATATTACAGTACTCAATAACACAATCAACTAATTGGCTCAATCTGTGATGATGTGGGGGTTAATTTATCCCAAAAACACATTCTTTACTAACAAATATAGGTTCAAGGAGCTCCAATTTGCTCCAATTACCTTCACGATTTTACCTTATATACCATAACCCTTAATCCATAAAATTCATATTCCCTAAACTCTATAACATAAATATAAACTCTTTAAACCCTGAATCAATCATTTTAGCCCAACTTAACACCATTTAGATTAAGAATTAAGTTTATAAGGATCAGATTGGCCTCAATCATATGATTGATTGCCCCATTTTACTAATTCACTCAATATGAATGATGAAATAGGGTATAATGATAACCCCAAAACACATTCTATAGTCATAAATCAGTCCAAGTGATTAAAATTATCTTCAATTATCTTTGTGATTGGAGCCTATGTACCCTAAACCTTAAACCTTATAGGTATTAAACCCCAAACCCTAGAGTGTAAACCCTATACCATATACTAATCAATTAAAAATTAATTAACATTAGTTAGAGAAATAATTAGGCTTAAATCACATTATTTAGACCAAATCACATTACTCATTGTCCCAATTGACTATTTGGCTCAGTTTGTGATGATGTACGGGCTAATTGAGACCAAAAACATATTAGATCCTATGTAAAACCTAAAAAATATATGAATTAGACATTAATCTATAAAATATAAACCCTAAACACTATACCCTAGCTTGTAAACCATAAATTACCTATTTACAAATCGATTTAGCCCTAATTAACATCCTTTGTAGTAAAAATTAGGTTAACATTGTATAGAGAGATTAGACCTTATATACATCCCTAAATCTAAATCGTATGACCTAATACCTAATCCTTAAACCCTAAAACATGAACTGTAAGTGTTATGGCCTTGTACTTAATCTCTAAACCCTATGCACTAATGCCCTAATGCTATAATCCCTAATCAGAGTCAAAATGGGCCATATAAACCTTCTTACAATTTTATATGATGTGATTAGGAGTGAAATTAACCTTAATTTAATATCATATATAATTAACCAGAAAGTTGATTCATTTAATTAAGGATGCATTTTAGGCCAATTTGAATCCATTCAATAGGAAGATATGATTTGGGGTAAAATTAAGTTTGATTATGTAATGAATTTATCTAAATGGTCAATTTTTGAAATTATGGGTGTGATTTTGGAAAACTTGTGCCTCTAAACCAAATTTATAAATCGATTTATTTTATAATGTATGCAACATGTATAGCTTAACTAACCCTACTTTTATCAAAAATGCAAACATGAAGGCAAGTGTCATAAATAGGTTTAAGTAGCTCAAATTTTATTTAGTTAGCTTAGTGGTTAGACCGTATATACTATACCTTAAACCCTAAACCATTTACTTTAAACTATAATCCATAAGCCCTAAACCCAAATCCCTTTAAATTATAGACCCTAAACTCTAAACCAATAAATTTAACCCCAATTATAATCCTTTATAGTAAGAGTTAGAATCATAGGGATCAACTTGGTCAAAATTTCATCACTCATTACTAAAATTGGCTAATTGGCTCAATATATGATGATGTGGGGGTAATTGATAAAAAAATCACATTGTTACTCACATATTTCAGTTCAAAGAGCTCAAATTTTCCCTAATTGCTTTCATGATTTACATTATGTGCCCTAAAACCTATACCCTAAGACCTAATCACTAAATTTCCTAATCCATAAACTATAAACCATAAATATAAACACTTTAAACCTTGAACCAATCATTTTATCCTAGATTAACATCATTTAGACTAAGAATGAAGTTTATAGGGCCTAGTTCATCCTAAATCATATGATTGATTACCCCATTTGACTAATTAACTCAATATTCACAATGACATGGGGTATAATGACAACCAAAAAACACATTCTATAGTCCCAAGTAGCTCCAAGTGATTCAAATTGTCCTCAATTATATTTTATAGTTAGACATTGTGTACCCTAAATGCTAAAACTTATAGGTTTCAAACCCCAATCCCTAAACCATACACCCTATACCCTATATATTAGACCATAAACTAATTCTTTCATCACTAATTAACATAATTTAGATTAATAATTAGGTATATATTTTTTAATTTGGCTCAAATTTCATTATTCATTGTCCCAATTGACTAATTTACTCAATTTGTGATGATGTGTGGGGAGCCCAAAAACATAGTTGACCCTATATACAACCTAGACCATATATACATTAATCTCTAAGCACTAAACCCTAAACTCTAAACACTATACCCTAAATTGTAAACTGTAAGTTCCTTATTTACCAATTAATTTATCCCTAATTAACATCCTTTCTATTAAGAATTAGGTGCATATGGCATAGAGAGATTAGATCTTATATACACCCTTAAACCTAAAACATATGCCCTATTTCATAATCCTTAAACCCTATAACATAAATTGTAAGTCATATTTCCTTGTCCCTAATTTCTAATCTATATTAAAAATAATGCAACCATATTATTACATAACATGAACAAATTATTCAATAATGTGATCACTTTGTTCATATTATAGATAAAAATCTCTTTTTAACATCTTTTTAAATCCAAATAAATAATTTTATACCCATAAAATATTCTCTGTGTACTGCTAATTTTTACCCCACCTTTGAAAGTCTATCAATTATCCTTGATGCATGATGGATCACGTCCAAGAAGAGGAAGATGTTTAAGAATAAAATAATGGAAGAATTAGAAGATTTGAGATAGAAACACAAGATACAAGTACAAAAATATTATCTATGATAAGGTACAAACCATAATATTGATGAACCAAATGCCATAGATAATGATCCAATTGATAATTAATAACTAATCAATGATGAAATTGACCATAATGAATTTAATAATGATGAAATTGAACACAATAATATGAATAATAGTGAAATTGACAATAATGAATTAGATAATGTTGGATTTAGATTCAAATTTCCATGTTTTTTATTTTGTTGACGATGAGTCGATGTAGGATGGTTCCTCCGCACCCCTCCCCAACCGCCCCCCTCCCCCCGTCCCTCCCCCCCATGAATGAATAAAATTTGTTGGAAACAAATAATGATGAAATTAATAATCAAGAAAATTTCATGGAAAATTATAATGAGGAAATAAATAATGAATAAAATCTCATCCCAGTTCTAAATAATGAAAGTGATAACAATTTTGAAATACCCTCTTACAAAATTCCACCATTAAAAACAAGTACAAGAATTTTTCATTGAAATGACAAGTACCTAATTGAAGTTGATGAAAATATTTTAGAACCAATGAATAAAAAAATGTCTCATTGCCATTCAAGATCACTAGATCAATAAATTTGGGATAGTTTCTTTCATAATTTGGATTATGATAGTCAAAGATGTCAATTATTTGTTTCATTGATAATGATGAGACCTATAATGTGCACATTAAGACTAAGAAAATCTAACATGGATGATGAAAACAATGAAATCATTAAAAATATACCTCATGCATAACATAATGTATGCTCAAGATTTTAACGTTGCTCAGTATATACTTATAACTTGTGCAGTAAGTGGCCAAACAAGGAAAAAATGAATGCTTTCAAGAAAAAGATGAACACTTAATATAAACAGAAATACATTAATGAAATCAATTAAAATACATCAAATTGATAATGAACTCAGTACCAATGAGCTCTAAGAAATCTCTAGTAGATTCCCATGAAAGGACAACGCTATATCTGATTCTCTTAAAGAGTTAATTGTTCATTTTTTGAAAGATAATACATGAGTTTTGTTAAATGTAAGAGATGTAGTGAATAAAATATTTGGTTCTCATAACTTTGAACCACATCTAAGACATTTCTTGGATATGACTAAAACATAATTGTACTACAAGTTGTTGGGAAAACATCCTCAAATTTATATTTGTTAAAGATATTTTTATATGGCCAAACATTATTATGTAAAAATAAATCACACATGAACCACTTGTTTTTGTAATTAATATGTTGAATTTTCAATGCAATATGATGTTTTTCACCATATTTGTTGTAATTTTAATACAAAAATATTTTAAAGCAATGTGGCATTGAATTTCCACCAGAATCAGCCTGGGAATTTATTTAAACTATTTTTTACAAAAGAACAGATGGACAATTATTTTATAATAAATCATGTTTAGATGTAAATTGTACAACTTATTTTATATTTATAAAACTAAAAAATTATATCCATGAGGAGAGGACAAGTTTAATTTTATAGGAATTAGTTGGTTTAAGATAATATAAATCAGTGACTTATAAAGTAAGATATGGGAAAGAATCTCAAAGGTGTGAGCTTGTTACAAAAAAGATACTTGTTTCCAAAATTTTTGTCAAATTTAGGTATAAAATTATATTAGTATCCAAGGTACACACATAGGGATAGATGGTTGGATGAACATTTCAAGGTAAGTAAGGATACATTCCCATTGGGTTTTATTGTTTCAATAGTTGAATTTGCTGAAAATTACACATTCAAACCATAAATGGAAGTTCAATCATAGTATTAAAACTCATCATAGTTTTCCATATTAATTCATATAAAATTCATGAATGCACCTAATAGTATAGAGTGACAATAAAAAATATTATGTACCATTTTTAAATCAGTGGTGACTAATCACATTCTTATGAGTATGTTTAAAGATATTTTAAAAAGTTGTGTGAATAGTTGAGTCAAATGAACATTACTTTAAATCAACATTAAATTTGGTCAGAGAATTGCACATAGCTATTTAAAAATGCATGTATGTTTTATTAGTTGAATAAGATACATGTTACCATTCATGTAGAACACATTTGGAGTTTCGCCAATGGTGTCCATGGAAAAGGGGAGCATGATGGTGCTAGAACATGTGTAAAAAGAGTTATTGCAAGGGAGAAGTTGAAATTTAAAGAGGGTGTTGATTTGACAGATGCAAAAATTATGGTTGAATGGTGTAATGAGAACATGTGTCATGGTTCTCAAACAAATTATATTATTCTTAGATATTTGTGGTTAATGGAAGAAGAATACTTGAAAAAGTGTGAGGATTGTATGACTCTAATGGGTTCAAGTGAGCTCTATTTATTCTTAGCTCAAATTCAGGTTCTTGATCTATTTATATGGGATACTTGAAATGTTTCTATTATACATGAGTGTACTTTGTCCAAATTGAGTATGACTCATAAGAGTGCATGCATGACTAGAGTTATAAGCCTTTAATTCTAATTAATACATCTTAGTTTCAAACAACATTGTAACTTAAATATATGACATTATTAGATGATTCTGACCATGTATCTGATCTAGTACAGCCAGGTAGAATATTTTTCAATATGTATAATTTATTGTCATTATATATGTTCATAGTGTCACTCAAATGGGTTTTTATGATATAGGGCATGTTTTTAGAAGTATTGAAGATGAGGAAAATGAAGAGGGAATAGATTAATACTTTTTTCAATGTGTAGAGAGATAGAAAAATTAGCCTCCCCATTTATTGATGGAGAAAGCGTTGACTATTCCACTGGGGTAGTGGTAGTTACTAGAATTTAGTTTCAATGATATCCTATAAAAAAATAGATCAATGGTTATTTTAAGAGTTTGAAATGCACAAGAAGATACTACATTATTCAAATTTGATTCTTCCAATAAATATTAAATTAAAAAAATATCATGGTAGGCCATTAAACAAGACACTATGCAAAGTTCAAGAGTCAAACAATGAATCTATTCTTGATACTATCAAGGTTAGAGTAGATCCTAGTGGTTCATTAGATTAAAATAAATAGGTATGTTGACATTTCAAATGTAGATGTAGTCAATTTTACCAAATGTTTTTTATTTTCTAGGTAGTACACATGAATTTAATATTTAATTACTTACTGATAATTTTTTGTACATTAGTGATGCCAAATAAGCTCCCATATTCACGTGGTTGGCACTGTCAGCAAAGAATTACATATTCTTCAAAGTAAGAGGAGCTAAATTTTTACGTACTTAGTGTTTTCATTCTCCTAAATGGTAATTAAAATGTACTTCTAGGTGAATTTAAATTTCATGGTAGTGAAAGAACATGTGATTTTCCTATTTACATGTGATCTAAGTAATAGATTCTCAACTATTGGTCTCAAAGGCAAAAATGGTACTTGAAGCTCAAATAATTACTTTTTCAATGCCAAACATTTGTATTTCAGACCCATCACTATAAATTGTACCATGGATTGCTCTTAAAGGTTCCACATAATCACTTTTGGGTGAGATTAGAGGGCTTAAATAGATAGGTGAGGGATTTAATAGTTCACCTAAATGAGTTAGAAGTTTAATTTTACACATGTTTTAACTTAGGCTAAAAAATGCATTATTATTGTATTGGGAAGGGCGTTATTGAGGACAAAATGTGTGGGGGATTTATCAATAAGACCTGATGGGAGGCCAACAACCTAGTTCTAGAGGTTATCCACCCCTCAAATGTGTTATCAATGTTTCTTTTTATTCAATAAGCATTGGAATTAGAGTTCTAAGACCCTAACTTCAACTTTATTAATTTTTTTTTTAGTGTTTCTATGCTCCTGAATGGTAGTGAAGATGTAATTCTATGTGGATTTGAATGTAATAGAGGTTTGATAATTTTTAATTCACTTATATAGATGTCATTAAAGCAATATATTCTCAACTGGAGGTTTCAGAGGTAAAAATGGTAGTTTGAGCTCAAGTATTTATTTATTTAATGCCAAAAAGTTGAATTTTAAGACCCATTACTATAACTTACGCCATAGATTGATCTCTAAGGTTACACCTGATAGGTTCAAGGTGATATTAGTGGGATTAAAAAGGAATGTATGGACATGATGGTTCACATAAATGACTTACAACTTTTATTTTATGTGTGTTTCAACTTAGGATTAAAAAATACATTTATGTTGTATTGGAAAGGGTGTTCTTGAGGCCAAAATTAGAAGCAAGTTTGTCAATCAGATGTGATAAGAGGCCAAGAACCTAGTCCTAGATGTTATCCAACCCCTCTCCCCCTGAACATCTTTTCAGTGCTAGTTTTTTTTCATGAAGCATCAAAATTTAAGTTTTTTAACCACATCTTCAATGTTGACAACATCTATTGTCAATGTTTTGTGCTCATGAATGGTAGTGAAAATTTACTTGTAAGTGGATTTGAATGTCATGGAAATGTGATCACATGTAATATGACTATCTAGACATTATCAAAGTGGTAAATTCTTAATTAGAGGTGCCAAAGGAAAAAATGTTAGTTAGAGCTCAAGAAGTTGCATATTCAATGCCAAAAATTTACATCTTAAGACCTATCAATGCAACTTTTGCCATGGATTTCACTCGAATGTTCCACCTAAGTGCTCTAGGGTGTGATTAGAGGGATTAAATAGGTAGGTAAGGATCTGATGGTTCATGAAAATGACTTATAGGTTTCATTTCAAGAATGTTTTCACTTAGTCTAAAAATATACATTTTTATTATATTTGGAATGACATTCTTAAGGCCAAAATGGGTAGTGAGTTTGTTGATCGGGCATGATGGGAGGCAAAGAACCTAGTACTATATGTTATCCTCCCCATTGGACATGTTGGTAGAGCTAGGTTTTGGTCAAGATGAAGGTTTACATTTTAATACTTTACTTGGAACTAATATTTTATGATTGTACTTATTTTTAATCATTTTATGGTTCAATGGAAATTATTTATTTATTTTCAAATGATGTAGGGAATCTGTGTTTAACAAATTCAATTTTCTAGTGGCATGTATCTATAAACGTTTTGACTTTGAACAACTCTATCAAGCTCTTTCTATAGGACTATAGTAGACCATATCTCCATGATTATTATTCCTCAAACAACCATTACTTGAGTGTAAAACTACCCATTCGTCTTCCTAAAACCACTCAATCATCGACACAACTATAACTTGGCATGGGATGTTATCTATAAGCTTAAATGACATTGTTAAACATTAAATTTTTTTAATGACATTTGAAACACAAAGATAAGGATGTTATTCCACTTTTATCACATATTTTAGTAATCTTCATAAATATTTACAATATTATCCATTGGTATATCCTTATCCTCATGGAAAATAAAGTTTTCCATAATCTTGATCCAGCTATCCCTCTTTCCTTAACCTCCTACATACTCTACTGAGTCATACTACTTCCCCTACACTCCTAAACCACACATCTTCATGAAACTCACTTAATCTCTCTTTTCTCACCCACTTTTGCATGAAAGTGTATTTTAAGTTTTCAAGTTCATTTACAGGCTACCATAGTTTGGGATATTTTCAAAGATCAAATGTCAAAGATCAGTTATATAAGGCATAACACCCTTAAGGGATAGACCTAAATATCAATAAAACTATTAATGGGTGTTTATTTGGGTCTATATACCTCAATGGGGAGTTGAAGTATGTTAGGAGTGAGGTGTCAAAGTGTTAAAAACTAGTCTCAAGAATGTGCATTAGGCTTATTTGGGCAAACAAAGGAAAAAAGTGAAATAAAGTGTAAAAAAGTGTGGAGGCCTTTGAAATTATATTGAGTGGGTTGAATGAAGGTTGTATAGGTGGATATAAAATCCATAGGATTTTTTCTTGAAAGTATTAAGGAGGAGTAAGTCATCTAGGCATAGCCAAGTGGCGTAGGTTTGAGGATAGTAAAGGAGTTGAGTTAAAAATAAGTATTTATAAATATCGCATATAAATATAGGATAATACTAATCATATGTGGAATATATAAGAACAAGAATCAAATATGTCATACAAATAGCAGGCCTAGTTTTAAGAAAAGCTAGCCAAAAAGGCATTATAGCTGATGAAGGTGAATTATCATGTTTACTATTATAGGTATTAGAGTGAGAAATTTTTAGGGATTTATGAATTATTTAATGTCTCTACATTATACAAGTATGATCATGTTTGGGTATGGGACTTAATTGAAATCAAATTGTGCTAATGATCAGAAAAGTTACAAATGGCTGATGACAAATGCCAAATAGATAATAGCATCATTAGTTTTTTCCACCATATATAACCAAATAAAAATAATAATTTAAAAAAATATGGGAGATTAATTATTAATTGCATTGAATATAACAAATTTTTAATCCTCATTTATGTACAACATTAAATACGATATTTGGAAGATAATAGTTTGGAAGATCAAAACAACACTATATGATAACATTTTAAATTAAATTTGAAAATAAATTACATATATTAACAAAATTCAAATGAAAAATACAAAAAATTATATAGGCACATGTATAATGTCAATAATACATATATTTACATAATAAGAATAACAAAAATTACATCTACCAACATAGTATGTAATGTTGGGTGATTGTCATATATGCATATATGATGCCAAAAATTTGTATATTTCCATATAGGCATACAAAAACTACATCTCATGTAAGATATCCTAATCATAAAATAGCCTCCCTCTATTTTCCTTTCTTAAAGAATGCTCTACCTGTGATGCCCTATTGGTAGATGGAAATCCCTCAAATGCCTTGGATTGATCTAAAGTCTAACTTTGGGTCATATGCTCATAGCTCACCTACAAATTAACCTAATCAAATACAACTATTATTGTAAAATTAACATAAAATACATTCAAACACTTTTTAAGAAATTAATTTTAAAATATAACAAAAAATCATTTAAGCATGCACTTACTGAAAGGTCATGGTCCTACTCAATCTAATATTGATGCTCAAATTATTTAGTGGAAAGCTTAGTTATACAAACATTCATATGAAATAGGGAAGAAACATGAGAAGTTGACCAAATAATCATCTAACTGGGACTATGCGATGTCATGGGACAACCCTTCATACACAATACAATCACATAAATTATATTTTCCCCAATTATGTATTAATTTTTTTAAAACATGTCTATTTTTATAATTCAAAATTATAAGTTAATATATACCTTTGTCAGTGCCTGTGTGGATGGCATTGTAGCAACAATTCTTATGTTTGTATCAAATCATAGTGATGGAGGAGTGTCTACTTGAGACAACAAATGAATGTAAACAAAATTTCATTTACTTTTATATAAAGTATCAAAGATATATATGGCAAGTTTTTCTCTTTTATTAAACTAATAATGTATTTAATAGCATTGTACTTGAATATTGAGATCCTTTATAGATAAATTTAACCTAAACTTACAAGGTAAATATAAATATAGTAGATATACATAAAGCATAATATTAACTCAAAATTGTACCTCTATATAAGTAAAAGGCGTTTTCCTAACACAGATAAATGTATTAGTGGATGTCCCAGTAGATGGATCCATATATGTAAATAATGGCTAAGTTAAATCAAATGTAGACTGTGATGATGAAGTCATCATCTCCTCCCGGGAAATTAAAAATTTGGCATATATTATTAAATTTATATCTAAATTAATTTTTAGCTAAAATAAATTTATGAAAACCAAAGTTCCCATTAACGAAGTAGTAGAAATAGTTTGCAATCTTACTAATATTGAAATTGCGAATCTAGTTGCTTTGTGTTTGAACTCTAAATTTTTCACCTTTAAAGGTATCATTTATGAACAATGTGAAGGCATGGTGATGGGATATGTCTATCTCATATGTTTACCAACCTCTTTAGGGAAGAATATGAAGATTTGTCACTTATTTATTTTTTCATTAAAACCAAATTGGTGGAAAATATATGTTGATGATGCTAGCTTATGTTGGCAACATGTATTAGATAAATTAGAGGAGTTCCGTACCCACCTCAATAATATGTGTCCTAGCATAAAATTCATCAAGAAAATTGAGATAGAGAAAAAAACTACCTTTTTAGATGTCCTCATGCTTAAGAAAGATGATAGGTCATTATTTAGAAAGGTCTATAGAAAAGGCACACATACAAACCTTTACCTACATGCCACCTTCCATCACCATCCTTCACAAAAAGTAGGGGTTATTAAAAATTTAATCGCTAGGGCCTTTAAAATTTTTGATAAGGATAACATCGATCATGAAATCAAACACTTATATAAAGCTTTTAAGTTGAATAGATACTCGGGTAAATAAATAGATGGGGCTATCAAGCAATTTATAGAAAATATTAATAGAGATAAAAGTAAGGAGTATTTGGTATAAGGATCCATATCCTATGTGCCTTATGTCAAAGGAATTTATAATAAATTATATAAATTTTTTAAATGCCATAATATTCACTTCACTTTTCTTCCTATCAATAAGTTACACATGAGGTTAGGTTCGACTCAAGACAAGTTGGACCCAAACCTTAGAAGTGGTGTCTATAAGGTTGATTGTTCATGTGGTATACCTTACATAGGGGACACCAGAAGGTTAGTTAAAATGATATTTAAAGAACATTTGACAAAAATTCATCTTGAAAGGAAGGAAAAATCAGCCCTTGTTGAACACTCATTCAAGTCAAAACATGCTATCAATATTGAAGAGGCTACAATTTTAGTAACAACAGATCAATTCCAAAAGTGTAATTTAAAGGAAGCCATATAAATTTTGAAACACCCTAATAATTTAAACAAAGATGAGGGGATACAAATTAATAATTCACAAAAGCCTATATTTTATAATTTTTTTTTCTATTAGCGAATGAGGGTAGATTTAGGATTGATATAGAGAGATATTATTGGTTTTATCTTAGTTAATTCTCATATCTTTGGTTTAAAATTATTTAAAAAATTATTTACTCTTAAATTAAAAAATAATAGTTTACCATTTAAATACATAATAGGCTACCTTGTAAATACTATAACTAAGACTTTTTGTAATTAAATTTAAACATAATTAACTTAAAAAAAATTATAAGAAAAGTAATTTATTATCATATCATTTCTTAATATTTTAAATATTATAAATTTTAAATCACTCAGAATTTACTATTTTATTTTTTTTATGTTTTTTGGTTTTTATAACTAAATGCAATAACTAATTTATTCTTCTTAGGAAAACTTTTTACAATAGCTATTTTTCCTTCAATTTTTAAGGTCTAGGCTTTTGTTATTCTCACATATGATTATTTCCTGATGAAAGATCATAGAAGTGGATACAAAATGCGTCATCTTAAAAATTTCACATATTTTCTTCCAAAAAATAATTTTGTTAAATTAAATTTACAAATATATCTTAAATTTAACATGAAATTTATATAAAATATATCTACATCTATGTAGTGGCTAATGTCTACACACAAAATGTGTGTGAAAAAAAATCATCACTCATAATTATATTATCTAAGCCATCCAAAACAAAAAATATCATTTTCATCATAAGGTCTAGTGCATATAGATCCAAAACATCTATAAAGGTGGGGTTGGGTATGCACACTAGGGGTTGCATCTCTATCATTGATCTTTGATATCTTACTCATATGTTGAATGAGTGTATCAGTGAGTAAACTAAGTCCATGCAAATCATCGATCTCGATGACCTCCTATACTATAGAGGGGATATCATTTTTAGGTAGATTTTGGATATGGATCGTTGTAGGATAATTAGGTTTATGACGTGTACCTAGTCAATCCTATGTAGAGCCTTTCCTTCATATATGAAACTCACTATAATGAAAATAGTTGTAATATCATTAAGTAAAAACTCACAATAGAGTTTTATCAAAAAATACAATAGGAACTTATGGTTGTTACATGATGGAGAATCAAACATCATCCACCATTGGTCCCATAAATTGGTTATGATTAAATTATGTTGGTAGTGATGGATTATAAAACATTTAGCAGTTACTATAAATGTTATGTTGGTGGATGGGTTAATGAATAAGGCACAAATGGAGGATTTTGTTATGTCTTTGTTCATCACCTCATGTGTTAATAATTTTTCAGCATACTAATCCATAAAACTATGCCCATATGAAAACCATCTATCAGTTTGACTCATTACAGAGTCAATTTGACTTAATAATGACTCTAGGGAATTGGATAGATAGGTTTGGTGGGGGTGGCTATTTGTGGTGGGATTCCTCATTCTCCTATTTAAATTTTTAATTTCAATTTTGTTTTTTGCATTGTGGTCAACTAGACTCTCATGACTTCCTAGGGGATTTTATGGAAATGTAGGAGGGTTAGGTGGAGGGTTAAGAGGAAGGCTAGGATGAGGAATAATAGGGTTAGATGAAGCATTATGAGGAGGGTTAGGATAATTAGTAATAAGGTTCAAAGGATGGTTTGTTAAAAATAAATACTTTACAAATTAAACAATGAAAATAATAAAAAATTACTAAAATTTAGGGTTAATAGCTGTAGATTTTTATCACTTACCTCTTCTACATAGTGAAATTGTTAAATAGTCAATGTATTGAGCTTCCTACAAGGAATTTTAGAATGTATTTGCATCACTATGGCTAAACATGATAAATTTAATGCAAAATTAATAAATTTTGTGTTTGATCTCCCTTTTTTATCTTTTGCATTTGAAACAAAGAATGCATTCATGTTATTAATGTGACCGCATTATTGGTTTTAAATAACATGATTGCATTATGTATTAACATAATAACATTATGGATTAGTAATTACTGATCCATAATTTAAATATTACAACCTCATTATATCAATAATGTGATCACATTATTGACATACTGAGATCATGTTATGGGTAATGTCTAAAGAATTATCCCCAAAATTTATGCACATACCCTTAGGATAATCATCAGTATGTTAACCTTGTATGCTATTGCATAAATAATGAAAACTCTCTAGCTAGAGGATGCACAAACTCTATAATAGGATGGGAAAAGTAGAGGACATAATCCACAAATGAAGAGAAGCTAAACTGAGGATGGCTAGTGCCTTGGCTTGAAAAGTTTAAATTATTTTCGCCAAGAAAACTTATTCACTTTCATTTGTGTAGTTGACTCAAAAATAATAGAGGCTAAATCTTATGGAAATTTTAGCAAGTCTATGGATGAAATAGATTCTCAATTATAACTTCTAATGGTAATTTTTGGATCTCAAATTAGGCTAAAATTTAGCTTCTTATACAAATAGATGGGATCTTGAATGGGGGAGTTTAAATAAGTGTGATAGTGATTTCAAATTGAGATGAAATAAATAAGACTAAAAGTATAAGAGGGAGTGAACTAGGTTAGATTATAGGTAAACACAAGGGGATACAAATAAGAAACATGAAGCTAGTTGTGCAAAACAAATGAAAATTGGAATTATGAGAGCTAATTTTAGAAGGTGTTTCAACTATGATAAAACTATCACTTTATGCATGGGGTGGTTAAAAAAATGCTTATTAAGATGGAAAAATCATAGCTAAACATTTTAATAGCACCTCATATTCAATATAAAACCACCCCTTTAACATCAAAATCACTGCTTATGTTATACAACTACCACAATAGTTATGTAAAATAATGGGTGGTTAGATAATAAAGAATGGATGTTCTATTACATTTTTTTATGGTTCCATAACCTAGGGTTAATTTTTGAATCAAACTAAGAATGTCTATGAAGGTCATAATCAAGGGGACTGAAAGGGGTAAAAAGAGGAATAAGGAATCATAGGGAGGGAATAGAGATAGAGAGTTCCCTATATAGCACAAAATAAGAGGTCATTACATCATCATTAAATTTGTATTAGAATTGTTACACACTATAAGTGTTGGGTGCATACATATTTCCCCCTTGGGAGGGAACCTTGTCGTGAGTTGGAAAGGTGTAGTCCCGAATAAGGTATATGAAATGGAAATTAGAGGTCAGAAATACTTACGTTACATACCTAAATGCAGGAACAAAGCTTGTTGAGACTCCACATAACTTGTAGATAGAAGACAAGATTCAAATTTGATTTTAAAGAAAATAAAAATTCATTATATATAACCAAAACATGGAAATAATATATACCATGCATGTGGGGAAGATCATACTACCTAGAACATCCCATCAGGGGATTGAACCTATTGCCAATCCATATTTACCTATAAAACTATAAAACTTGTTATAAGAGAACATATAAACTTATTAAAATGTTAGTGATAAAATACTAGTTTTGGGATCTGGGAAAGATAATTTATACATGTGAGAAAAAAAAAACTGAATAAAATTTCATGTCGTAGATGAAAAATGTTTGAATCAAAATGGCTAGTTTGGGGCCTAGTATATTCAAAAACTTGCCAAAATTGTTCATTTGTGTCATTTGTCTTGAGAGACATTTTTGAACTCTAGATTACCAATGATAATTTTGTGTACAGAATTATTCAACATAATAAAGTTGAAGAGAGGATGGTAAACATACCAGTGAGAGGTAAATCCAAGAATGATTAGTTTTGTTTTTGCTAACTTTTTCATTTTTTTGTAAATTTGAAATTTCAATCAAATTTTAGTTGAAATCTAATGAATTTGTTAAAAAATTGCTTCATGATCATTGTGAAAGGGGTTAGTTTATAAATTTATCAATTATTTTAGGTTTTGGGTATATTAGAATGGCTTTTAGGGTCCTTTTATGGAGGTTGTTTGTGACTAGTGGAAATGTTACTCGAGTTACAGAATTGTCACCCTTTGTAAGGTGGTAGTTACTTAACCATTGCAATGAAGTTATGATATAATTTTATTAAGATAGTTATAAAACTAATTGGTGTAGTTACAAAACCATTTTAGGGTGGTTTCTCAACCACTATAGGGTGGTTTCATAACCACCATCTACAAGATAGGGTAATTTTGTACATTGAGGGAATGTGAATGCTTTTGACTTTTCTAAATTGTGGAGTTTATTTATTTCACTGATGTATGGTCTCTTTAATTTTCTTAATGGTTCTCTATTTTAGGGATTAAATAAAATTAGGAGTGTCTACTTCAAGTCTTATCACTTTTGATAGATGATGAGTTAGCCCTACTTGATCGAATGGGGATACTTAATATAGAATAGGCTGAGATAAACCCCTCTTCTAGCTATTTATTATGCAAAATACTAACCTATTGGGACTATAAAAAAATCACTTTAATGTTCCTTGAAACCCTAGGATAATGGATTATCACTCACATGGATGTGTATCAAATCATCAATATTCCTACGATTGATCTATTGGTGTCCATCTATGATTTGATAGTCATTGTGAGGCCCATAGTTGAGAAGAACATTTTGGAGACTCCAATGCACATGAAGTGGGTGTGAAGTATATAATGGGACTTTATCAAATTGGAAGATAGGAAATCCATAATATGAGTGAGACCATCATCAACATCTTTATCTCCTAATTAATGGGGGACAATGGAATTGATAAGATCTTATATAATTGGCCACCAAACATGTGACATATAGAGGAGAGGAGATCATTATGTTTGGATCTAAGAGATATTGGTTCATACATAGAAATATTTGTATTGAATATCTCACATGAGACCCTTCTTATTATCCACTTGAATATATTATGGTTTGTGTTTATGAGAAGATGATTTCCTACTAGAGGGATGTGTCAATTTGGGTACTAGGGGACATTAACATCATTAGATGGGAAGATGTGGTGACCTCTCACGATTCACCCTAGACTATTGGGTCTTTGATGGAAAAATATTTTATATCCCTACCTTACCAATACATAGGTGGAAATGGGATAATTAAGGAGTCTAACTCATAGCAGTCATTAGGGCCACCTAGATTCAAGACATGATACAAGTCGAGGTGCACCCTATGGATTGAGTGCCTTAGTAGTTTGGTACGACATATATGTAGGAAAAACAAAAATAAATAGAGTTCTGTATAGTGTACCCATGAGGTTATATACATGAGATTGGTATGACTATCATGGTGTATGATTTTGATAGGGGTACCAGTCACCTAACCCCTTTAATAGTTAGCTAAATGAGAAGGAAAATAGGTTTTTATATGTACATCAACATATGGGTACACTACTACCCCCAATATTACCATAATGCCATGGAAAATAACATAAAAATTAGACATGATATGGATAGGGTGGGGATTTATTCCATGATGATTTGTAGAAGGATCTTGACATAGATGATGAGAAGGTTGTAAATGATGACTCCGATCCTGAGTTGCATCAGGGAGATTAATATAATTTGTTTATTTTTTGCATTCATGATTACAATTTATATTTTGATTTATTATAGTTAGTTGACTATTTTTATATGTGTTAGATTTTTTTGTGTCATTTAGATATGATTTATCTTCTGTACCTTATGATTATAGATATTATGGGCACATGGAGGATGACCAGGGAAACCCTGATTAATCTATTTTAGCTAAGCATTCATTAGAAGTGGGACCAATTATTGGTGGATCCTTAGATTCTTATAGGGATCAAGCATCATACATATGTGTTTGAGTAAGCATATCATGCCTTAAAAATGATGATGACATTGAGGACATATAACAACACTCTATTAGCAAGGGTAAGGAAAGTGAAATCCCTAGTGGACACCACAATAAGATGAGGAGGTGGCATATCCTCTAGTCATAGGAAATGGAGGATGACATAAAATGGAGGATTAGGGTGAGTTCATCCTCCCATAAACTAACTTGTAGATATTGAGGCAACATCAAAGGGATGTACTATCAGAAGACATTACTAGAACCAAAGCTGCAAGTATTCTTCCACCTTAGCTTCATCCCAAAGGAGGAGGACATACTTTTGAGACTTATTGTAGGTGTTTTTGGTATACCATATTATATGTTTATTCTTTTTCAAATGAATTATGTCATATTGGCCATCCATAGAGGCACTTTTATTAGATATATTTATTGTATAAACTTGATAGTTCACTTGATGTGTGTGTGTGTGTGTGTGTGTGTGTGTGTGTGTGTGTGTGTGTGTGTGTGTGTGTGTGTGTGTGTGTAGATGTTTTGGCATATATCCATTGATCATTATGTGATTTGATTCTTTATTTTCATATCATCTTCTTAGTTTACGAAATCTAGAGGAATATATATGTGATGATGTATTTATGTGATCTTTTTTTGTTATGACAATATAGGAAAATGCTTATGTCTATGTAGAAACAAAATATATGAAAATGATTGAATGTGATGGATTTACATAGGTGACTATAACTATGATAACATTTCTCTTATAGGCAATTAACTAATCACTTTGTTCACACAATATATGTCTTTGAATTTAAAGTAAGGGATGAAAGGGGGAAAATAGAATAAATGTGAGACAAATCATAAATCAAAATTTCATAAGAAAAAAGAAGATGACATAATCTGTATGATCAAAGAAAAATGTGTGATTATTGTCAAAATTAAAAAAATTGACTTTATTGGATTCATCTATAGATAACTTATTGTGACATATTTTGTAAATGGGAAAAGGTTACATTATTTAAATGAAAACATATAGACAACCCTTTTTAAGGACTTTATTTTTAGATACTCTTTCTGATTTGACTTTACTTTTGTATTTATATTATACTTCTTTTTCAAATCCACTATACTTAGTCTCATGTGACTAGGAATACATATGGGCTGATCACCAAAGGATAGATATAGGCAAGTAAGGGCATCTCTTCATAATTCCAACCTAACGCAACTTGTACGATATGAGGGATCAACATCAAAGGTTGAAATAAGGAAAGAGATATATGATTTCAAATTTTCAATTTGCATAAGATTTTGATTTTCATATAATTATCCACTTTTCTATTTGTAAGGTATTCACATCATAAATCTCAGCCTCATACATCTATTAAGATGCAAGGGGCTCACCACCTAGGACCAACATGGCCAGGAAAAGTTATTTTATTCTATACATGCTAATATTTTGTTTTCCAATGGCACCATAAATGGTAGAATCTACCATAGACAAGTTTATATACTAGATTATATGATATCAACTTTTCAATGTTATAGAAGAAGATGTAAGGAAAGAGGTGTAATATGCTCACAAGAACTAAGATAAAAACTAATGTGGCCTACAAATTTTTAGAGTACCTACTATAGGGTGATAAAGAAATGTGAGAATGAGGTAAATGTGATGTGTCTCATTTTTTAAGTTTATGTATTATGTAAACTAACCAACTAAAAAATCATGAGACAACACATCTATTGTACTAATGGATATATAATGTATGAAAATGCAATACAGGTGAAAATGGAGTGATGTATGAGAACATACAAATTTATTAGATGCAAATATTTCACAGACACACCAATATCTTATCCCTCTAAAGTGCATGATTGATAGGCTCCATTGTTTAAATATTTTATTACCAAGTAGGGGCCCAACCAATTGATTCTAAATTTATAACCCTCTCATTTATTTTTGTTAATTTAACTATCGAGCCTAAGAATGAGGTCTCCGACATGTATTAAGAGTTCAAGAATAGTTTTTTCTATTACTATATATGTAGTTAGCACAAGTTATGTTATTTTTTGTAGTGATGAGATGATGCTTATCCAAGAGATATAATTCATATAGGTGCCCCTCTTTGTATTATTGTTCATTAAGGACACCTTGAAGGGATATGGAAAGGCTAGGTATTTACACTTATAAGGTTTTAAAAACCTCAAACCAAAACACTAGTGAATACAGGGTTTCCCCTATGGGTTTGTTGATAGTTATTCTATAAGTATAAAGTGTTGGATAATGCTGAATATGCCAATTACATTTAGAGTCTCTAAATTTTTTGACGAGAATTAATTTTAAGGTTTTTTTTGTATCATTATATTGGATGTTATCATGTGTATAATACATTGAGCCCAAGTGTTGTGATATATTAAATTTATTTCATAGTTCATAAACTTTAGGATTCTTGAAAGGGGACCTATTATCTATAATGATGACCTTTATGACCCCAAATTGACAAAGGCTCTAGTTCAAGATTAACTTTGAAATGAATGATATGGTCATATTTATCTAGGGTATTTCTTATACCCATTTATTGAAATATTAAATCATTATGATGATGAAATGATGACCATCTAATGAAGTAGGGGACAGTTTACCTATTAAATCTAAACCCTAGGTATAAAAATGCCATGAAGTGATGATTGGTTGTAGTCCATTGGTGTGAATATGTATTTCTTGTGAAATTTTTTTGGCACTTCTCACATTTGCATACATATTCAACAACATCATGTTATCTATTAGGCCAAAAATATCCCATGGTATGGATTTTTTGATCAATTTTGTGGTCACCAAAGTGTCCACTGCACACACTACTATGACAATGAATGAGGACTTTTTCTAACACCTCTTGGTAAAAAAATTGGAGAAACATGATGTATATAGATGTATGATAATTGATTTCATATAAGATAATGTAATTGGATGTGATAACACAAATACATCTCCTCTATTTTGAATTTGTACCTTTAGGATATATTTGATCAACTAGGTAATTAATGATGTTTGCATACCAAAGAGAAGAACTGATGGAATAATTTTCTATATAGCATATCACCTCATCTCTTAAATTTGTATCAACATTGTCATTAACCTATAGAGTGGAATCAACCAACAAATCAGTGATGATATATCCTTTAATATACTTTGGTTGTTATAAGTCAATTTAAACTCACTTATGACTATAATGAATTACCCAAACTTACATGAGAGAGTTAGATGGGTTAGGAATGTTAGTAAGGCTTGAAATCTTACAATAATTTTTTTTTGTTTATTAACTATATAGTGTCATAGATATTTGGTTTCAAACACTATTTTTAGGCATTCATTTTCTTCTTACATGTGTTGTGTCCAATAATTAACAAGGGTTCAACTATTCAAATACATCATGCATTCCTTACCATCATCTTTTTATTGAGCTAACATACATGTGAGGGATACCTTGGTTGCTATTATATAATGTATGTAATTCTTATCTATATTAGGTATCATGAGCATAGGAGGAGATATTAGAAAGTACTTCACTACCTCGAATACTTATTTACAATCACTGTTATATGTTAGGCCACATATATTTTTGAGTATGGTTTTAATGGGATGAATGGCATAGGCAAGGTCAGGGATGAATAAAAAGATAGTTCCTAGATTTCCTAAAAATTTATTATGTTGGTTTCTATGGGAGGGGTCATTTAAAAAATTACTTAGATCTAAGTGGGATTGACATCAATCCCATGATATAAAATTATATACCAAGGTTGTTTTTAACAAGTGACTCCAATCATACATTTACTTGGATTGAGGGTGACTCCATATTTTATCAACCGCATGAGTATGATGTGTAGAATTCTTGATGTCTTCAAAATGTTTTGGTTTTACAATTAATATCTCCACTATTTTGTGGATGAGATTTTGGAAGATGTGGGTCATATTCGTATAATACATTTACCATGTATTTCTTATGATGAAAGTAATTATAATATATAAAAATGTTCCCCAAGGTGTTGTTTAAAAGGTCTTAATTTGGTCTTCACTAGAGATACAAACCTGGTTGTATCCTAAAAATCCATCTATGAGTGATAACAACTTGTATCATATAGTAGCATCAATAATGACATAAATAGATGCAAGGGGGAGATCATCCTTTGTACATGCCTTATTAATGTATCAAAAGTCTATGAATATTATAATCTTACCATCATTTTTGATAACTAGTACAATGTTTGACATCCCTTTGGAGTAATCAGTGGGCTTAATGAAGACAACTTTTATGAGCTTGATGACTTCTTCCTTTACTATTAGTGTTACCTAGATTTTATGGGCCTATGTTTTTACTTGATGGGTTTGATGTTAGGGTTTATAACTAGATTATGGATAACTACATTAGGATTGATGCCTATCATGTCAATGTAGGAGAAATTAAAGGATTTAGAAAGCCTTGTGAGGATTTTTTTGGTCTTCCACATATTGTTTACAAAACATATATCCTACCTTGAGTATTTTAGGGTTCTCTGTTTTGATATTAAAATCATTAGTTTCCTCAATAAATGACAGGTTCCCTTTGTTTAATACGTTAGGATTTGGGGGAAGGTTAGGGCCTTATCTCTTAGTGTTTAATACATCATTTTTATCATTAGAGGAGAGGTATTCCTTCATATGGCATTAGGACTCATCAAACTCAATATTGAGGGTCAATTTAGGATAATAAGTAAGATATAAACACCTCTTATGATGGAATGAGTTGAGGTCATTATAATCTTATAGGAATTTAAGGATTTTATCATCACTATTGGATAAGTCCAAGATAATGGGGCCCTTGTATCATTTGACATGGGTAACTATTTGGTCATTATGACTCTTATTTATGAGAGGCTCTACCTTGATTGAGACTAGAAAATTTGACTCTCGAATCCTTGTATGGGGGATAAAATAGGAATATGATGTATTTATATATTTACAAAGTTTTTTGATTGTTCTAGGGATTGATTCATGGAGATGAAATTTATGTCCTTATAAACCTCATGGGTATCAAATTTTTACAACTAGAGGTGCTCAGATTTGGTCTGATAGACTTCAAACACTTGATTTGACACTAGTTATGAATCTCCCTTGATTCTCAAGTTTTGGACACCCAAGTGATTTAAAATGAGCATACCAATCAATAGACCCTCATATTCAAATCCATTATTCATACATTCAAAGTCTATCTTGAACCTATAATGGATAACTCACCACGTAGGGGAAACGATAATGACTCCTACCCTAGTGCCTAGGTGGAACATGGTCTCATCATAATACAAGGCCCACTAATCATTTATATAAGGGGGTATTCATTAGGTGAAGTGTCTTTTTATTATAATATTTAAACCATGTGGACATCAAATATGCTGGATAATCTCATTTTATTAATCTCTTGTGTTGATGCTTGAACATGTAATAAGCACTACACAAGATAAATTGAAGGGTCTAAAAAAGTAAAAATAAATTATCCTTGACTTTCAAAAGAATGAAAAAACCTATGGGAACTCAAAAGGACATTTTTTAATCTATGGGCTGAGGTAATTGAGTAATTTTGGAAATTTGAAAGATTAATGTTAATTTTTTATTTGGGGTTAGAAAAATAACAACATACTTGGGGTCTCATTTAGATGTGGGGCGTATTCCAACATAATTATGGTTTTATCTCAATGGAGGAGGCTTAGGGGTGTAGTTGTGAAACTTATAATACTATGGATAATAAATGGGTAACACATGCTATTATGTGTGGAAACGTTTGCTGGAATTCATTGAGTGATTTATTGGGGGGATTTTCATGTATGATGGGAAAGAGGGTCCCCTCCTTGGGAATATATGGGTAATCATAAGTTAAGATGTTATTTATAGCCTTCCCATTTTCATAGTATGAATCCTCTACTTAGGTATTGAGGTAAGTTATAGGGGATGGGAAGTGGTTTGATTGATTGTCAATAAACTCTATATGTGATGAGAAATGTAACATGATTTGGGTTACAATAAGATGATTTAAATTTCTTGAGGGAGTAGTCTCGATAGATCAGGGATTCTAGAAAATTGATATGGTCCCATCATAGCATGATAAAAAATAATACTCTAAATTATTTAATAAGTGGTAAGGTTAGAATTCATATAATGACTTGATCCTATGTGGTTGAATGTTGGGTGGCCACACTGAGAATTTTTAGGATGGTTGTTAAGAAGGGAGGCTTCCTTGTCTCTCGATATCTACACCATATAATAATCAGGTAGGAAATTTAACCCCTACTAGTATTATTTTCCTATAGATACATAGAAATATTAGTTTCCCACCCATCATGGATCAAATGAAAGAGATAGGGGAGTGTATTTATTAGAGTGACTATTAATTTATATGGTAGATAGGGTGGAAACCATTGCACCAATGACTGGTTCCAAGTCAAGTATCTTTTTGGTCATTGTTATGTCCTTTTAATCTTATTTAAATTTTATCAAGATTTTGGGAACTTCCTCACATTTATTTAGGATGACCCCCTAAGGATTCAATAATTTAATGACATTGAACAATTGTGGGGGTTATATAAACCCATTAGTTGGTAGGTGATATTTTATATGTAAATTAGGCTTCTTGTGCATGAAAAATGTTAACATATCAAAGGGTTTAGGATCTAACAAAGCTAAAAAAACATTCCCCATGTTTAAGAACTATATTTATTTTAATATGGTGGAGATAATATCCTTCATTTTATGTATCTAAGGTACACTAATATCATATTTTAATTGGTGTCCTTATCTATAACATAAAACTTTGTTAGGACTATCTTGTCGCCTAAAGTGATTGGGAGTATAATAGTCCTTATGGAAGTGGAATTGAGGCTATTATAATCATAGAGAGTAATTCACATTGTTAAAAAATTAGTTTCCCCATAACCAAGTTTTTTAATAAAGATAATAACACAATGTTGACAACCATTTCATCATCAAGCATGGTTCTTTTCACATAGCTATTGTAGATTCACACCTATATAAATAATGTTGGATATCCCCTCTAGCTATCTTAGAGTTGGGTGGGAGGCTTCCTAAGTCAAATAAGTATCTAAGTTAACATGATTCCTACCTAAGAAATAATATGTAAAATTCAATGTGGTTAATTTGAGCTTATGAAAGAGGAGTAACACTAGATAAATGTCCTAGTCATAACATATCAAGCAAGTCCTACTAATGATAAAGTGAGTTGTTTATTAGATCTAAGAAGGAAATGTGAGAGAATATTTTGGTCAGGTCATAGATAAAATCATAGTTCCCTATGTGGTTAGGGAATATATATCATTTCTAGGATGTTTGACGAATAAAGGGTCATGGGTTGGTACTCTCTAGTACAAGTAACAATGTTTACATTGTAATTGAATTTAAATTCTATGACTCATATCATCCATTTTTTTCTTGTAACTCCCATTTAAGGAGCTACATCGATGTTTAAAACTCTATAAGTGGATGGTTTGGTATCATGAGTTCCTACTATCATGGGTTGGTTATGTTAGATAAGGTGACCTTACAGGTTACCTTGTTGCTTGCCTTGAGTAAGGTGTTTTTAGCGGTTAGAGAAAGGGGTGTGATATATTTTTAGGTTATGGTTTTCAGGAGAAATGGGGCTATTTAGAAGGGTGCATATTTTTATATTCATGTTTCCAAGTAACATATATGTGAATGTTTACCTATGATTCTCTTCGACTCTTTGTATGTATTTATTATATTATCAGTAGTCTTGAGTGTCATGACCTATGAATATATGAAAGATGAAATACATGTTGGGTTTATAATCCCTAGGTTGTATGTTTTTTCCTTTCTACCCAAACTCCTATTTATTTTTTTGTTGATATAAACTTTGATTATGTAACTAGGGGTACCATTCACCCAATTGGTATTAATTTTGGTTGTGATTTTGGTATTAAATATTATGAGGGAGTGGTTGGTTGAAATTGGCCACATGAATGGGATGAGGTGGGTCATAATTCATGGACCATATATTGTTAATATTTTTGGTGTTGTTTGTATGTTGGGATTAATCATTATTTATAGGGTTTTTCTTCTTGGTTTGTTCGATGACAATATTGGTTATGGCTTTCCTATTGTAATTTAGGATTTTGGGACCTTCATAATTTGTATTATTTGGGATTATATTTTAGATTCCCACTATTTTTTATAGGTGTGATGATGCTCCCATTGGTCCCATAGGTCCATTAGCCACTGTTGATGTCCACTTGGTTAATGCATAATGCACTCTCAAGGGACTCTTTATATGATTGATATAGGAACTTCTAAAAGTCTTATATTTTTTTTATTGTTGAGGAAGTGGAGGAAAATATTGAATAATTTTTGTTGGTCTATGTTAGGTACACTAACATAGGTAATTAGGACCTTCAATAATATTTTTGATTGATATGCAAGAACTTATGTATGCCAGTCATTAGAAGTTTTTTCATGTCTAATGCTTTGATGAACTCATTCATAAGCTGAAGGAAAGAGTGTATGGACCCCTCAAAGAGGTGATAATACTAGTCAAGTGTTATTCCCTCAAGATTCTTGGGAAAGATAATCAATACAACCCCATCCCAAGGTAGTAGCTCTCTAAAATAATAGCATAGGATTTTATGTGTGCATTGGGATCCCCTTCCCATTTGAATTTTGGAAGATCTAGTAGGGGACATGGGAGAAGGACCTCCCTATATTAGCATCAATGGGATTTTTGAGGTATGCAACATATGTTCCCATGTTTTTAAAGTATATCATCATTGTATTGAGAATGAAATGAGGATGAAGGGTCGTATATGGGATGGCCCAATAGACACTAGGAGGATAAGATATCCCTGATAATATGCTATGGAATAGGCTAAGGAATAATTATTTGGGTAAGCTGACTTTGAATACATGTTGAATTATGGAGGAATATTATGAGACATAGAAGGTATTTCCACCTATTATGGTAAAATACATGTGGCTAGTTGTGGTAGTGTATATATAGTTTTTGTGTATCTCAAAGTTTTATATTGTGGGACATATCATGTTTGTGAAGTATGATTATATGTGAGATGCACATATCCTAAGAGCATACAGAATAATGGATTGTTGGTTATTGTATTATTTTTTAGTGATATAGCATACATGTATACACTCCTTTTTGGATTTTGAATAGGTACTTGGTAAGATGAAAGAGTTTTGTAGACATTGGGACCAAGGACCCCATGAATGAAGATATTTCAAAGAGGTTGATGAGAGATGTGGTTCTATGGTAGGGAATGATCCTATAGTGATGGACACATATACGTTTGTTTTTGTTATATGGGGTAAATATTTGTTTGAATGGGGGAAGAAGAGGGATAATTTAGGGAAAGGGGATTTGGGCCCACCCCTTAACTCAAAGCTTACCAATTATTTCTAGGCTATGGATAAGACCCACTAGGGTGTTAATGAGTTAGGTTTGGCTAGTATTGGTGTTGGGCCCATGGGCCTCTAATGTAGGATGAGTACATACATGAGATGAGGCTACATGAAGAGGTTAGATTTTGGTAGGATATCCAAGAGTAGTGTTTTTGTTATCACTAGTGGGTTGGAGGAATATTTATTCCTATTGGGAGGATGAGTTGAATATTTCATGCAATTCACCTCATTCTCTAAGTAGTACGTCTTTTTTAAGTAATGATCATAGTTGGTGACACTTTCTACATTTTGTATCTGAAAGTTAATATATGACCTTGTGTCTATACTAAGAGTACTCATGCCTCCACCTATAAAAGTTATGACATAGATTTAGTATGGTTAATTATGGTTTTGGATACATCATACATCTCTTGGATAATAACCTCGTACCTTGTTTAAGTGTTAGGAAGAGAGTAGTCATAAGACTAGTATTATATGTTAGTGTAAATGGTTGGGTTAATCTAAATAATAAATGAAGGATCACTAGAGCTAACCTAGCTTCTCTTATATCCCTCTACATCAAGGGATCCACTAATATCTTATTCAGACATATTTCTAGGGTTTATGGATACCTGCATAATAAATTCAAGGAAGAAATATGAAAAAAAGGAAATAAGGAATAAATAGGTACATAAATGATGAAATCCTTCAGATTGGGTTGACCAATTTATATGCATTGGAATAAAAAATGCTAAATTATGCACTTAACTCCATAAGGCCTTGGTTGAGGTAGCTGATGTAATTGACATTTTAGTGGTTTACTTGATTTTTTAGTGGAATAAGATTTTGGATAGGTGGTGGTAATGGGTTATTATGATGGAACCAAAATATCTTAATAAATTCTTAATTATCATTAAGAGCATCATTTTGTTCAAAAATGGAACTTGGTCCCTCAATCTACGATATCACAAGAAGTTGGAGTTCTTGGTCAATTACAGGTTTAAGGAAATGAGGGAGATCAAGTTGGATGTCTCATAAGAAAATGTCTACTCTGTTGGGTTGATTATGCCTACTCAGTGCCATCCTTTAAGTTTAGATGATATAATATGAGGATAGACCTAATGATAATAAAGAAGGGATGAATGGGTGACTAAGATTGGATGATAATATACTAATGTCTCAGGTTTTATCGAAGGGTAATGATAGGTGGATTAGAGATGCATTTGTACTCTTTTAAAGTGGGTAAAGACTATATGATGAGGTGGGTAATTAGATGGGAAATAAATATGTCATGTCTCAAATAAATTATAATGTCATAATATGTGATGATGGTGGAAATAATTTTTATAACTCTAGGGAATATACCATGCCAGACAAGAACTATTGTCTCAAGAAGGGTCATATGAAGAAGACTAGGAAGAAGCCAGAGAAAAGTGTATGAGATTGTTCAAGTAATGGCTTATAAAGTGTTATTTTTGGAATTTTGAATCAAGTATTGATATATGGTTCTTATATATATTGAAAATTTTTATTTAGTGTGTGGTTGATTACATGGATTAGAAAGTCTTTTGACACTATTTTTTCTTATTTTTGTTATTTTTGAACTTTTCTTAGTTTTTGTAGAAATAAGTGCTTGATTATTGAAAATAATGTGTTTAAAGTAATATAATATATAATATTAAAGTAAATTAAATAAAAAATCTATTTTAATCTTTTTATTGTTTTATATTCATGTTAGTAAGGGGAGAATTAACCTATGTTATCATGCAAGATGATAATTTTTCCTAGTTCTAATTGTACACAAAGTAGATGGAATATTTTTGTTTGTTTTGATTATTTTGTACGATATGAACTAAATTTAAAAATGGAATATTTCTATGAAAGTAATGTAATGAAAAATATGATCTAAAACCAAAACAACACAACACTTTAATTTTGTGGTCTTTGTATAGAAACAAATTAAACTAGTTTTTTAGCCTCCCTAGTTTGCTAAGAACAAGTGTTTATGAACAAATTTGTAGAGCAAAAAAGATATGGAATTTATAATTTTATTTTTTGAAATATTGAAATGAGAATAATTTTAAATCTTGAAAAAACATAAGATCATAAATATACTACCTTTGTGAATGTACCTATGGTTGTCTATGTTTCGATGTTCATCTAGGTGATTATCTAGAATCTAACAGATGTTTAGATCTTGAAAAGGAAAATTCATCTTAAAAAAAAAATGACATGGAGAATTTATAATATATTTTTCAAGATGATTGAGAAAATATATTGTTAATTTGAAAGTAAACTAATCTACTAAAATACAAGGACAAATCAAAACTAGCTACATTTGTGTATTAAAGACAAATGAAAAGAACATATCTATTTCACCATCAAGTTTACTTATTTATTTTAATATGTAAAAATAATCTAACATATAAAAAATATATACTAAATATAATGTAATAAGGAAAAAAAAATTGTAATTGAAAAGAATTCTTACATGATTCAAAATTAAATCAACTGAAATGCGTGTAGCATTTTGATACGAGAATCCTTAGTATGCTAGTTTTGTATGCTATTTTATAAAGTATTGACACTCTATAGCTATAGGATACATGAAATTTATAAAAAGAGCAGAAAACTAGAGAACACAATTCAAAATTCAAGAGAAGCTAAACTAAGGTTGGTTAATGCCTTGGATTGCAAAGTTTGAGTTTATTTTACCAATAACACTTCTTCACTTTAAATTATATAGTAAACTCACAAAAACTAGAATTTGAATCTTCTATAAATTGTATCAAGGCTATGGCTATAAAATATTTTCAATAACAACTTATAATGGAAATTTTTTGATATGAAATTGGGCCAAAATTGACTTTCTTGTAGAAAGAGATGGTGGCCTGCATGGGGGAGTTAAACCAAGTGTAATGGTGATTTCAACTTGAGAGGAACTGAAGAAGACTATAAATAGAAGATGGAGTGAGTTGGGCCTGATTGGAGGTGAACACAAGATGATTAAAATAATAAACATGAAGTTAGTTGTGTTAAATACATGAAAACTAGAGTTCAAGAGCTAATTTTGGAAGGCATTTCAATTGTGTCAAAACCACTGCTTTATGTAGGTGGTAGTTTCAAAACAACTACTTATGGTGGAAAAAATAATACTTAAGTTTTTTAAACTAACATTTAATACAAAACCACCCCTCTAGCATCAAAAGTATTTCTTAAGTTACATAGCCACTATAGTGGTTATGTAAACTAAGGAGTGGTTGTGTAATATATATGGGTAGTTCCATTACCTAGGGTGATGTTTCCATCACCTACAGTTATTTTTTCAATCAAATTAAAAATTTATAGGAAGGTCAAATTCAAGGGGACCATCATGGGTCCACAGAGGAATAGGGAAGAATAAGGAGGGAATAGATCTAGAGAGTTCTTTGTGAAGCACAAAATAAGAGGTCATTATGTCATCATTATATTTATATTAAAAGTGTTGTACCATGTAAATTTTTTGTGAATATAATCAGACTCCAATACTCAAGTGTTACGCAACATACTTAAATGAACTTGGGCCCCATGTACTATGATGCATTTAGGAGACTCCCTTAGTGAGCCTCATGAATCCTAAATTTATACCCTCCATTTACAAATAACTATCCATGTAAGGAAAAAAATATTATTAAATATCACTCACTACATATGGACATATATTGAGGGTTAGGATACTCATATAATCACCACTTTACATGAGTAGATTTATAGGCTATTATTTACATTATACACCCATATCTACTAGCATAGGATTGTCATTTCCTTGATTTTTTTGAGTATTTTCAAGACTGGTAATTTTTGTAAACATTACAACCTACACCAAACAAGATCCTCACAGTAATAAACACAACATATAGATCCATTTTTATGGACACATAATAGTAATGAAAACACCTACACTAAATCACATCTAATCCAAATACATCACATTGAATAAGCTTGTCAAAACACACCTCCATATAATATGTTGTGTTTAATCCACATGTATCACGATCTTACCATTAAAAACACACACTTTTTATCTAATCCAACTAATCTTACATAATTTTAAGTCCTAATATATATTGAGTCATCCAACACGTAACCAAACATCCATCAAAACCTAATCACACCCTACCATAATCTCACCATGAGAATACACATCATAGACATCCTTTCATGATGCGTTATCCTAATTAAACATTAATACAATATGGACATCATTTAGACAATACTAAACATAAGGCTAACTCAATCCACATCAAAAACCACACCCTTCACATGTCATAGTCACCATTACAAGCTTGATTCCATATAAATCTATTCATGTTTTAATCATACACTTAATCAAATCAAATCATCCACTCAACTTTGATCACGTACGTCATCCAACCCAACTTGAACAAAACATTTACTCACTTGATCTTGAATAAATTAAAATAATTCAACATCATCAAAGGTCAATTATGATCTAATCACATCTCTTTATCTAGTCCCATCAAATATGAGTCAAATCAAAGAGAATTATCTTAGGTTGTCATCAAGTCCAAATCAACATCAAATATTATTATACCTTAATCAAGTCCAAAATGAAATGTTTATCTATATCACATCCATATAAAATTTTGTCAACATGATCCACATGACACTTATCCCATCCCATTAAACGTCTCATATCATAAAGTCAAATTTTGAAATAAAACTAATTCAAGCCTTTGTGGAATAATCCAAAATCCAAATCTTATCTACTTCATCCAAACATCACACCTTCATATCTCAATATTTATGTTCAATCCCCCACATTTTTTGAATGAGATTGATGAATCTCGTCATCTATCATTTATCCATCCTAAGACATAGAGTTAATTTAGCCTTAATTGATCAAATCCTATATAAATCATAGGTTTAAACTTAACTAATAAAAAATAATTCAAACTCATATCAAATCCAATTCATTTTCTCAATATAATTTAACATCTTATCAAAAATCAATCATCTTATATCCAACCTAATCACCATTAATCACCCATATTACATTATCACTATCAATCACCCATATTACATTATCGATATCAATCATCCATATTATATCATATCATCTAAATGTAAATTAAAATTTAATCACCAATATTTTATCAAACTTGGAACAACCTAAAATAAACCTCCAATCAGATAAACAAACTCATATCTAATACAATAAATCAATCCAAAATAAATCATAATAAAATCAAGCTTAAAAACCCATATCAAATACATACAACCCATCCAACACAACAAAATAATTTAAGACAAGCATTATGGAACCACAAACCTAGTATATGGTTAAACTTCAACAAGCCTCATATCAGGAATATTTTTTAGTTTTTTATAAATTTTAATGAACTAATGATAATGATGAGAAAATCCTTATAATTAAAACATAATATTATTTGTAAATTTACAATGACTTGTTCACCCAAATTTAATAATACATATTTTTAAACAAGAATATAATTTTTTTCTCCTAGAAATGGGTGCCCAACATCCTATATATATTTATCCCAAAAGTTTAAAATATAGAATAATAAAGAGCCATATATTCCTTCAAAATCAACATCAATATACTCTTATCCTCCACATTATCCCATCACAATTAAACATTATGTATACTAAGTATAGCCTTGATCAAGATGTCTTCTATCACACTAGTAAAGAAAAACCTATCTTGGAAACCCTATACGGTATGATTCCATCCCTTAACCACATCAAACACCACCATAAAATAATGTATTTCCATCACTACACCATGGATAATCATCTTATATTATTTCAAATGATTTTACATTTAAAAAAGGTAGTGAAAATAAATAATATACTCCTCTCAGTGAATCTTTGGAAGACTTATTTCGTAAACTGACTGCTAAGAACATCATCATTTATCTACATGAAAATCTTCTTGAAAAATATATACATAATTCCTTTTGGTATAAATAATGGCAATAATATCAATACCATATAATCCATGGTAATTATACTAATAAATTCCTCAATTTAAAAACTTACATCCAAGATCTCATTAACTATGGTGACATCAAAATGATGAATGAATCAAATTAATACACATCTGAGTGTGAGAAATAAAGGATATGCAAGGATTAATTTCTTGATCATGATCAAAATATTAAATTTATAAACCAAATCCAAGATAAAAATCCATCTTTGACAAATCCAACTATAATGAGAGTCACTTTGATGAGACTCTTTGTAACCATTCACACACCCTCTAAAATCATATTTTTAATTAGCCTAACCCACCCATATTTGACAATCCCATGTTCAATGGGCACATATTTGAAGAACTCATCATTCAAAAATTATCCACCTTTTATCCATCACACAAAATCCCGCATTTCAATAAATCCCTTTATCCAAAAGCCTCCATCATAAATATAAGGTAAACAAGGTACTAGAAGACAACAATATCTAGTAAGGCCTCCTTGTGGACACAATCCAAGCATCACGTATCATCAATAGCGTATCATCAACATCATTTATGTTAGGATCAACATCAACATCATCATCAACACCATGATCAACTTCAAAATCAAAATCAAAATCAAATTTAATATAAACACTGACATTAGCATCTTCAATACCAGAATTAGTCATCATTAGTATTATAATGAATGTCATCTAAAGAGTTTTCATAATTATTTGTATCTAAATAATATTAAATAACATACAACCTCAATAACATACCTCGTCAAAATCAATAGAACAAACTTAGTGATGCTTCTACAATTCTTCACAATGTTTTTTCCATCTTCAAAATAGGCCCTCCTAGTAGCCTCTATGAGGATTCGGGTGCCATGAACCTATTCAAAAAAATATCTTTTAGTACATTCAATATAGATGAACACCATAAAAATACATGTTCTTTTAACTATTTAAAAAAAATTAAGTCGTATCAGAATTTATAGGACTTTAAGATGATTTACAAATTACCAAGTTATAATAATGTATTTGACATTACCTTATATGCTTATCCTATATATAAATTCAAAAACTTAAATGATCCTTTTGTAAATATTGAGGATGCTTTGTTTGACATTGAATAAAATCTTCCAAGTAACGTTTATGATGATCATGCTACCCACTATCCACTCATTGACATCACCAATCCTTCCCCTCAACCCTACTACATCACTGATCCTTTTCTTCCCCTCAATGATCACTTTATCACAACCCTCAGTGGGGACTGATAAAATCCCATAATTTTGGACTCCTTCAATAATGATACATCAATTTTAAAAACTATGGAAATCCAAGGCTATATCCAATAATCAAAGTGTAGTAATAGACTCAAAATCAACTTCAATACAACATTATATTTTAGGGGATCACAAGTCTCCCTCTATAGTAATATGTAAAAAAATTGGCCAAATAGAAAATCACCATTCCTTATTGAAAATATCCTTGAGACACTAATTAAAATTCCAAGTCAAAATATTCATTAATAAAAATTTAAAAAAAGGAAAACCATTAGTGAAAACCTCTTAAAGGTACTAATGGGAAATCAAAATCAGATAAAAGCCACAAGTCAAGAAGATTCTACTGGTGTTGACAACATTTAGGAGCTTTTAGGATGCATAAACTCTTCCTTAAAGATAAACTAAATGTGTTGGGATGAAAAATTCCAATATTGCTGGTATTCTATATGACTATGGATTATATGGTTTATTATGATGTGTGATGGGTGAAACACTAATATATGTTACTCATTGGTAAAATATTAGGAAAATTTGTAGATGTTTTTTGAGATAATAAAGTTGTTTATGTTCATCATGTTTATCACCAATAAGATATGAGACATTTTTCTTGGATTAAAATTAGAATAGGTTACATAAAGTATTACTTGAAATGCTACCCTTTTCTCAGGCTTAATTGATTTAAGATTGGAATATTATCTAGAAAAGGAATAAAATGCCACCATTGCCAACATATTTATCCAACATTAAGGAATGCAGGTAGTGAGCCATGTGGGTACCATGAAGTTGTGAAGCATCCTCTAAATGTGTCTTGGGTTGTGTCCCTCTTATGTTCGCTTAATATTAGTCAATTCCTAGAAAATGGAAGTTTTTATTATAGAGTCATTTTATGTGCATATCATGCTCTAGTGATTTAGTATATTTCTAATTTCTCAGTGGTACTTAGTAATACCATTTTGGAGTAATTTAGTCTTTGAGTAGATTTTCTCCTATAAAATTTACTACTATTGATGTAGTAAATGTGTGTGTTATGCCATGAGAATCATGGCTGGGGATTGTAGTTTCCCAACTATCTTAAAATTAGGTTTATAAACCTTTCATGACTAATGTACTTATACAAAACTATTTATCAATTATTTATAAGTATTGGATGATTGATGTATTTTTGTAATGTAAATAGTTAGCTGAACTTTCACTCATGTTGGGTAATATCTAGAAAATAAATTATCGTGTCAAATGTCTTGATGAAAATTTATTGTACGTAATTTATGGATATTTAATAATATATGTACATAATAATTCTTGACATGTCTCAAATAATATAGCCTCTTTAGTGAAATTAAAATTCCATTTCATGGTTATGTTTAGTCTCACTTTATGAGAACTTTGACCTTGATAAAATTAGGAGACTTATTATCCTATTGGGATAATTAGTGATTATAATTATTTAATGTGGGATATCCCTTACTATAGAATTCAATTGATAAAATTATGTCTTCACATCCTATTTTTCAATGTCATTTTAAATTAAGATTGGCCTGTTTATAAAATATAGGGGGTGGAACTAGATACCTTAGGTAAGGTCCTCGATGGTTTGTAAGTGATTAATATCCAATTTGATCTATAATAATGTGATGATTAACCTTAATATTTGAGTTTTAAATAAACATGGGAATAATTTTGGATCATACTCTTGACCAATCTTTAATAATTGGTTCATGTATAAAAATAATGATCTTGTGGGTTTACTATATATGACCAATTTTTATTTGTATGCATTTATTAGTGTTTCAAATCTTCAATCGTATCATAATAATGATTATGAAATGAGATAAAACTACCATGATACTACTTTTTACTCTTAAAATAATGGATCTAAAACCTTTAAGGTTTAATCGATTAAATAAATGGGGAAAAACTTTGTGGATGAGTTAATTTTGAGACAATTATTCTATAATATATGTGTGGCCTTATCCTATTTAGGAATGCCCTCCTTGATTCATATTATTTATGGTTCATATTCTTGACTATAAAATTAAGTCAATTAACTTGAATAATATTCTATGGGAGTCTATGGTGAATTTCAAGTAATGGTAATTATCTTGTTGCTTGTCATACTAAGACTAAAAGACTTTAGACTATAAACTTGTATGTTTTCAAATGAAACATTATCAACTCAATATATTAATGATTTGAATCATGTTGTTGTTATATTTAGTTTCTTAGACATATAAGTAATGAACTTGTAGCTACCTTGAATTTAAATAAAATATCAAGGCTGTTGTGGAATAAATTATCTTCATGTTCACTGAAATCGGTCCAAGTTGTAGATAGTTGTCAAATATAATGCTAATATGTGAGTTGAAATAAACCCAATTTAAATGATCCATGTAAACACATAAGTATGATTATCTACCCTTTTTATGTCATAGTAACTAATGAAAAAAATTCTTGTGAGTTTTTATAATAACCAATCATAAGGATGTTACATGTTGTATCACAACACTAGGTTCTAACACTCAGCCAAAAGATCTCATTAATGAGAGTATGATGGATGGTATTGATAAAACAAGTTTTAATATATAAATCATTTTAATTAAAACTAATACATATATATTTCAAAGGATTAAAATATACACAATAGATCAAGATCCTTGTGGGGTTCCACTTAGCACCTATCCATGTATATAGAAAGGAAGTAGGTATTATGTTCACCTTGAGGGATGCATTGGTGATACAATGTGGGTCAATATTATTTGGTCTATTCTTGTGGAATTTTTTTATTTTTTATTTTTATTTTTTACTTCTTTTTTTTGCAAGATGATTTTCTCTTATAGGATTGTTACTTTACTGGTGGTGGAACCAAAGCAAGTTGGTTGTTATGAGTGTTCAGAGGATTCATTAAAGAGAAGTTTATTTTAGGATATAGATGGTATGAAACCTTATTGAGTTTAAATTTTATTTTTTAACCATGTTCATGATATGATTATACTTTTAGATTTTGTAACTCGCATGCTAATTTTCTTAAATTAATCCACAAAAGCCTTTAAAGGTCATTTCTTCTATTCAATATTGTTGGGTATTAATAAAAGTAATCATAATAAACATCTCTATTGAAATCATTACTTGATGTGTAATTATGAATTCTATGATCAAGTATTGTAGTGATGCATATTGAGGATAACCTATAATGCCTTAGGGCATGAGTTTGGTAAACATGCATGTAAAAAAATATTATGCCACATGTTTAAAGTCATTTAGTGATTTGTTTGGTGGTATCTGTGATTTTTGTATTGAATTTATTATGCTCTTATATCCTTTACTGAGGACATTTATAATCATCTTATGGTTATTTAAATTAGTTGGTATGTATTCCTATGTATGGTTACTTTATTTTGCATTTTTAATTCATCAATCATCCTCCACATTATAGGATAATGAGTAACAAAATTGAAGAGGCATTTTAAAAATTACTAATTATAAATTAACTCTTATGATGATGTATTTATTAGAGAGTATGGGTGTGTATGGATTAGACTAAGCATTTAATAATTACTATAATTAAAACTTTTGGTCAAAGTAGTGTTATAGTTGGATATATTCTCTATCCATTTTACCGTTTTGAGTCACATGCATGTGATATCATAGTAGATAGAAGACATATTATAGATTATATAGGATAGTTGCATATGTTAGAGAATGTACAACACACTGTTTTGATATCACTATATGAGTCAAAATCACTCATAGTGTTAGGGACTTACATGTTGAATCACTCCCACTAGAGAGAGGAGGTTGGAGGATATGTTTCGGTGACGAGTCTTCCTCTATAATAGCATATCATATTAAAAATAGTTACATAATCAGATCTATTTGGGAAATAATCGCTTGATGAACTAATAAACACTTTATACATCGATTTATTGTGCCATTCATCAAGGTTGTTGGAATCTTAATATTATTTAATGGTATTGATTTCATTTAATACTTATACTATGACATTTATTAAAATCAACACCATTCTATGACTTTTTAAAGGTAGTTATGGTTACAACAAAAAAAAAGGAAATTATTATACAAATTTATAGTAGGTGGTTGCATTTATTATTCTATATGTTATGTTGTTCATTTTTGTAGTATTATAAAATATAGAATCATTAAATACTAGTTGATAATACTATAAGTATGAAATATCAGTTATTTTTTTGCAAGTGTAGATCATTATATTAACTGGAAGAAGTGTCAATGACTACATCCTAAATTAGCCTTTGATATACCTTAGATGGAAATAAAATAGTTGATTTTAATCATTACTTAAAGAAGTACATTGTTGTATTTTGAAGTTGAAATGTTGTGTTTTTTTACTCTTAAACCACATTTATGTCTTGATATGTAGCATTTTTACATTATTATGAGAAATTGATGTTTTTATAGTACAATAACTATAATGGTGTAACTAAAGTTTTTTGAACAATTATATTATTTATTGAGAAATGTGCACATTTTTATGTAAATAATTAGGTCAAGTAAACCTAATTTATGAGTGGTGGAACTCTTCTAAGCCACTTCTATATTTTGTAATGATTTAATGTGTATGTTTGATTCACATAAAAAGGAAAAGACTTAATGAACATGAAAATTTATGGTGAATAAACTATAAGTAATTAGTTATATTAGAGAAAAATAATGAGCCTTGTTGATTTGCATTTATGGGGAGTCAAATAAATAGAATGTGATATAAGGGAAAAGCTCATGTTTCCCAAAAGTACTTCCTAATCAACAATTTAGATCAAATTTTTTGAGAAAATCCTTTATAACTTTTCATTTTTACTTTTTTGAATTAATCTTATGTTGACAAAGACATTATGATGATGTTTTATTTAAGAGGGAGTCTGTTACCTCCCATTTTGGATTGTGTGGGAATGAGAACACCTATCAAGAATTGGCACCATAAAACATAACTAGTAATGTTTAGTTTTTATATGATGAGGGATAAATGTGTCGATAAGATTTATATATCTTAGTTCCTTTTAGTTATCATGATTTATAACAACTATGAGGAATAATTGATATAATTATCATCTCCATATTCATCACTACATGATTAATTGTATACACTAACTTGTTATAACATCCCTACTAGAAATTAGATAGAAGTGTCCTTTGTTATACCATGTTTAATCAATTTAGTAGTATTATGTAGTCATCATCATCTTGTAGTTGATTATGCTCATCAAATTACAAATAATGTGTTTTTTGAGTAAGATGGTTAAGCTTTGAAGAATGAAAAAATGATTCCTAACTATGAGGGAAAAAAGATTAAATATTAATATCCTTAATTGTTATAATGATCATATTATCATTTTTTATGTTTGTTATAGATAATTTAATATATGAATACTAACTGTGTTTTATCATAAGTAATCAATTAAATAATTCTTCCATGTATCTTGGTCTTACCTTCATTGAGTTTGAGATGGTTATGATTATTACATAAATGACAAAAATGATTGATATTTATAATAAGTGCCTTGATTTTTTTAATAATAATTTATTCTATATGATTATTATCTTGTTGCATATGATTATGTTTTATATATGGGGGGTCCTTTTGGTTTATAATCATTATGTTATTCCTTCTTGCTTGTAAAAAATCAAAGTTATTTGACCCATGTTTATTTAATCATGACTTTGACCATGTATATAGGCATGGTCATGATATTTTTTTCTTTAATTAAGTTCTAAATTTGTGTTAGTCATGACAAGATTCTTTGGTTGAGTCCCTTAGGATGAAAAAGAATATTGTGCATAGTATGGTTTAGACTACATACTATATTTAATAACAGGCCTTTATTATTGTTAAAACTATGATATTTTGAGTAGGAAGTAAGGTTTATCAATTGGTGTTGCTTGAAAAATTATGGTGATAGGAATTTTTTCAATAAAAATGTTAAAATAATTTGATATGACATGGTGGAAGGAGATATTAGGATGATGAATTAAAAAATCAAACACATCATAAAAAAGCATGTTTTTATTTTTATTGACAAAATTTATGTGTTTAAATTGTTATTTTTGGTGTTTTAAGAACTATAGACAACCTACATCGAGATAGGCCCATATGAGTATACTCTAATATATACCCCAATGAGCCTATGCCATGGCCAAGGGAAGATTTGTGTGTTATATTCTTGTATGGGTAAAAGATATGTTCTATGCATGTAATATGTGTTTGTTTTGTTATCTCCATGTACTCAAATAAATTCTCTTGGAAATAAATTTATTTTTCATTAATATGTCTTAGGGAAGGGTTGTATCTAAATTATTCTTGATTTATTCCTTGTTATGGCCTAGGGCAGATCCATGTGAAGTTATATTTGTCTTCAATGCCATGGATTAGAGTAGAATTGTTTGGTTAAGAGTCTATAGAGATCAATATAATTTTTATTTTCAGGAGAATGTCCATGCCTTTTTTGTTTTGTATATTTTAATGTCTTATGATTTGGTTTCCTATTGTTTCTCAAATTATCTAGAAGATACTTGGCTTCAAATAATTTGTCAATATGCCTTAGAGAAATGTGTTGTTAATTATTTGATAGAATGCCTCAATGACATTTGGTTCCTTATTATTGGTAATTTTTATTGATTTCTTATTTATATGCTAATGAAAATGGATGGATGATATGTTCATGCTAATACACAATGCATTGTTATTAGAAATATTTTCCATGTTGAAGGTAATACTATATGATTAGTAGCCTTGTATAGTTTCTTCAATTGGAATAAGTTATTGATGTTCTAGTTTTGTTTGTTGTTGGTGTGTTAAGTTATTATATGGATGTAGATATTCTAAAAATATAGAAAAATATGTATGGTTGTTGTTATTTTGGAAATATAGTAAAGTATGCATAGATGTAGTTATTTTAGAAATATAGAAAAGTATGAATGGTTATACTTGTTTTGGAAATATAAAAATATGGTTTATTGCATGTTTGTAACAAATTTTACTCAGTTGGTTAGAAAATTAGTAATAAATTATAGATTTTATAAAAATTTTCAATAAGACTTGAGTTAAGTAATATATCCAAATGACAATATATGGCTAGTGTGGTATTTATATAGCTATAACTTGACTCTTACTATTTAAAATGGTTTATTGTACAGTTGTGGATGATTATTTTGTGAATTTTTAATATATTTTATGGATGTAGTGGATTCCTTATATTAAAAAGAGAATGGCCCTTTATCACTACCATGTTACAATCTCTTGGATTTGGAAAACAATTTGTGCACACTCTTAACATGCTCTTTCAAGCTGTTGGAGCATGGTTCGTCATAAATGGTTCCCAAAATCACAAGTTTGAGATCCACATATCGATCATACAAGGTTTTTCAATAGCCCCACCCTTTATATGCTTATTGTAGAAGGTTTTAATTACCTTTTAGATGACTATACTTCTATGGGATTGGTTGAAGGTATCTCTCTTCCTACCTCAGATCATCAGTTGGTTAATGGTCACTTTGTGGATGACTCCTTTCTTATTCTTCAAGAATATGAAGAGTTAGTTAGGAATGCCATGCAGTGCCTTGATATGTTTTTTTTGGATTCATGAACTTCCATCCAATGGAGAAAGACCTAATGCTATAGGCAATATCTATCTCCTACACCCCCTTGGTTGAGGGGTACCAACAACAATGGATCCTCCCTAATCTTCAATTTAAATTCCTTGGAAATCCTTTTACCTTTCGAGCCTCCCCACTAATTTTTGGTCTTCTGTCATACAGAGGGTTGAAAAATAATTTCCTATTGGATTTCTAAGCCTCTTACTTTGGGTAGGAAATTTTAGATATGATCTAAGGTCTTAGCTGCCACACATGTTTACTATTATTATTTTTGGGCCCCTTCTAACACTTCCTATTGTATGTTGGAAAAGATTCTTCATGACTTCCTCTAGGACAATTCTGAGGGCCATCAAGGGTTTCACATAGTGTCTTGGGCCATTTTTTGTATTCCTAAGGAAGCAGGTGGCATGGGCCTTATAGAAATTAACATCCAAGGCATTTCTCTCAGTGTCAGGTGGATTATTCAGGGATTGGAATGAGAGGAAGCTTGGAAGATCCTTATCAAAAATTACATTACTCAAGGATATCCTCTTGGGAAAAAGGTGTGACAAGGGACTGACATGCATACCCTCCTTCTCACCCCCATGTCCATTAAAATCACTAGCTCTTTTGTCATATAGAGCGTATGGAAGGCTTGGGAGAAATTTAAATCTCACCTAGTCTAGGTTGGAGATGGATTCACGACTAGCCTCTATATCAAATCTCACATTTTTTGGTGGTCCCCTATTCTCAATTTCCATAACATTCACTTTGTCTTTGTGCCCTAGATAAAAATTCTTAGGATTTTTAAAAAGGGTATTCAACACATTGGTGATCTTTTCTATAAGATATCTTAGGACTAGCTACCATGGGAGATTGTGACATATATGTTTTAGCTTAACAAAGAGGACAAAGAATATCTTTTTGACATTTATAATGCCATACAGGATGACTATCTACACAAGATTGGAGTATCATCTCTCACCATATGGTGAAAGGATTGGAATTGGCGTATTGCCACTCCTTTTTGCCACTATGCCACTAAGCTGGGATATAATCTTCTTACTCCCCAACAAATCAATATTGAGGCTCTCAACTGATGATGAATTCCTAACTCTCTTTACCATGCCTAGATAAGGAGATTCAATAATATTTGGTTGGGTTTATTGGATCCTAAAAAATCTCACTTTTTGTAGTGCATTATGTATCATGAACTCCTTATTGGAGACTAAATCAAGTAGATAGGGGTCTTCAATCCCACTTGTCATGTTTGTCATCATCCAAAAACCATTAAGCTCCTTTTCTAGTTTTTTCCCCATGCTCAATATTTTTAGTGATGGATTCACTCTCTTTTTAAACCATTCAGGCCTAAAATCTTCACCTAAAAAATGGCTCTCTTGGATGACTCAAATTTTCTACCTACCATCTACAATATATTTTGGTAGATTTATTACACTAATATTTTATTTCAGGTCTATAAGTTTAGAAATAAAGATTATTTTAATCATTAACCTATAGAAATTATTTTTTCAATTCATAAGAAAATTAATGTAATCTCTAATGTTACCCTTTAGATCTATAATGAGATGGAGAAAGTGTGGCTGGAGCTTCATCACCTATAAGAGCTACTAGATCATTAGGTAAATGCCCGTTATGCTATCAGTTAAGAGAAACCTGATCACACTCCTCCTTAGTGATGTGAGCGTGGTGGCATAGTTCAACATTCATGCTCCCATAGGTATAGGTCTCAGAGTCAGAGGAACTTGTATCCCCACTCTCATTGGCCATCTTATTGACATGGGTCATCTTATCATGATAGTGGTAGTTGAGGAGGCTAGGTGGCTCCCCAAGAGGACAAGCTTCTACACCTTATGCTTACCATTTCTCTACCTTAGTAGATAACTAAACAACTTCAACAAACTCAAGAGCAATAGAATGATGGGTGGGACCCTCTTACCTTGGATGAGGAGCCCCTAGCTGATGGGGGATGAGGAGGGAAGCCTTAGGAGACTCCATCACGTCCACCACCTACTACCATCTTCACTACTATTGCTTAAGGATATGGTTTTCTACTATATTATCTCTTTTTCTAGTTTTTAGTGTGTATATCTTAGAATTTATGGCCAGTTTGGCCTCCTATTTGCTTACATCACTTTATCAAGGATTATTTATCCTGATGTGCTTTTGGGATGTGACTCTTCTACCCCTTTTTTTGTATGACTAGTTATATTTTATTATTTAACCTTTTTATATAATAAAGTCTACTTCTCAATTAAAAAAATTATTTTTCATGTGAGTTATTTTACCATGTGCATATAGTAGATTCATTGTATAACTATAGTCAATAATAGGTTATTTATATGACTGAATTGATATATTAATTGTTCAACAATAGTTGATTATTATGTAGGTTGTAGTTAGATTATTTATGAAAATTACAATGCATTTGTTTAGTTTAGTTGGTCTAGTTGAATTAATTTGACAATTGTATGTCTATGCTGAGTTATTTACTTCTTACATTGGTTATTATATAATTTTTTACAACCCCTTCCTTTTTATTTTAGTGTTTTTTTTAATATTGAAATGGATGGATTACTGTTCAACATTATAAAATCATTTGTGGGAATAATTATAAATAGATTTGTATCTTGGTAGTCTATCTAATTTTATAATAAACTAAGTATGATCATAAGATTTATATACCCTTAATTTAACATAAAATTTTGTATGATTTGAATAATATTTAACATAGAACTTTTGATTTTGAGTGTCTATTTCCTAGAATAACAGATACATAGTGTTTAATGTTGAATGAGCCTTTTTACTTAATAATAAACAAGGACTTAACCTTGAGGTATTAAGGTGTTAATGGATTTTGTCTTCGTTTATGTGTATATAATGTGATCTTCATGTTTGTCATAAAATTTGTGCCAACATTTAAGAGTTCTGTAGATAAATAAAATCTTCCTATAAGATAATTGTAATGTTTACAAAATGTGTCAGGATGACAAATATTGGTACTATTGCTATTCAATACAAGTGTGAATTATATGGTTATTATGATATGTGATGGTTTAAAAATTGATATATGTTACTAATTAGAAAGCTATTAGGGAAAGTTCTTGATGTTGTTTGAGATTGTAAATTGTTTTATGTTGATCTTCATTATAAATAATAAGGTATGATAATTGTTTCTTGGACTACAACTAGAAAAGGTTACAGAAAGTATAACTTGAAATGTTAGTCCTTTATTGGGCTTAATTTTTTTAAGATTGATTTAATCATTGGAATGTTATCCAAAAAAGGAAAAATATGCAAAAATTGCTAACCCATTTATCCATAGTTCAATAATGTAGGTAATAAGTCATTTAAGTATTATGTAACTATGGAGAATCCTCTAGATCTATCTTGGGTTGTGTCTCTTTTATGGTTGTTCAATATTAGTCAGTTGCCTAAAAAACAAAATTTTGTACTATAAGCTAATTTTATGTGTATATCATGTTCTGGTGGTGCACTATCTTTCCCATTTCTCAGTGGTCCTTGGTAACACCCTTTTAGAATAATTTATTCTTTGAGTAGACTATCTCCTCAATAATTTGATGTTATTGGTGTAGTAGATGTCTGAGTTATGGAATGAAAAACAAGGTCAGGGATTGTAGTTTTTCAACTCTCTTAAAATAAATTTTCTAAAGATTCCATGACTATTGTACTTATATAAAAATATCTATAATTAAATTATATAGATTGGATGATTCATGTAGTATTTTAATGCAAATAGTCGGCTAAACTTTCACTTGTGTTGGGTAATATCTAAAAATTAATTTATTGTGTCACACATCCTCATGAAATGTTGTTTTAAAGTAATTTATGAATATTTATTAATATCTATGTGTTTAATAATGGTTGACCTATCTCTTATAAGTTAGCTTATTCAGTTAGATTAACATTCCATGTCATGGTCATGTTTATTCTCACCTTATGAGAAATTTTACCTTAAAAAAATTAAGAGACATATTATCCACATAGGTTAATTAACTAGTAAATTTATTTATTTTAGGTTTTACTTAATTCAATATTCACTTGACAAATGAATGTATTGAAATCCTCCTTATCAATATCACTTTCTATTAGGATTGGCCTTTTGATAGTAAACTATAGTGGTGGAACTATCTATCTTCTTTAAGTAAGGTCTTCACTAGTTTATAATTGATTAATCTCAAATTTGACCCATAATAATGTGATGAAGATCCTTAATATTCTAATTTTAAATAAAAATGGGACTAATCTTGTATCATACTCTTGACCACTCTTCACTAACTAGTTCATGTATTGAAATAACGATCTTGTGGGTTTATTATATAAGATCTATTTTTGTTTGTATGTATAGATTAGGATTTCAAATCTTTGCTTGTGTCATACTAATGACTAAGGAATGAGATAAAACTCCCATGAGATTATTATTTATTATTGAGGGAATGGATCCAAAAACCTTCAAGGTCAAATCCATTAAAGAAATGTTGTAAAAATTAGTTTTTGAATTAATATTGGCATGACTCTTATAAAGTAGATGTGTGACATTATAATCTTTAAGAAGGCCCTCTTTCATTGGTATTATTTATGTTTTTTATCCTTGAATATAAAATTAATTTAATCAATTTGAATAATATTAAGTGGGAGCATAGGGTGAATCTAAAGTAGTGGTAGTTATCTTATTCCTTTTTGTACTGAGAATAAAAGTTGTAGGTTTTCACAAATTGCATGCCTATTTTATCATAGCCTTGTAAAAAAAATGTATATTGATTTTATCAAAAATATAAGTATCAAACTTGTATCCACCTTGAATTTAAATAAAATATCAAGGCTGGTGTGGAGAAAATTGTCATCATGTTCACTCAAGTGGGTCTAAGTTGTAGATAATTTTCAAATGTAGTGATCAGATGTGATTTGAAATGAACCCAATTTAAATGATCCATCTAAAGTCAAAAGTGTGATTAACTAACTTATTTGTGTCATTGTAACTATTGAAAAAAAATGGTGAGATTTTAAAGTACCCAATTAGAGGCATGTTACAACCAAGAATAAAATTATCAATGATATGATCCTATACATTTATGTGTTATTTATTAAAACTTGCATTATTAGTTTAAGGAATTTTTATCTTATCAATTTTATTTATTTTTGATAGATTTTTTTAAAATGTGGTGGATGAATGGAATTTAGTTATAATCAATTGTAACATCATACAATATAACACTTTTCCTTATAGGTACAAGAGATCTAACCCTCTTATATAACATAGAATATGCTAATGAGAACATCAATAATTATAAGAAAAAATATCATAGAGTACTACCTATAAAGGGGAAATAATAAAATAGATTTGAAAACGTAATGCAGGATAAATGTGAAACCCTAAGGAATACCTACCTTGGGTTTTATGTGCTCATTACAAATATTGGTTTCATTAAAATTTTAATTTATGTTCTGATTAATACAATATTAATAATATAAAATTACTTACATTTAGATTATATAAAATAGTGAATTAGCCATAAAAATGTAAATGTAAAAGGTAAGTTGATATTACACTTAATATATTGAAATTGAAAAACAAAGAAGAAAAAATGAACATATCTAATTTATTATTTGTGTTGATCACTTCTTATGTCATAATATGTTAAAATTCACTTTATTATCTTTTCTACTACTTAGATAATGAATCATGACATCAAAACATAAACAAAAACTATCAATGAAGGTCATAATGCTTCAACATCTAGTATTATTCAAGATTTGCTAGTATTATCCTAATTGACTATCTATGTATGTGCTTACTTAGACCATTTGGACAACATATTTAGATGATTTACATATGTGTATTTAATTTACATTTTTCATGTATGTAGTTTATTGTTTCAATTGTTCATGACTTGAAACACTAATTACACTTTCAAACAATGATTGACTGATAAAAAGGGGTTATAAATATGCATTGGATAACCCTAACCAATCATCACTGAGTGACTAAGAGTTTCTTATGTGGGTAAGTGCATAGATTTTGGGGGGAATAAAACTGGACACATTTTTCATTCAAATATAATTTAATGTTTCCACATATGCATATTAAAAAAAGTGCATACACGTTCTTGGCACATAGGCTTTGTAATTAATGATCCAAGACCACTTATGTCATTTTAGTCTTTAAAATTACGTATGTAATTTTAGACTCTTTTTACTGCATAAAATTTTTTATTATTGATAACCATGTACATGGTTTTATTTTTTAGAACTACATACATGGTATTGTTCTTATAAAAACATGTACACATAATAATTTAGTATTACATTGGCATGCTTGGTATATAAATAAAATAAACATTTAAGTATAAGTTCACATTTATATATGGACATTTATTTTATTATACTTTAATTTATATCTAATTTATATATTTTTAGGATGTTTTAAAGTTGTTTTAGACCTCTAGTAACTATAATGCAAAATCTAGGTTTTGTATGATCCTATCGTATTTCAAACTTAGTTAGATCACAAGGTTTTAGGGATTTAGACTTAGCCATATTTTAGGGTTTGAATATTACAGGGAGACATCATAAGAGCTATGAAGGATGCATGAAAGGATGTAGGTATGATATAATAGTTTGATAATATCTCTCATAAAGTGTCAAAAGTTAATCTAACCCCATTCCCCATACACACCTTAAGGTATACACTCTAGGATAGATGTATCAATAATGTATACAAGAACATTCTAATGTAAAATATAATACACAACATGATTTAAAATTATAGGATATTTATTAACAACAATCCCATAGAGAAAAAACACACCTAACTTCTTCCATTCCACGGATCCTGGATATTTCTACCAAATTTTGATATTTTAAAGTATTTTTTAATTTGTTATCTATTCCTAATTAATTGATCACCCATATAGATTAATATCCACTCAAAAAGTCCTTTCCATTATAATTAAACCCTCTAACCTAAACCTTAAACCATCTACCTTAAACCCTTTTCCCTAATCATGAACCCTAAATCATAAACATTAAACCCTGAACCAAACTATTTAGAACAATTAACATCTTTTAGAGTAAGAATTTGGTTCACAAGGCTTAATTTGGACCAAATAACATTGAAACTGTTTCCATAATTAAATAATTAACTCAATCTATGATGACATTTGGGCTAACTGCACCCAAAATCACATTTTATAGTCATAAATAGCCTCAATGACCTTAGTGTTTTCCTAATTACCTTCCTGATTAAACTCTATACCCTAAATCATAAACCCTATACCATATACCCTAATTAGTCAATTTAGCCCCAAAAAACATTATTTAGAGTAATAATTAAATACATAGAGCTTAATTTAGCTTGTCACATCATTTATTGCCCTAATTTACTAATTGGCTTAACATGTGGTGACATTGGAGATAATTATTTCTAAAATCATATTCTATAGCCTTAAATAGGTTCAATGAGTAAAATTTGTCCCACTTTCCTTCGTGATTTGACCTTATACCCTAGACCCTACATAACATACCTTCAACCCTAATCTCTAAATTGTAAACTCTTAAAACCATAAACCAATCATTTTTGCCCTAATTGACATAATTTATACTAAGAATTAACTTTAAATGGCTCAATTTAGATGAAATTACATCACTAATTTCCCTAATTGACTAATTATCTTTATATACAATGAAATCATAGATAATTGAGACCAAAATCACATCTTATAGTCATAAATAGGTTGAGTAATCTCAAATTTTCCTTAGTTGCCTTTGCAATTGGACCTTATAACCAAAATCCTAAACCATAAACCCTATACCTTAAAAATTATGCCCTAAACCTTAAACCCTAAATCATAAACCATAAACCCTTAACCAATCAATTTAGCATAAATAAACATCCTTTAGAGTAGTAATTAGCTTCACAGGACTTAATTTAGCCTAAATTACATCACTGATTACCCCAATTGACTACATATATCAATTTGTGATGACATTGGGGCTAATTGAGTCTAAAAATCACATTATGTAGTCATAGATAAGTTAAATGACATCAAATTGGCCCCAGTTACCTTTATGATTAGACCTTATACTTTATATCCTAAATACTAAATCGTAAACCCTAAATCATAAATACTAAACCTAAATCAATTGATTTAGCCCTAATTAACATCTTTTAATGAAATAATTATTTTCATAAGGATCAATTTAGCCCAAGTGGTATCACATATTTATATAATTAATTAATTGGATCAACATGTGATGATATTGGGCCTAATTATGCCTAAAACAATATTTTATAGTCATAAGTAGGTTCAATAAACTCAAATTGGCCTTGATTACCTTCATTATTAGAACCCATATCTTAAACCATAAACTATAGACCTTAAACCCTAAATCATAAATCATTAACTCTTTAATCCCTAAACCATGTTATATAGTCATAAATATATTGAATAAGCTTAAATTATCTCCAATTGTCTTTGAAATTAAGCCTTGTACCCTAAACCATGGACCCTAAACCTTAAATATTAGGACAAAACCTTAAAACCTAATCCCTAAACCTTAAACCCTAAATCATAAACCCTAAACCCTAAATAGATTGAATTAGCTCAAATTAACATTATTTAGGGTAATACTTAAGTTCATAGGGTTCAATTTGATCCAAGTTACATTATTAACTACCCTAATTGACTAATTAGTTCAATATGTGATGATATTGGGGATAATTAAGCCTAAAATCACATTTAGTAGTCACAAATAGGTTTAACAAGGTCAAATTAGCCCTAATTTCTTTTAGGATTGGGACATATACCCTAAAACCTAAATATTATATTATATACCCTAAGCCCTAAACCCTAATCCATAAGTCATAAATCCTAACCCCTAAATCATTCTCTTTATCCCTAATTAATATATTTTAGAGTAATAATTATTTTCATAGGGGTCAATTTGTTCTAATTTGCATCATTAATTACCCTATTGACTAATTATATCAACCTATGATGACATCAAGGTTAGTTTCACCCAAAATATAATTATATAGTCACAAGTATGTTCAATGATCTCAAGTTATATCCAATGAATTACCTTCATAATTTGACCTTGTACCGAATACCCTAAACCATGTATATCAAACCATAAGCCCTAAATCCTAAACCCTAAACTCTAAATCATAAATTATTTAAACCCTAAAACAAATTTTTAGATCTAATTAATTAACATCATTTAGACTTGTAATTAGGTTCAACGAGATAAATTTGGCCGAAATCATGTCACTAGCTGCTTAATTTAACTAATGCTTAAATCGATATAAATATAGTGGAAATATCCATGATCTATAGAATGAAATAAGTGATGCATGTGTTTTCCTTATGGGATTATTTTTAGAAATGTACCCCATAACTTAAAATAATGTTGTATATGCCTTTGTGCATTCGATGGTTTGTGTATGTAGTCGGGGCTCACAGATGCATTTATATAAAATTATATACCTTAAAGGGTGTAAATTTAATGGGTTGGGATCAACTTGTGGCACTTTATAAGAGATGTTATCATACTATTCTATAAAAACTACATCCCTTCATGCATCCTTAATAACTCCTATGATGTCTCCCTGTAATCTTGAAACACTAAAACCTTATAATATGACTATGTCTAAAATATTATAGGGTCATCCAAAAATTAAAATTTGCATTATAGATCCTAGAGGTCTAAGACCACTCTCAAACATCCTAAAATTGTAATAACAAAATATAACTTAAATTATAAATAAACTAAATGTCCATATCTAATTGTAAAATTACAATTGAATGTTTATTTTAATTATATATTATGCATTCCAATATAACACTAAACTATTATGTGTACATGATTTTATAGTATCAATATCATGTATGTGGTTTCAAAGACTATAACAACGTATGTGATTTTAATAACTAATGTCAAAAATTCTACATATGTATTAGTTTTGTATACATAGTAGGTCTATGTATGAGATATATACCATACATGTGGTTTTTACATTTGAATTTATTAACACATGCCTTAAGGCTTGGAAATGGCTTAGATTATCAAGCCTTAGGCATGGCTCTATAACACATAAAACTGAATGTGTTTTTTCTACCAATAATAAATAAATGCAAATTGTCCCATGCTAGACACTATCCATTTTGTCAAATTTTTCCTTGAAAACAATACTACAACATTGATGAATTATCCTCTTTATATATAAATTATTTTTTATATTTTTTTTAGTTTAAGGTAGTTATTTTGATTTATTGACTAAGTATGTATTTTGTAGTTCCATATGGCACAATTATTAATGTTCATATTTGTTGACATGTCTTTTGATTCATTGATCTAAACCGGAAAAAACCATATGGTTGCAAGGTAGACGTAATTATATATACACTAAAAAAATATAATTTTTTTAATATGTTTTGAGTTAGGGATCACCCAATGGGATATAAATTTGTTACCATATTTAAGGGTATACTAACTTTTGAAATTAGTATAATATGGGTATCCATTAATTAATTTTATAAAAATATAGGTTGAAAACTATATGATCGTACCTAGATTTCTACCAAGGGATTTAAATAAGAAGAAAATGATGCTCATAAAATGGTGGGGCACATAGATAACTATCTAGTATGATTTTTATAAAATACAATACCACATTTTCACATTTATATTGTTTGACCAACTTCTATTTGACCATTAAAAAAAAGATTAATAGTTTAGAAAGTAGACTTGAAATTCTACAAATCATCTTTCTATGGCATCTACAAATTATGTGTCTAGATATCTCAAATAATCATTACAAATCAAGGTTTTGTGTTTTTTAGTAAAGACGTGTCAACTTAAGACCTTATTTTGGTCCCCTAATTCCCTAAAGTTACACATGTTTCAAGACTTTGAAGAGGGATGAAAAATCATGTAGATGTGTGCATCATCATGATAATGCTATAATGCATTCTAATTATTATATTTTGACACTTGACATCATGAAAATATTATCCTATCTTTGTTTTCATAATTGGATACATAGTTTCTATTTTGATGTGTTTTAGTATATTTATTCATTTTTGGTAATGTATCAATAGAATGCCAATGTATTTTTTAAGCTTTCTATAACTTTATAGGATGAGTTCCAGATGGTGACCTTGTTAGAAAGTGAGTATGATTTTAATTTTAATTTGTATTTCTATATGAATATTTGATATTTCTTAACATGAATGACCCATAAAATGTGCCTAATTGGACCTCATGGAGATGCTTCAGTTTAAAATGTAGCCATTAAGGATTCCTTGATAATACCAATACAAATAGACATAATATGTATACTACAATTGTATGAGTATTTCTTAATTCTATGTTGATTGTAAAAATCAATAATATAGGATATGGTGATAGTGTGTTGAGTGTTATATAGTGTTATTTCATAGACATATGACCATCCTAGATATATGAACTAGTAAACCAGGTTTTTCAAGACATCAAATGGGTAAACATAAAGGGGAAAATGTTCAAAATAATTAGATCTACATGCAAAAATTGAGTAATGTTAATATGTGTCAAAATTTATGTTACCAAGTGTATAATACCAGTATTTTGTGATTACATCCCTTCGATTGATTTCATATAGTTTCAAGTTTGTCATGATGATTGTTATGTCATATGATTATGGTCATTTTAGTTTTTGTTTATTTATGAAATCTTGCCATGTTTTTTAGTGCATGTATTATTGTCTTTATCCTTTTCCCATGGTCGTATTATGTAGGAATGAGAAATTAAATTCATTTATATATATATTTACCCTAATAAATTTATCATAGATTATCAATAGTTATCAATCATACATATTGTTTAGATTATCTTACCTTTTACCCTTGATTCCACTCTCTATCTACTGAAGGCATATTTTTTTATACATATACAAAAATAAATTTATACATAAATAATTAAAGGATCATCTTTTATTTAATATCTTTCATCTCATAGGGATAAGGGTGGGAAATACACATGTAAATGCACTAGTTAAATACATGCATGAGTGATAAATGTTAAAATGTATTTGTGTTGTAAAGGGAAAGATGTGGACTGATTGAGGTAGCAATGTAAAACCAAAAACCAATATTTTATGCCTTATTGGATTGGAATTGAGAAAAAAAAATGAAAAATATTATTTTCATTTGTGCACATTTATCAATTTATCCAAGAGATGTTTTGGGGAATGTTATAATTATGAAGGGTTTCAATAAGTTTAAGATCCATGAAAATTATAAATCCAATTTTACAATAAATTGAAAAATTTTGAGGAGTGTTTCCACTACCGAGCCATAATAATTTTGTGACTATCTCTCATGGGCCATATGATTATGATCACTATCTCTGATCATTGCTTTATTTTTGGATACTCTTTCATAATGTTATAGAACCCATTCCAACATCATCAGTCTCTACCAAACTCTATGTAATTAATTTTTTAGGTACAACTATGTTTCTCTCCCTTTCACTTGTCAAGTTATCAAGGTAATGTGATTCATATTACCCATTTTCCATACATATTTATTATTCACCACATTATATTTAGCTAAGATTTGAGTAGGAGATTATCTTTAATGGTTATTATAGTGCTTAAAATTCATGTATACTCTCCTGTGTTAAAATTTTGGGGAACCTTTCCTATAGATAATATCCAAGTTTCTTGCTTTATTTCCCTCTAATTTTTTTCTTTATTTTCTTTTATTTCAAATCTGATTTATATAGTCTTTTTCATTGTGATATAATTAATCTTATCTTATTGTATGTTATATATGTTTTATCATTATGACCATTGATAAAATTATAATGAATGTACCTAAAAGGTGAAATGATATATTGAGTAGTAGACATGTTGACTTGGTTTAGACTCATATTTTATTTATTGTGTTTGTCTAAAAAAGTAAATGGTGAATATTTATGACATTTATAATCCTTATATTTATGATGATAATAAAAATACACAAATTAAAATAATTAAAACACTTTAATGATATAAATGTTGATGGTTGTGATCCCAATTCTATGAATTCCAATGTTTGTGATGACAATACTATGATTGATTATATTGTAAAAATTCGTACGAGTAAACATGAAATAACATGACTTGATAAATTTTTTTTTTGACATTTTCAAAATAAATTGATTCCATGATTTATTTTTCTATAGTAACATATGTCTAAGGATGTATATGTTGAAAATGAAAATTTGAATGTTTATCTTTCACCTATTAAAGGTTCTCCTTCTACATTAGGTAACACAAATAGTAATTCTAGTTATTATACCTTTGTGCCACCATTTTATACTTATATTCAAGCTTATATGTCCATCTCATTCAAATATTCATTCTAATTTTGTTTATCCTACTATTTTATGACCTTCTCAACTTACTTCTTAATATCATGTTTTTTTTGTCTTTGTCGACACAATAGAGTGCCCACTCATACAAACGTTAATTCTAATTTATATCCTAAATATTATGTTTCATTTTTTAAAAGAAAAAATGAAACATGCAAGCACAAATTCAAAAAATTTCAAAATAATCTTACATATCAAGTCACATACTCACTTCTTATGAGACATTACACAATTTTTACACTGATAGGTGTTCGATACTGTGGCATCTTGGGGGGAAGGGAAAGGCCGTAATGATGTGAGTAGGTTAGAAATTAATTAATTGAAAGCTGACATTATTAAATAAAGAATAAAATAATTTAATTATATAAAATCCAACATGATAAAATAATATAAAATAAAACAACAAACACAGTAGTATTTTTTAAAAAAACATGTAAGTATAAATAAATTTAAACCAAAAAACAAAAAACAAATTAATCAAAGCAAGAGAAATAAAAATTAGATATGAGTAAACAAATAGTAAATTGAACTCTATAGCATATAAAATACAAACATTTTACATTTAATATTTTAAAGATTACTTTTTTTCTCATTGTTTTTACATTACAAATTTTTAATGTGAAATTGGTTTCTACTTAACTGGTTTAATTATATTACAATGACATAATTAATAAATAAATAATCATATTAACACATCATATTTATTATCACATCATAATTTTTAATAATCATAATAATGAAATTGTAAAAATAAATAATCGTAACTAATTTGTGGATTATATATAAATTTTAATACATTATATTTATAAATAATATATAGATTTATCACGTCATATTTATAAATAGTCATAACATAAAATTTATAAAAATAATTAATTTATATATAATTAACTAAATAAATTATCATAAAAAAATATTTACATATTATAAACATAAATTTTACTGCATCATATTTACAAACAATCATAACATCTGAAATTGTAAAAATAACTAATTTATAGATAATTAACCAAATAAATTATCATAAAAAATATTAACACATCACAAACATATAATTTTCTAGCTTCATATTTATAAATAATTATAGATTTTACTGTATATAAATAATTATAATAATAAAATTTAAAAACCAAATTATCATAAAAATATCACCATATAGGTAATATATGGATTTTACCATATTATATTTATGATTAATCATAACATTACAATGAATTGTAAAAATTAAACACCATAAAAATTAATCTATTTATCATATAAAAATCACATCAATAGGTGTTCTCACAGTGGCATCTGGGGGTGAGGTGAGAGGGTGTAATGGCGTGAGTTGATTTGAAATTAATTATTTGAAAGCTGACATTATAAAAAAAATTATAAAATAATTTAACATAAGAAAGTGTGAAAGAGGGTAATTAATAATTATAATTGATTTATAAGTAATATTTAGATTTTATGGCTATATTTTTATAAATAATCATAAAAATGAAATTTGAAAAATTATGTGTGTGTGTGTGTGTGTGTGTGTGTGTGTGTGTGTGTGTGTGTGTGTGTGTGTGTGTGTGTGTGTCTATGTATGTATATGTATATGTATATGTATATGTGTATATATATATATATATATATATATATATATATATATATATATATATATATATATATATATATATATATATGTATGTATGTATGTATGTATGTATATATGTATATATGTAGATATGTATATATGTAGATATGTATGTATATGCATATGTATATATGTATATGTATATATGTATATGTGTATGTGTGTATATATATATGTGTATATATATATGTATATATGTATATATATGTATATATATATATATATATATATATATATATATGAATATATATATATATATATATATATATATATATATATATATATATATATATATATATATATATATATATATATATATATATATATATGAATGTGTGTGTATTTTTGAAGAGGATGGACTATAATTTTTGAAAAAAATAATGATTTTTTATGACGAATAGACACACAATCTTAATAATAATGCATTTAAAAATTGAATGGGGAGGTGGTTGTAAGTCACATCCCTATAACATGTTCAATAAAATCATCAAGAAATGTTCCAAAGGAAAATTTTGAGTGTTTTTAAAAGAACATATTTAAGGGTCAATTTTTTGCATTTAAAGTATAAATTATAATTTATTTATTGAAGATCATATGTATATTAATAAAATAAACTATTAAAGTAAAATGATAATCATAAAAGAAATTTGATGGAAAAGTTACACCCTATGAGCAAAGTCAAACCAATGATAAATAATTCTCGAGAAAACACAAGTTCCAACAGAGGGTCAATTAGGAACACTAAAAAAATCATATCAATAGTGCATAACAACTAAGAGAGAAAATAAAATAGCATATAGCAATACATGTAATAATTAAGATGTCATAGTAAACATGGTGTTTGGCTTAGATGGTGGATAAGGTAGATCCTGTATTTTATCTACCCATCTTCCCTAAGCATGAGGATCAACATCCAGAAGTATAGACTCCCAACAATCAATTTGTTGCTCAACATTAATTTCATCCTTGTTTCTACCTAGAGAAATGGCAATAATAAGCTATGAAAACTTATCTTGGGGAGGTGTGCCCAAACCCCTATTATCATCTCCATAATTATTAGGGATAGGACCCCATTCCCTACCATCACTCAACTTATGGAAGAACCACTTGATATACCATGTCATGGGGAAGAATAAAGAGGTGGTGATCTATGTGGAAAAAAACACTTGTGTCAGTTTTTGGAATGATGTTTACAATGACCATGTCCTCACCCATGTAGAGGTGAAGGGAACTATGGTAACTATTTAGGCTCTCGGCTAACAACACTCGAGGAATTTCCCCTATGTTCAAGTAAATGCTAAATATGGTTGAGTTCTAGGTAAACTTTGTCAATTGAATTTGAATATGGAGAATAACATTAGATAGAATAACTTAGTTTTACTAGTAATTAAGAAAAACTACATTTAATTTCCTTATTATTAAATCAAACATAGTTCTTATCTTTCTTGATTTGAAATAAAATGTTAGCATTAAAAGACTATAAAAAATTATTTTATTTTGCAGTAGCAAAGTAGACTCCCCCAAGAGAGTAAATTCTTGAAGACTGTATCTTTATTAATAAAAGCAAGTATTAAAGTACAATGTTAATCATACAAAATAAACTGGGTGGAAAAGTTACACTCCATGAGAAAATTCAAACCAATGATAAAAAATCCTCAGCAAAACACAAGTCCCAATAGAGGGTCAATTAGGACCATTAAAAAAAACATCACATCAATAGTCCATAACAATTAAGAGAGCAAATATAATATCACATAACAATGCATTGGATAATTAAGTTGTCATAGTAAACATGGTGCCTAGGGTAGATGGTAGAGAAGGTGGATCCTAAAGTTTATCTACCCATCTTCCCTAAGCAAGAGGATCAACATCCATAGGTATAGACTCACAATCATCATTTTATTTCTTAGCATTAGTTACATCCTTGATTATTTCTATAGAAATGACAAGAGTAATCTATAGAAACTTATCCTAGGGAGGAGGACCCTAACCCTTGTTATCATCTCCATAATTGTGGGGTGTAGGGCCTTATCCCCTACCATCAGCTCAAGTTATGAAAAAACCAATTGATATACCACATCATGGGGAAGACTAGCGAGGTGGTGATCTATGTGGAAAAAGACACCTATGTCAATTTTTGGAATGCTTCTAGCAAGGACCGTTTCCTCACCGATGTAAAAGTGAAGGCAACTGTGGTAACTCTCTAGCTCTTGACTAACATCACAAGGTTTATTTCCCTTATGTTTAATTAAATGCTAAATATGATTGATTTCTAGGTGAACTTTTTCAAATGATTTTGAATGTGGAGAATAACATTAGACAAAAAACCATACTTTTGCTAGTAATTTTGAAAAACTACATTTTGGTTTCTTCATACTTAGTTCAAACATAGTTCCTAGATTTCTTGATTTGAAACAAAATGTCATCATGAAAAATCTTCCCAAATTTATTATATTTTTTAGGGAGAAGAGTAGAGTCCCCCAAGAGAGCCATTTTGCATGTAAAACATTCAAGACTAAATGGCTAAAATAGTGAATGAATATAATGTCAAATAGACTGAGCATGGGTATAAAAGCAAAAAAAGGTATTTGAAAGTCTCAAGTTGATGGAAAGCTTGGCAAATAGGATTTTAAACCCACATATGCTTATGATATTCATCCAAAAGCAAACCTTGATAGGGAACACACCAGAGAAAATGTGTTTTTTTAGGATCTATGAAAGCAAACCACATATTGTGAAATTTTATGGCCCAAGTTCCATGGCTAGAATGGAGGTTCCATCGATGGTTAAGGGTCTCATCTAAAAAATATTGAGGAGCTAATATAATGTATATCAATCAAGGAGAATACCGAGTTAATGGACTGGCCATAGACCAATGCCAATCCTTCCACCAAGGACTAAGAGAATTGACCCCAATCTTATGAATATATTCATCAAGTATGGAACCTTTTATTTTTATAATAACATCAACATCTAAATTATTTAAATGAAATTTATTTTAAATTTTATACCAAGAAAGCCAAGACTAGCTCACCTAATATAAGAGATCCACTATATTCTTAACACCTTTCTTGAAAAGTCTTAGCCCTTTAATCTAAGAGACCAAAGCAAAGGGAACATTGTAGAAACTCAGGGAAGGAGACCACCAAAGGGAATGATAATTAAGAGAAGACCATTCCCAATACCCTCCCCTTGCTAAATACGATGGGATTTGAGCTTCTCACATGCTTTCCATAAACATTGAATAACAAAAGTACCCTTAATTTCAACAGGTACCGAGGTAATGAGGTGTGAAAACACAGGCCTTGCCAAGCATTTCTAACAAAGCGATTCCCTAATAGATGTTATGACATAGAAGTATCTTCTAGGCTTCATCACTCTCCAGACCACGAATAACCCATTTAAAGTTGAGAACAAGTCCTTGAATTTTGATGTCTAACAGATCAAGCCTACCTGCCTCTTTAGGACTAAAATAAATGTCCCAAGAGACTCCGAGGAATCCCTTGTAGCCTTCAGAATTAGGCATGGATAAGAAATCCCTCAAGAGTTTTTCTAACTTGCTATAGGGATAATTAGGAGGAGCCTAGTAAGAAGGGGAAAACCCATGAGTAACTGCCAAAACTTTAAAGAAAATATGAAACTTGTCCACTAAAAGTAAGGGTTTTGTGATTCAAAAGAAGATTTTATTTTCAACCCTTTGAACCACATAAAACAACAAAATAAAGAGAGAAACCTAAAAAGCAAAAAAGATGACTAGAAATTTGAATTAAACATGGTATAAATTATTTACATCTATGTATGGTTCATAAATATTTACAAGTATAAAATAATATAATATAAATGAAATATAATTTAAAATAATTATATTAAGAAATAAATATATGCATTTTATTTATTCTTAATTCTCTTATATATATACACACATACTTTGAGACTATAATTTTTCTATATTAAAATTTGATAATATACAAATTCCTCATAAAACAATGTGATGCCTAAATGATTCATTAAACTCTTTTTTTTTTAACTTATGTCCAAACAAGCTTATATCAAATAAACCAGAAACCATCACTATGAAACATAATACACCTATTTTACAACCAAATATTAGATAAAGCGAATGAAAAAACATGTACGATCATCAATATACTTAAACATGTACCCATTTTTTAAATATTATTTAATTTTTAGTAATATTATTTATATTGATTTTATTATGAATTAAATTGTCCAACCAAATTATTTCGATTTTTTATGATCCCTATTTTCCGAAAGTCTAGGGACTTGGTACTGCGCTTTTTTAATGAAAAATTCTGGATTGTTTCCCAAGGAAAATACAAAAATAGAAATAAGCCAATCAGGGCATGTATGAAAGGTTACAAACCATGAATATTTGATAGCACTTAACTGCAGAATAGAATGCCATTTGGAGAGAGCACGGGAAGGCAGTAAGGAATGCCATTTGTAGCAATCGCATGCCATTTGGCAGACCAAATGAAGTTTCATATTCGCATGAAACCATGTTTCATTTTTTCTCTGAGTTGATCGTTTAACAAGCGCAACCTGCGGCTGCATCATTTTTTACTGCTCAATCAGGTATTTTTTTTACCATTTTCCCTGTCACAATGGTTTATCTTGCATTGGATCACGAGTGACCCTGAACCTCTAAATTTGCTCCTGAAATAGATGAATGGTTCGGAATTCTCTACTTTTCTGCGACCCTGAAACTCTAAATTTGCGCCACATATTTCTTTTCTTAGATACAAAAGCTTTATATGTATACATGTTTGCTGTCTATTAAAATATTTTGGATAGTACTTTTGTTTAAATTTAGACAAAGGTTATTTTCAAATTATAGAGCAATTTCAGTTTCTTCTTTTCAAAACGTCGAGCAAATTTGTCTGCTAATTTTTCATATAACATTTTCATTCACTAATTCTGAAAACTTAGTAAATTTGTTTGTTTATTGAGAGTAATTGAGTAAAGTATGGAGTACTTTGTTCAATAGTTTCTAAAATTTAGAGCTAATTTTTAGAATTCGAAGTAATTTTGTTTGCTGGGTTGTAAATTATTTAAGAAATTTTGTTTTTCTTTAGAAGGATAAATTCCTGCCCTGCACGCAAGTTCACCTAATTCAACACCAAAACCCTTGAATTTAGGAGAATTTTATTAAAATGCCACGATCAGGATATCGATACTACAACTATACATTATACTTATATGTATATTATATTCTAAATTAACAATAAATATGTTATAATTATATTAATTGTATAAAAATTATAAAAATATATCATAATTATATTGTTATACAATTACATATATATACTATATATCTATTTCTATGACATATAATATTACATTAATGGTTTTTTTTTTTTTTTTAAGTCTCCAAAAAAGGGTAAAGTCCATCTATT
>JARHVA010003931.1:1585000-1592500 GCA_037957365.1 Torreya grandis
TTGATGTATCTATCAGTACTATGTTGTGTAAGTGGTTACCAATACACACACTACTATTACGTGAAATGATAGATGTTGATGTTTGGGTTTTTATCTTTTAGTATTCTTAAGACTCATAGATGTTATCTATTTTTGTATGTTATGTTGTGTATGTATTAGTTGTTTATCAATTGATTTGTGACTGTAGTCTTTATTGTATTTTGAAAAAGTGTTTGTATAAATCAATTTTCCTTACACTAAATTTTCGTAATTCCTTCTTTCATATGGTTTTTTGGAATTTTTATGGTGATCGGTTTAACAATAAATAAATATTTATTGGTGCATTGATAACCAAATGTTTTTATAAATTTATATTCTTTTATTATTGCCTACATTCTATGCTTTATCTAGTTTTTAGGTTTTTTACAATGATAGGTTTATGAATAACCAAGGGTATGTAGGTGTAAGTATTTATAACTATGACTTTATACAAGTTGAGAGTTTTAGATTATTTCCTCCATTATGTACATGTGTCTAGTTTGTTGGGATGTTTATAGATTTATAGATAGTTTATCTATTCTAAAATTTTATAGCTCCTTCATGCTTGAGGTCTATATTAACCATCCTATCAATTGGTTATAACTATATAAAATGCATGATTATGTCCTGCTACTTAGAATAAGCTACAAACATGTTTCTTATAGCTATATTCATCTATAAATAATAATGTATTCAATTTTGTAGTGATAATTTTAATCAATTTCAAGTATGTAGATGCTACATGGGGGGTGACTGGTTAAGGTATATATTGTTATTAAAATTGGGTTTGTTATGTATATCGATATCCTCTATATGGTTAATATATTATGTAGTATTTGTAGGCGGTGTGTCAAATAATTCATAAAAATGCAAGACGTAATAACAACATATCCGGATTCATCAAAATCCCATACAACATCACTAGAAGTAATAACATAAACAATACCGTGAGCACTACCAATTGTAGTAGCAGTGTTTTTAGGTCCCCTAATACTCTTAACATGCAGGAACAACATAAATAGATAACATCTACCAACTCTTCAGAGATTTTTGATACTATAAAAATTATCAAGGTCTCATCATTCATACAAACCATGGTTCTAAATGATCCCGGCTTACTATGAATAATTCCATCAATACTAGATCTAGCCCATTTCCTCCCTTCCTTAACCTAAGATAAGAAAACCTTATCCAACCTTGTCTTTTTATATTTTCACATCTTCCTACTACTTTATTATCATCTTCCATGACTATTTTATTATTATCAGTTATACCAAGCAAGGAGACAAAATGCGAAATTCGTATATTTTCAATCTTCTCATGTTGAAGCAAAACCTTATTAACATTGGGAAGCTTATCAAAAATGGATATGAGGTTATATTTGAGAATGGATAATAGATAATACTTAATAGGAGTGGATTCAATAGGTAGATTGCATTGGTCAAGATGATGAGCAAATAGATGTTTCCATTAAGAATGCAAAGTGATCTCATAGTAAAATTCCAGACTATAGTAGACTAGTTTACTCATTGCTACCTAAGATATGGGAATTTAAGATTTGTTAGGTTGAACCTTTTTCATAAGAAGTATATGGTTATAGGATTTCACCTTATATAATATCCAAACAAAATGTGTGAAGGATGCATATTAGGTAGGTAGCATAGGAGTGTATTTCTCATGGATAAAGCATGGAGAGCCAAAACTTCTTTAGAACTGGTCCATTAAAGCTTGTGTGGTCCAATGAAGACCCCATACCTATCCAATAATGTTTACTTCATAACATTCATAGATTATTTTAGTCAAATTATGTGGGTTTATTTATTTTTAAATAAATCAAATGTATTTGAGACTTATGGTGGAGAAACAATGTGGCCAATACATCAATATTTTGAGGATAAATATAGGAGTGTATATCTCAAATGAGTTCATAATGTTGTTCAAGGATTATGAATTTTATACAGTCCATCTATGGATTAAAATAAGGTAGATATAGACTTTGGAAGTCTAGCACTAAAATCCTATAAAGTATCTAGAGACTTTGACAAACCATGTACAGACTTCAACAATCTAGCTATAGACTTTAGTAGTGTAGCTACAGACTTCAATATTCAATAAATATATTTGAGTAGCATAGCTAAGAGCATTGATAGTCTAGCTAAGGACTTTGATATTCCATCTATGGACTTCAATAGTCCAACTCCATATAATCACTTAATGAATCTAGAAGAATATGGACAGATAAAGAGAAGTTGTATGGATGTTTTGAACACTTAGAAAAGTCTTCTAAACCATGGTAAAAAATTAAAGAATAAGGGGTATTATTAAAATAAGTTATTCTTTCCCTCACCTACCATGTCTCATCTCCAAAGCTCCCCCTTAGAAACCATATTTATTAGCGAAATTTAAGTTTGAACATTTTTGAGTTCTTTGGTGTTTGTAAGGAAAAGAAAGTCATAAGTAGAAGGATAATTAGTAAATGATAAAAAAAAATGAGACAAAAATTAGTAGTTGTTTAAGTTTATACATCAAAACAATTTGTATTGGTGTTTTAGGAACAAATTAATATATGCATTTTGACTATTTTTTATGATGATGCTCTACATTCCCCAATTCTATCCTTATTACATGATCATTTTGTGAATTTATAACACTTGAGTCAAGCTTTGGGATTAGTAAAAAATTTAGTTTATCTTTCTTCCCTTATCGATTTGGGCTTGGACATTCTATTGTTTACCAACACTGGGTGATACTTGAAAGTCCTTGTAATATATTTAAGGTATACCCTAGGAGTTACCTTTCAAACATACATCAAGTCAAATTTTCCTTCAAGTTATCTACTAGGAGATACCTTAAAATTAACCACTAAGGTATTACAAGGCCCTTGAAGGTATCTCATATGAGTGGGATTTTCCTTCACCTTGAAAGCAATTTTGGGTGATAACTTGAAAGGCCTTGTAATATCTTCAAGGTATCTCCTAGGAGATATCATTAAAATATGCACTAGAGTGGTTTTATCCTTTGAGGTATCTCTTACCAGATACCTTAAAGTTAGATACTTAGGTATTACAATGCCCTTGAAGGCATCTCATAGGAAATACCTCAAAGGGTGTTATCATACATTCAAGGGGATGTTGAAGGAATCTCCTAAGAGATACCTTTACCATGCACACAAGTATATTTTCCTTTCACCTTGAAGGAACTACTAGGTGATACATTGAAAGTAATTGTAATAAATTGAAAGGTACATTAAAAGTATCTCATAAGAGACACCTTGATTGGAATCATACATTTGGACTGTGTGCTTTATTGATTGGACTAACCATACTGATTATGAATTTGTGTGTTTATGACTTGAGCATGTAGTTCAATAGTATGACCTAGTTTCAGTCAAACATTGATTGAGCTCGAGGAAACAACCTTATGTAAAATCCTTGGAATTATGGTTATGATAATTATACAACCTTTCATAACCACCTTATTACTATGTTGATATAAACTAGGTAGGATTACATAATTTATTGTAATTTGAGGATCACCCCTAAGGTTTTTATATTTTTTTAGAGTATCACCATCTTAACTATTAACATCCTTAAAAAAATACCTAATACTTTGAATATAATATCATATCATATCATACTCAGGCAGTTTAGTTATTATCATTGAATCAAATTTTTGATAGTGAAATTTTGTGTGTAAGTTGTGGTGGAAAACCCCTTGTAGTTCTGGAATAATAGCTAGTAGTTGACTGTTACCATGGTATGTAGTCTTTTATTAGATGATTTTTCTAATATCAATCAGAATTATTATTTTGATATCTCTAAAAATGTTCATTATATAAATATAATACAACTATTAACATGGTTTTTGTGGGTTTTCTAGTCATATGCCTTATGAATTTTTATCCTTAAACCAAGATCGTATTTTTAATATGAAGTGTTTTATTGTGTAGGGGTCCCTAAAACCTTGGTATTAATTAAAAATAAATAATAATATGTAAGGTTTTGCATCAAAATACTTTTCCAATTTGAAATGGATGAATGTGATTGGTTGAGCCATATCAATCTATCCAATTTGCTATTTCAATTCAAGGGACTTTGTGCACTCAACCTCATTAATATCTTAATGGAAATGTTGATTCAATTAACATAATATGATGATAATTTTATACAACATACTAAACATATTGAGCATGCCTTCAACTTAGCTAGTTAGTTTAATTATGAACATGCCAAAAAAATCTCTAGACAACTCTAACCTTAACAACATTAAATTTAAAAACATTATAGTTCTAGTTTAGTATATACTAATTTCCCAACTTTAAACCTCTATTTAGAAAAAATCATTTCATTAAAATTATAAATCAAATGGATACGTAAATTCCCAAATTATATCTATCAAATTAAGCTTTGCTTATCAAATGGATTGGGTAATATATGATGCGTTAAGTTGGGAAAGATTCTTATGTCAGGATAAGATATGTCTTTATAACATAAGGAATTTCACTTGGTTAATAGTTCAAAATCATATCCTAACTCAAGATCTATTAGATAAAATCAATTTTATGGGCCCTTCCCATTGTAGTTTTTACAAATTTGATGAAGATACTACCCATCACCTATTTTATTCTTGACCCTTTGCTACTTGGTGATGGATGTGTATATGTTGTGATATTGAATGGTCTTATATTTTCCCTCCTCATTATTAAATGCATTTCCTCTTTGCCAATTGGGGAATTTAAAAATTCACATTTCAGACTTTGGAGAGTTATTCAAACTATTTTGATGTGGACAATTTGGAAGGAGAGAATTCATCATATTTTTGAAGGAAAGGTGAGATCTCTTACTTTAGTTTTGTAATATATAGAGGTTGTTATCTTAGGGTTCATTTATTCTCAGATTAAATAGATAAATATTTATCTTTTAGTGTGGGATATGAAAATGTGTGTCAAATGGAGGATCATTGTTAAACCACCCATTAATGGGTCAATAGTAAATGTAGGCAAAATTACAATAAATGATAAAGCTTTCTAGCTCCCTCTCCTCTAGGGTCGTTTAAAATTAATTTTGATAGAGCCTCGAGAGGTAATCTAGGTGCTTATAGAGTATGTTGTATAATAAATTATTTTAGTGGCTTTATAATCATAATTATCTCTAGGAAGCTCTTAAATGGCATCGATAGTGAAGCTAAATAATATGATCTTGTAAAAAGGATGGATTTGGTAATGTAGTGAAAAATTGAGAAGATTTTGACTAAAGGATATTGTCAATTACTGGTTTTCACTTTGAAAAACTAGTTAGTAATAGCTAGAAATTGGAGAACATTTTGGTTAAATCTTGGGAAAGCATGGATAACCTTTTTTTTGGGATTTCAAACATTGCTTTGGGAAATTAGGGAGCAGGTGGAGACTATTAAGGTCTTAGATAAGTAGTGATTTAAGGAAATGGCATATCAAATTCTTGGATGCTTAATGCTCCCCAACACATGGGGAACTTAGCGATGTGGAGCATGCTAGTTAACAATTAAGCCATAGTCTTTGTTGGTGGCATAAAACTCTGGATCTAGGGGGTGGATAGGGGTCTATCTGGTGTGTTAAAATATTATATACTTTCCCCTATTTTCACTTACCTTGCGCTATTAACTTATATAGAAACAAACACAAAACAAATAAATCAAATTTGAAAATTTCAAAAACATTTCTATTTGGGGAGAAAATTTGGTGGTAGGTGAAACTATCATTAAAAATAAAAAAAGATAAAGAGACAAATATAAAGTAAGAGTATAGAATAAATATAGAGCATCAACATATAGAACTTATCACAGTAGTAGATGGTAGAAGTGGTGGAAAATAGTGTAGCAGTTAGTAGTTTTTTATGCAACAATAGTAATAAGAGGTAGAGTAGAGTAACCTAGAGAATAGAGAAGTAAGGAGAAACTAAACATAGAAATAGACTATATAAGTAAAATAATAAGAAAGGGTTAAAAATACAAAGAGTAGGAATAATGGAAGCTAACAATAGTCAAACCATTAAACAAAATATATGGAAGAAGGATAAATTAGACTATAATAGTTTTTTTATAACACTTTTGTTAACAACTTCATCTATAGTTTTTTGTTGACATAACCAACTAATGCAATACAATTTTATAACCATTAAATATATATGCATATTTTTTAGACTATTTCTTCCCTCCTTTACACTTCTCTATTTTTTCTTGTTATAAGTGAAAAGTTCTATGTTGTTGGCTTCTAGCCACCTACGCCTACACATTCTCTCTATTTTCTTCCAAAAAATGCTATCATATCCCCCAAGTTACAAGCCCATTTAGACATGGTAGTAGGTATTGGTTCATGTAAATACCCGCTATATTATAAATAATGAACTATGATGTGTGGATCATTAAGATGAAGACCATATTAAACTCCCCAGAGCTATGGGAAGTTGGTTGACAATGGATTTAATGATGTTGCAGGTATATCAACCTTTAATGGATTAAACCAAGCATAAATTAATGTGTTGAAGGATAATAAGAGAAAGTATACCAAAGTGCTTAGAAAAATACAAATGATAATAGATGATTCAATCTTTCCTAAGATAGCAGTGGCTATCCATTCCAAACAAGCATGGGACACTTTTTAAAATGCCTATCAAGAGTGTGAGATGGTAAAGCTTTTCAAGTTAAAACTCTTCATAAAGGACTTTGAGACCCTAAAAATGAAGGAAAATGAGTCTATCAATGACTTATTCACAATGACAATGAGTATTGTCAATCAAATGAAGAAATGTGGGGATATACTTGAAGATGATAGGATCAAAACAAGGATATTGAGGAGCCTTAAAATTAGATTCGACCCTATAGTGGTTAAAATTGAAGATTCAAATGATTTTAGGTAAATGACAATACATGATCTAATGGTTTCATTTAAAACCCATGAACATAGGATGAAGAGGTCATCCACCTTCTCCCATGATCAAACATTCAAGACCAATGTGAATGCGAGAGGAAGGGGGGATGATCAAACAATAGAGGAAGATGAATAACATACAATAGTCAAGAAGGTGTAAGTCATATCCATCAAGAGTCACATGGAAGAGGAAGATAAATAAGAAATAACACTTATAGAGGAATATCTACCTAAAGATATGACAAATTCAATGTTCAATTCTATTATTACAAGAAGCATGGACATTATGCTAGTGAGTGTAGAAAGAAGGAGTATAACATGAATAGATAGAATTGAAATTTCTCCCATTCATAAGACGTTGAACTTAATAGGAATGAGAAAGGTGGAAACTTGTTCATAACATGCAACATTACCAAGAAAAGTGTTAAAGAGACATGATAATTTGATAGTTGTTTTAATAACCACATGAATGGGAACAAAGAGATGTTAAAATATATTGATGATTCAATCAAATCAAATGTAAAGATGTTAAACAATGATAATATTCCAATCATGGGCAAAGGTAACATATCTATCTG
>JARHVA010003931.1:1600000-1602500 GCA_037957365.1 Torreya grandis
ATGTTCAACATAGCCATAAACATTCCACTAACAGATGCAAAATTATAGAAGCTCAAATATATAAATACAAGTTGGAACTTTTGAACTGATGGTAATGATTAGTTAATAATAGGCCCTTGGATAATAAGCGGAGTTTGATCAACATGTTTAGGCATTGTAACATTATTAAATAATATCTTTATGAGAAACAAGAGTTGGTGGTGGTATACTTTAGAATGCATCATCAATAGGCATAGTATGCATGCATGGAATAGATTGTTTCCTTGTAATATATATGTCCACTTCAAATTAATATCCAAATTTTAAAGCCAAAATTCCTCTTTGTCACTTCTAATTTTTTAAAAACCATTGTATCAAATCAATTTCTCTATTACAATCACCAAGATAAACCCTAACTATTGATAGTTGAGCTCCTTATTAATTGAGTACAAATGCCCCTAATTGAAACAAAGGGCATTGTAATTTTTACATAGAGATAATGTGCTAAGAAGCTATAATATCCTTACACAAAGAATGTAAGCCATTTTAGACTAAAACATTGCATGGTGATTCTAGTCCTAATAGGTTTGTACTCATAATTAATTTATATGAACTCTATTATATGTTTAACAACATCCCAACACATGACATTAAGACAATTTAAATTGAAGATATTATACCATAGGGTGCACTAGTGGTGGTCACATGCGCAAAAATCACATCTTAATCATAGGGTTTTATAAATCATATTAATTCATCATAATTCTGCATGGGTGTTTATTATTAAAATCTATGTTAAAGTCCATTCATTAATCCTATTTGATGTCATAAACCAAAAGCCCTACTAGAAAAAGGTAGAACCTTAACACCATTCAAACACCATTCTCAAAGGCAAGCATAGTATGGGGGGAGATAGAGATAGACTCGATCCATATTCATGTTTGAAGCTTCAAGACAGTAAGAAAGTCTAGTGGAAATTACATAAATAAGGCCTACTAAAATATTTGTAGATGATCATAGGACATGACATAGACCTTAGAAAAAATGATTTGGCTACATGGAATAAAAGAATTGTGAAGGTAAGGGTGATTACAATATATATTAATGAGTAACTGATCAGTGAGGTAACTAGAATCTCCTACGAGGGGTTTAAAGCTTTTAAAGACCAATAAAAGAAAATGGAGTTGATGCATATGTTCTTCATGACAAATGAGATTCTAAAAATTGATAAAAAGGGCTTCTTATAAAAAGACATGTCAAGGTACTTTCCAAAGGTGTGCCTACAAATCATGAAATTCCTTAATTTGGAAGGTAAGTTTGTGCTTATCTTCTCACACCACTTTCTATTTCTTAATCATTTTTAAGGATTTAAAATTAGTTTTGCCTACTACTTGCTAAAGTCCTTTGAAATCGTATCCTCACATTTAAAATCAATGAAGCAAATGATATCATCCATCAAGACCTTATATTTTTTCTTGTCAAGCATGGAGAGACCCTAAATAGGAAATATTTCTTGTTGGGAGGCTCTTCTATAGAGGAGGACTCCCCCAAGGAAGACCCAACAACATAATCTCACTGCCATCTACCTATCCCTTCCACCCCAAGCCCTTTTTATAAGAGCACCATGGGAAAACTTCCTCTTCATCTTACAATAAAAAACCAAAACCCATTATTTTTGAGGATGGGAATGTTTCAAAATCTTCTAATAAAGGAAAGGTTTCCATTTTTGAGGTAATGAGGAAGAACAAAAAATAGTTGGAGAGTTTCAACTATAATATTCATAAAGCTAGACTTGGCCTAGCTGACCTGATAAAGGACTAAAAATCGATAAATAGGGAATCCCAAAAAATGTTATAGACCCTTTCATAGCATACCAAGGTTGAGGTTCCTACGTAGAATTAAATATTTTGGGTCATTATAGATCTATTATCCAAAACCCTTTACAATCAACATAAAAAAGTCATCAGAGGAGTCCCCTTGGAATACGCTAAGAATGATTATGTCAAAGGACATTGCAGAAGGATTGAGTAACAAGGCTTAAGAAAAGACAACCAAGAACAAGTTGATGGAGAAACTAGAGGACAAGGGTGATAATAAGGTACTCATAGAGGATACTGTCCCCCCTGAGTAATTTCATAATTTTGTAATTTTATATTTTTTTCTTCAACACTAGTATTCAGCTAGTTGTGTTTGTTATACCATATTGTGTTTCTCTTCGCTTGGGGTTTTCTTCATTTTATTTTAATTTTTTAAAACTCAAGTTGCAGGTCCTTTTAAAACCTGTTAATTTTACCTTATCAAATAAAAAATTGAGTTTATAAATCAATATTATATATTATATATTTTAGCATAATTAATTTAAATTTATAATATATAATATATAATATTATATTATAGTATTTAAAATCAATATTCCTCACTCCTATTATATAGGTTGATAGGAGTAATCCTCTTTCACAGGGATATGATGGGAATGCATATTGTGATTTTAAACATGGCTATAGGTATGTCACTAAAAAAT
>JARHVA010003931.1:1607500-1625000 GCA_037957365.1 Torreya grandis
AGAATTTGATATTCAAATTTACTTTGCAAAATTGGGTTCGTATAATTTTACCACATTTTTAATATGAACAAAAAATGCCCAACATGTATGAGTAGATACATATTATGAGTTTTTTTTAATATATAATATAGAGCATAGATAGATTGTAATAGTATAAGTTATAGGGTAGCTAAAATGTTGACCATATTTGTACTATCATTTTTTTAGATCTTTACTTTTTGGTATTCAATTACTTTATTTGAAATATGTGATTTACTTGTGTTGGCTTGACCATTTTATTCATTTTTTAGTGCTTTATGTTATGAAACTATTGAGATTTAGATAGTCTACCTGGATTATTGTTATGAAATTGTTGAGATAATGAAATGACAAAGATTAGGGTTGTTTATCACTTATATTTATTATTATTTATTTATTTGTGTGTGGAAAACCAATAGGATCCAAATGGTGAATATCAAGGTAATGTTCACATTTTTTAATAATTGTAATGAAATAATCTTAGTAATCAATATATTTAATATTTTCAAATCTAAAAAATTATAGATAATCTCTTGGATCAAACAAAAAGAATATATTATAATCTCAAAAGGACCCATTGATGTCTACATGTGAGAGCAAAAATACACACAACACAACAAAACACTAAGATGCTACAACAATAACAAAACATAAAGATATTTATCCTCAATTACACTTTCTTTACTTGATTGCTTTAAGATATACAATATCTATTATAATATAAATTACACATTGATTATTTGATTACACTAAAAGAAACATCTTTCCTTATAAAATTTTAATATGGGTGGAATAAATTACAAATTCCAACACTCCCCCTTAATTTATTCCATTAGCTATGACAATATATATTACTTCTAATTTTTTCCTCAAATTCTCAAAGCTATTATTTAATAGTGCCTTCATGAAGATATCTGCTAGTTGATATTCATATCTTCAGAAAGTTAAATTTATTTCAATATGTTCAAACAATTCACATATTAAGTTATAATGAATCTGTATATCCGTGCTTCATCCTTGAAAGACTAGATTCTTCATCAATCCTATCTCGGCCAAGACTGGGTGAGTCCATAGCTATTGGTTGATTGTATAGCAGGGTCTAGAATGGACTGGGTGAGTTTGTATCTTGATATATGAGTTTGTAGCTAACCATATATATATAAATCCTCCATGTGGGTTCCTCATGGAAAGTATAATATCATCTAAGAAGTCTTTATTCTCTATGTATTGATGTATTGTCTATATGTACACAAAGTTAGGAAACTAAAGATGAAAAGTATTAGAATAAAGTGATAGAATTAATAAGTTAGACTTTAGTTACACAAAGCAAGATATATCATCTATTTACTATATTAAGATTAAATATAAACCTAAAATCATTTCAATGTTCAGTCTATAGGAGAGGTAATTGAGGAAAGATTAAGAAAATTGATGGTAAAAATGAGTCTTATTTTGGTCTCATCACTTCCCTTACACTTTATATTTTACAATTTTTAGACATATAAAATGTGAAAATTGGCAACTTGAGTGTGGTTAATGACACTCGACCCATAGGTCCCTCTTGTTTGCTCTCATAACCCTCATAAACTTCCTTTCATTGATTCCTGATCATTTGTAGCCTTCCAGATCTTATACCAACTTGACTAGACTAATATTTCAATGACAAATTTATCCTTCTAGGTCTCATTATCTCAGGACTATATGAACCAACTTGGACTATAGCTTTGGGCCCTCTATTGTCCTCTTTTGGTTCTCTTATCCAAGTGCATTTTTGCCTCCAATGATCAATACCTTTTATTTATTATCCCTCTTCTTATCAACTGAATGTGAACATATTCAACCCATGACCAATAGATCCCTATAAAATCCCATTCAAATATCATTTTGAAAGGGTTGGAAAAGATCAAATATCAAGTACAAATACAAGCATGACTACTAAGGCAATCTTCCCTATTCTCTATGTATAGCCAACCAATACTATTACAAGATTATTCAAATCCTTACCCCAATCCCTAGCCAGCTTAAGCACACCAAGTTTTAGCATTTACATATTCATACACACTATTTCACAAAGCACATCAAGTGGGAGAAATACATATGGCTTGATCCCTCTTCAGAGTGTTGATATTTAGGCAATGTGTCTACACAAGTGGTGTGGATACATGATCAGTGCATCTTACAACACTAACCCCCTATTTTTCCCAAATTTTATAAAAATCATAAATTATTCTAGTGTTTTAATATTAAATTATCTCTATAGGGAGTTTCATGAGCATCCGATAATCAAAATTTCACAGACAGGGTCACATAGACATAATAAATAAAACCTAGAAAGCTCAGGTCTGTCGAATAACAATGAGAAAAGTGGACTACAATACTAGTGCCACTAGTATCCTATTTCATTACTCCTATTCAATCATAAAACAAAGTCTAGATCTTTATTTGTGATAGTGTCCTATTCCTACAAAATGAATCTTAGACTATATCTCAACTATCTCAGTCAATTTCCAACTAAGTCTTATTTTTATCCCTTATTACTATTTTTTGAAGGGTTAAAATCAAAATAAAATTTTTAAAAATTAGTTGATTAATTATTTTCATATTATTTACTAGTTTAATTAACTTATACCCTTAACTAAATTAAGATTAATACTCCAATATTTCCAAAAAAGTTAAATCATTTGGTGAACCTAACTTCGTTTGTGTACAAAAACTCTAAAACCCCTAGGTAAAATTCTTTCTTTTTTTTCAATATTTTTTTATTTTTTTATAAATATTTAAATTATAATCTTGCATTTAAATTTTTTAATTTACCTTATTAATTTTAAAATTAATTTATTCCAAATCCTAGTTGACATTTACTAGGTCCTTTTATGCACAAAAACCCTAAAAACCCTAGGAATAATTTATTACTGATTTTAGAAATATTTTTATGATTTTTTACTTGCATATTTAAATAAGAAATTTTATTTAAATTTTAAAATTTCATAGTAATTTTTGAAATCATATTTTTTGTAAAACCCTAGTTGCACATACTAGGTCCCTTCAAATCAAAAATTTCTAATAATTTTTTAATTTGTTTTACTTGCATACTTAAATCACAAATTCACATTAAGTTTTAAAATTCCTTAGAAAATTTTAAAAATAATCATTTTAAAAACATTAGTTGCATATACTAGGTCCCTTTATTTTCTTGAGGTATCACCTTACATCTAAAATCATATTTCACATAATAAAAAAAATTGGATCTCACTTATTTACACATATTTATTGCATTTCTTAAAAACAATAAGCAAACCATACTCAGTCTTGTCATGTACATGTATGATGAAGTTTACCATATTTTAGTATAAATCTCATTCTTTGCATTTCATTACTAATTTTCATAATATGGGATAATATTAAGAGAGTTATGGTTAAACATGTTAAGATACCTCTTGCCTCACCTCCCTTAGAACCTTTATCATGTGCAAAGTTGTGTTGCATGCCCTATTTTTATCTTCCCTAGGTCACTACCCATTGCCAAAGAACCCAGTTGATACCCTTTGTCCCTCCACCACCTCAACCTATTGATTATCTTTGCTCTCCTCTCGTAGCTACTACTAGTCCTATATGGATAGTAGATAATGAGATTAGAGATGTTATTTGACATGCTGCCATGCCTCTCTCGACTAATCAGGAGGCTTACCATCCTCCCATTCCTTCCTATCATAGGCCCAATGCACCCACATAGGTAGATCCATACAAGGCATATGATAATGTTGATCGGTTGAGAAACACACCAGCTAAGATTTTCATGTTAGAATTACTTCAAAAATCCAATGTGTTCAAGGACATTCTTTATCAAGTACTCACTCAGACTTCTATGCCCATGGATTTAAATCCTTCTTATTTTGCATTAGTGATCAACACAATAAAAACTATAAAAGATGTTATTTCTTTTGATCATGAGGACATGCCATCTCTGACAATTATTGATAAAAAAATTACCACTATTCATACAAGTTCAAGTTGAAATTAGTGCAGCTAAGAGCATTTTAGTTGATAGTGGTTTCAAACTTAATAAATGTAATACTATATTCTTATAGACCATGGGTGTATATATGACATCCATGTAAAAATCATATAATAATATTAGATGGTTGGATGGTAAACCATGATAGACATTGGGCACCATTATTTTGGATATCATGATAGGGCCCAAAACCCTCTTTACATAGTTCCAAGTCATTCGAGGGTCTTTTCATTATAATTTTTTACTTGGATGACCTTGGATACACACCATGAGGGTTTTTCCTTCTACTCTTCATTGATGTGTTAAGTTTCTCCATGAAGGATACCTATACACATGCCCAATAGATAACTAGCCATTCAGATATTGTCAGATTATAGAGTCATCTTTGACTATTTTACCAGATGGTACACCTCATATCATAGTTTAGTCCCCACCTCATTACATTTTCCTTTATCATATACATACATATGATGTAGGAGAGACTAGAACATCTCACACTCCACTTATAGTTGTGTCCTAAGCTCTGAATATTTAGCCAGTCATAGTAACTTCAACCATCCAAGCTACTCCATTGGTTATGATTCTTACACCAATTAAAATTATACATTCATTGATAATAATTCCAACTATATGAATTGATTCTATAGGTGCAGTTACTTCATCAGTTATAGATACACTCATAGCACTGGTGTCTTCTAGTAATACAATTGATAAGACTCCCATACAATAGCTACTCATTTTGGTATATTTTGAGTTACCATATGAACATGATGTTGATACAGATTGACATGCTACTTTAGATGATGATACAACACCCACATTTACATATGACTATTTGTGTGGATTGCACTTTAAACCAGTTGGCTTAGGAGTGTATCTAGATGAATCTATAGCTCTCATTACACATCCTACATAACTCTTAACATCTTACACTACACTCTTAGGATATACTCCACATTCACTACCATAGATAGTTCACTTGGCACATACATTTCACATGGTTACCTATATGGATACAGAGTGAGTCATTTAGATTCAGGTAGGAAGTACACAACATCAACCATAGATTATGCTATAGATGTTACTTGATCATGGATTAATCACACTACCTACTATATGACATATATCTATTAGTAGATTATCATAACAGGATGATCACCCATTTTATCATTTTCATAGGATCACAGGCCATGATATAAACTTATATATAGCTTTACAATAGAGATTGGATAAACTACAGGTTCAAGGTGTTATTTAGATTACATCACCACTAGCAACAGCTTAACCACATCTATCAAATACATCTATTAATAGAGTTAAATGTCCTAGAGGAGAATCAACATCATCACAACCAGACCCACTTTCAGTTTGACATTGTTAGGATGACACCATGTATATAGAGTTTACAACATATGAAGATACTTATGATGATGATCTTGAGGCATTTGATGATGTCCATGATCCCTTCCTCCATCTTCCTCCCCAACGGGATCCATCCTTGAACCCTTTACCCACTCTAGCTAAGTCTTTTATGCCATTGTGTATATATTTCTTTATTTATATGCTTCTATATAGCTTATTTTTAAATTAATTATACATAGTTTATTAGTATTTATTGTACATAATTTTCTTATGATTGATTATACATAGCTAATATCAAAAAACCAAAAAACATTCAAAAAAATCAAAATCCAAAAACAATATAACATTTTAAAATCCAAAAACATCCAAATATATCAAAATACAAAAACATTCAAATATAATAAAAAGCACAATTTTTTTTTGGTTTTATGCGTTATCCATGCTTTACATTTCTAATATATGCTAGCCTTAAATTTACAACTGTATGCTATTGTTTGCCAATTTATTTAAATTACCCTACTTCACTTGATCTTCTTTGAGTGTGTGTAATGACATCCAAATCCTTGATCACTTCATTCTACCCATTGAGGATGCATCCTACTTCTACATCTAAGACACACATCGATATACATACCCACTAGGAGCATATTCTACATGATTACACCATCTAGGTTATGTCATTCCTACATCACACACTCTAGTTATCATGTTGTTGTACACTACTTACTAGCTTATACTAATTACTCTATAAATTCTCACTAGTATATAGCACTTGTGTATTTCTTAGCATATACCTAGTCTTGTACCACCATGTCCTACATATTTTCACTTCTTGATTTGATTATTTAGTTGTAATTGTATTTCTAGTATTTCCATGCTTTCCTTTCTTAATTTGCATAGCTAGATGTGATTGTATTTATTAGTTCTTTTTTATCTCTGATATGTGGCTTAGGACATTGACCAATGTCCTTTTCTTATTATTTTGTGTGTGCCTTAAGATATTTGCCAATGTCCTTCGCATGTACTCTACTATTTGATTGTTGCTTTCATGTCAACCTTGCTTATTTCACTTATATGTGTATGTTACATTTAAACATGTCTTGTATGTTTGTTTTCCAGTTTGAGTGACATGTGCCCATGTCCCTTATTTGCTTGGCCCCTTTTCCACTCTTGTATGTTTCTTGCTTATTGCCTTCTATTTTTGTTGTTTGTTTTCTTATCATTATTTGCAATTCCATGATCTACATCATGCATTATTATTTCTTAGATGCCATGATGGACATCATGCTCTATATCTCCTTGCCACCTAACAACTAATAACTACCTATAATTCCAATTCTAATTCAGTACGTTGCACATGATATTACATTATTATATTTATCTAGGAATATCCCTATTAATTTAAAAATCTGTGATTATAAACCATGTTATATCTTAAGATATCTTGTCAATTGTCATTGATATATAATGTATCTTTGCAACATAACACACTTATATGGTTATTTATTCTAAGGGCAGTCATTATAAGGTCTTCATTCCTACCCTAAGAAGAGAAGGAAATAAATATGAGTGTTTTCATAGAGATCATAGCTCCTAATGGTCAAAAAAGTAGTTTTTAGAACACCCAAAAAAATAAATAGACATCAAACTAGATAGAATAGATAACGTAGATAGTGAAAATGTTAGAACAATTACTAGATTCAGCCTAGGAAAATAGTGCCAATATTGGACTATAGTGTCTTGCCCTCTAGTGTCCATTTTTAGTTCTCCTATCCAAGTAGTAAAAAAATCAAACTTTTTAGTAGACAAAAAAATAGGTTCAGCTATAATTTTGCATGGTCAAACAAGTTTAGAATCAACAATTTTCAATACACTTTTGCTCAGAGAATCTAAATAAAGGGGTCATCACGAATAGAATGATGGCTCTCACTTATAGTTCTAGATACAATAGTTGGTATAACTTATAGATCAAAATCCACGTTTAAGACACTAGTGATTGGGAGCAGTGTGCATGGCACATTTATTTTCTTTTCTTTCTAAGTTCAATACATTACTTAAGCATTCTTAGTAGTTGCATGTCTTATTTCATATGCAAGTGGTTGGCATCATTTTGTAGTGGATCTCATATAAACCTAACTTCAAAATTTTTTAGTGGCTTCCACATAAGCCTATAGCTTGGTCTTAGAGTGGCTTTCATACAAACCTAATCTCCACCTTTTTTGAGTTGGCCAAGAGTGGCCTAGTTTCCATCACACATTTGACTATCCATGCCACATTCTTAGATTATAGAGAATTCATGGGCTTTAGGAGACATCTCATACACCACACATTTCATACTGGTATCAATTCATAGCTTCACTTCATGGGACAACAATGGAGTAAAAGGACTAGCTAGCCTTTGTATTCTTGAGCCACCTACTTAGATGGATTGGACACATAATCCAAACATTGATTAGCATACACATGATCACATAACTTTACTTATTGGGAGATGATGAAGCCAAAGGGCTAGCCATTTTATTCTTGAGCCACTTCTAATGAATTGATCACTCAAGTCTATACATGATATTACTCTTGCTACAATATCATCTGACATTGCCCAACATTGCTCAACATCACTCAGCATCACAATAAGTTTTGTATTGTTTCACATACTTGGTGAGGTGTATTTATTCATTTCTCTTTCTCTCTTTCTCTCTTACCCAAATTTGTATGTTCTTATTTTATATATAGCATATCTAGTAATAATTAATCTACTCTTTGGTTTCATTTATATATTTACATTTCACATCATGCTATTTCTATGCACACCCAACATCACATAGCTTCATGAGCTTCACCATTATAGGTAAGCTTAGGTATGCTTTCTATTTTTCCTTTATCCTAGTATTTCACTTGTTACATCACTAAAATAAAGGGGGCGGGGGGGGGCATTTAGTCATATAAAATGTGAAAATTGGTAACTTGAGTGTGGCTAATGGCACCTAATCCATAGGTCCTTGCTTAATCTCATGAGCCTCATAGGATTTTTCTCACTGATTCCCAGTCATCCGTAACCTTTCAAATTTGATCCCAGCTTGACCAAACAACTTTTTCCATGACAAATATATCCCCCCAATTCTATTTATCTTAGGACTATAGTCTCTAACATAAAGTATAGTGATAGGATCTCTAGTGTCCACTTTTGGTGCTCATATCCAAATACATTTTGGCCTCTCATGGTCAGTTCATTTTGATTCTTATCCCTCTTATTATCATCCTAATGTGATCACATTTAACCCATGACCAACATATCCTTATAAAATCCCATTCAAATATCATTTAGAAAAGGTTGACAAAGATCACAAAGTAATCAAGAATACAAGCAAGACTACTAAGGCAATCTTCCCTATTCTCTACATACAACCAGCCAATACTATTACAAGCTTATTAAAATTCTTAAACCAATCCATAGCCACCTCAAGTACACCTAGTTTTAGTATTATCATCTTCATACACACTATTTAACAAAGCACATCAAATGGGAGAACTACATATGGCTTGATCCCTCTTTGGATTATCATGTAAGAAGCATGCCCACACAAGGGTTATGGATACATGTTCAGTATATCTTACACACACTAACACCCCTATTTCCAAAAGTTACCAAAATCATAATGGAATCAAGGGTTTAAAGACTAAATAATCTCTATAGGGAGTTCCATGGATATTCAATAGTCAAACTTCATAGGCAAGGTCACACAAACACATCAAACAAAACCTAAAAATCTTAGGTCTCCTAGAAAATAGTGGTAGAAGTAGACTACAGTAATGGTGCCACTAGTGTCCTATTTTGGCACTCCTATATAATGATAAAATGAAGGTTAGATCCTAATTTTTGATAGTGTCCCAATCTTGCATAGTGAATCTTATACTCTATCTCAGCCATCTCAATCAATTTCTAGATAAGTCTTATTTTTTAATCCATTTTTACTATTTTTAGAAAGGTTAAAATCACAATCAAATTTATACAAATCAATAGCTTAATTATTTCATAGTTATTCACTAATTTTACTACTTAGACCCTTTAACTAAATTAGGAACAATACACAAATATTGCCAAAATTGTTAAATCATAAGTCCCTTTGAAAACTTATCTTCTTGTACCCTCATAACTATGATTTATGCTTTCTAGGCATTGGTTGAGGTCATACACATTGAATTCATTAGCCCAATCATTTTCTTGTGCATTAGTGAAATAACTATAAGTTTGTACCATTTTTCTCCAAATAAGAAATTGATCATCTACTTGAGGAGACCATTTTTGCTAGGATAGAATAGGAATAAGGAGTGGTGGTTTGAATCTCATACCTATCTACATTCCTTCTCTTCTTGAGTTGAGGACATCAAAAATCATGACCATCATTGTTTTTTCTCTCTGGAGGCTCCATATTAGATTAGTTAAGGACACGACCACCCTTATTTTTAGTTGGATTGTCATTATATTCCAAAGTCTTATATTGGATATAAATATTGCATTAAAATATTGTCTGGTAAATAAATAAAAATAAATAATGAAATAATACAAATCTTGTAGGTAATGATCATAGATATTATGATGAATCATGTAAGAAGATATTAAGTGAACCAGTAACATTTTGAAACTAGTAAAATATGGTCTAATATATAATTATATGGTCTTCAATTTCTCTACATATTCATCATGCCTAGCTTTCCATGCCAATTGATTCTTATAGGTGGACATAAGGGATCTCAACTATACTTATCCCACATATAAATTAATCATGAATTTATTTTATTCCCTTAATATCATGTTGCAAAATTATAATTCACATAATAGATCCTACTATTCCAGGGTAGAATCTCTAAATATGTGCAAAAATATAGGGGGTCCTCAATATTTTAGGGCATATCACATGATATTCTAAGAAATTTCCAACTGTAGAATTTCTCATATACATATAAACTATAGGAAGGGGAAGGATATATATAGGCCAAAAGATGTCCTCCTATTTGACAAGTAGCCTAGATAATGACTTCAAATTTTTAGGTTTGTTACTTTTCCTTCTCTAAGTCCCCTTTTAGTGTCTGATTTTATTTTTATAAAGTCCTATTACGTTGCTTGAGTTCCTTGAAATACAAAAAAAATTTATTCCATTTATATAAATAATTATAATGGAAGATAATAGTTTGACAAGCCTGGTCAGTTGACAGTTTGGAGGAGGATGAGGATTTCTATAAAAGTTGTTGATGGAGGATCAAGGTTTGTTGCCAAGAGTCCAGAAGTTAATGTTTAGGAAATAAATTTTATTGTTCTAACTCAATGATGTATATTCAAGAGTCTACTATCTACTCATCAGATTGAGTGACTTTTTGTTCAAGCATATTGATTCCATTTATATGTTCCAGAGCCTTGTCCATAAAACTATTGAAAGATCCTTTTGTTGTGATTGAGTAAGGAGGTCAACAACATCTATAGTTTAGTGTCTTATGATGGCCTTAACTCTAGAAAATTCAAGATTAAGTTTTAGTTATGTATCTTCTATAGAAATGGAAGGTTTTTCTTCCTCAAATACAATAGAGGCCTTTACTTTATCTAGTACAAGTCTAGTGTCACTAGTTCAAGAGGAAGGAGAGACTACTTCTTCTTGCACTACAATCTATTCTATTATCATGTTTTATTCCTCAATTTATTATTCAATTGGAAAAAATTTTACTAGTTTAAGGATTGTTGTTGTGATTGGATCTTCCTATAATGATGATGTGTCCATTATTATTGGTAGTTAAAAAGGAGGGTTTTGATGCAGGCTATGAAGGGCTATAACAACCTATTTTTTCTCATCATCACATGATATTATTGAACTTTCTTTACTTATTTTTTATTTTCACAAGAGAAATATGTTCCTAAAAATGAGTACCATTCTTTCCTTGAATGATCACCTATGATTGTGGATCACCAGATGCTTCAAGTGTCTATGTTACACTTGTTAAAAGGATGTATGTAGCCTAAGGAGTCAAGTGAGACTATGAAGCTCTCATTCTTAATTTTATCTTACCTAGTTTATTATTTTAGACCTAAAGTTTCATTTGAGAGCTTTTTCTAACCATAGGTATTACCTGAGACATGGTCCATATCCTTTTAGTGGATGAAACCTTCAATCTAGAAGAGGAATAATTTACTTTTGTATTTACACTTGTTGTTTCTTTAGATGCTTTAGGAGGAGGTTTTGAAGGTTGGTTGGTTTCATATCCCTAAAAATTTTCCCATGTAGCTTAGATTTGTTATAGAAAATGATTTCTTATGATCAAATAAATGAGTCCATGGTAGGGAATTAGAGATGAAATATTGGTAGCCAAAACATGAATGGCCTTACACAAGTACAATGGTAAGTTAAATCTTTGTTGAGTGTGTTGTATTCCATATATGAGATGAAGGATGATCCTCATGGATTCATGACATATAACACTATAGTATCCTTCAAAATTAAATTATTTTATGACCAAAAAAGTAGTAGACCTCCAAGGTTCTAGTAGGGTTTCCATGCCAAAACCTTTGGCCTTCCCTCAATAATCTTATATACATGCTACATATAATTATTTATCACCATTAAATTATGTATCCAAAAAATTAAAAATGGTTTTTCCCTAATAACCTCTTACCTTCTTTAGTGATTCCTGAGATTTCACTAATTACTCTACTAGAAACTAGGATTTTGATGCCCTAAACCATGGTGGAGTCTTCTTCCACATGTGATTTGAATTCCTTGACCAAATATTCATCATATCCTTTTAATTTATATAGAAAATTTAACCATCTAACTTTCTCAAAGATCTCAAAGATAACTACATAGATATCATCTTTCATTAACCCTTCCATAGAGTCTAGTTTAGACATTTTTTTCTATGCCATGGTGGCTACATCGATGCTCTCGAGGCAAGGGTTAGTCTTTCAAGTGAAAAAAATAATGGTAAAAGAAACACAACTCAGAATAAAAATGGAAATATTTAGAATAGTATCTTAATTAAAATTGTCTTAGCAGTTTGTGACATAATTCATAGTATTGATAATATGACACATTATAATTTAGTGAAACAAACTAGGGAAAAGATTTAATTTTCTCACACATGCATTACATTATATAATATAGGGGTCCTATGCTAGGGAATAATGACTCTATAATTTTGGGAAAACTAATCCCATGCATCATAAAAATGTAAAAAATTGTGTAAAAAATAGTTGCACCTCAAAATAAGGAGTAGCTACTACTTAGGAAGAAGATTTTAAGGGGTGTGAAGTAGTAGGGATCTAAAAATTTGCATGGATGTACCTTTTTTTAGTTTCCAACTATAGTTTTGTATCCAATCATGTTTACTTATTTATTTTCAAACAACCATTTTTTGGGTAAAATATTTCATGGAGAAAAAATGTGCAGAACAAGTAGAAATCTATTCAGGTTGTTTGGATATGAAATGGATACCAAACCAAACTGACACCTCTTTACCATCCATTCTTATAAATTATATCATCTATACTTCGAAACCCAAAAAGATGCATAGGTCAAATAAATACTATCAATTTTTCTTAAAAGAGTTTTAATAGACATTTTGAATGCATAATCACAATAGGCACTATCAAATATATTCATAATGTATTAGGATCTATTATTTTCATTTGTGACATTGGAAATTTTTAAATGGCATTTCCTTAATTTTGGAATAAAAGATATGAATGACTTTTGTAAAATTTAGTTTATTTTATGAAAATGTAAAATGTTTTATTGGACTCACTTAGGAGATGACATATTATTTTATTTACTTTTTGAGAGTTTTTGTAGTATTCTTTGTGGTTTTGATCAAAAACCTCCCTATGGTGGTAATTTTGTATTTATATTCCATGTTTTGCCTTATTATTTTATTGTTTTATTTTCTAATATGACAAATTTAGTATTCGACAACTGTGTATATACAAAAGATCTTCAATATTTGACTATTGGAACATGCACTTTACATTTTGATTATTTAAAAATGGTTTTCAGCTTCTGTGTATTACCAATGGCAAGTTCACATTTTAATAATTTTGAAAAGGTCTTTGGATTTTAGGTTTTCAAATTAGGCATTACATTTTGCATCCATCAAAAAAAGTTTGTGATGAATGATCTTCAAAATTTTCATATTAGAAAATACTCTCTAGCATTTTTAGATTACAAAATATGATTTGTCATTCCCATGTTTGTGAAATGGCTTTCAGGGTTTACACCTCATAATGTCCCACTTCATCATTTTTGTCCCATGGTTATTTCCCCTTTTTATTTATTAAGGTTTTTATAGAAAGTTCTTCTGCAGTTTTCCACATTAGCATTCTACACATCAGTAATTAGAATTGAACATTTTCCATTTATGCATCATAATTTTTTCTTTGGCATTTACATATCAATAAATGGTATTCAACCTTTTAGTTTTTTAAATTACACTTTGTAGTTCATGTCTTATAGAATTTTCTTCAACAACTCAGTAATCACAAAGCCTATCTACCACCAACCCAAAGTACAAATGGCCAACTGCCCAAGATTGTGACACAAGACATAATCTTAGTGACTTAGCTATGCATAAGGATGAACACTCAAAAAAAAAAATCCTGAATAACATGAACATCCAAGATTTTGACGTGTGTCATAATGTCAATAACTTTTCTATGTGAGAAACTATGTAAACATCTAGGAGGTGCCCAACAACCCAAGCATCTATGATCATGCCACTTAGCACAATCTTGGGGACTCTTTACAAAGACAAAAGTTAACATGGGTGAACTTAGACGGAGTTTCTATTGATCAGAATTTGGCCTATAAGAAATATGAGATAAAATTTGATGGTCATGGTGACATAACCTAAAGATTAAAAAAATAGCTCATGATCCAATCAATTGTTGACACAACATCCAAGTCATCCCAGGTGACCTAATCACTTTAATCTCTTGAGCACCTAATTAGTGTATGAATTATTTTTTCTTATTAATTAAACCACCTAATTTTATTATCTATAAATTCATAATCCATGAACTAGTTTCAATGCTAATGTAAATTTTATGGAAGATAGAAAGACCACAGGCCTTCTAATGGAATTATATGACTATTTTTCACACTTATATAGATGTGATTTATTTGTAATAAGTCCAACTAATTCTTGATAACTGTAAATAATTCTTGATAAATCCTAATTTATTTTTGTTGGTTTTCATAAATTGGACTACTAATTATTTTTGATATTTTTAAATAATTTGGTCTTATTAAAAATACATTAGATAGATGTGATTTATTTGTGATATGTCTAACTAAATATTGATACAATCTAATTTATTTATTATAGTTTTCAAAAATTTGATTACTAAAAATTTCTAATTATTTTAGATAATTAATACTTATTACAAATACATTAGATATATGTGATTTATTTGTAATAAGTCCAACTAATTGTTGAAAAGTCCAATTAATTCTTGATAAAATCTAATTCATTTTTGATAGTTTTCAAAAAATGGACTATTAATTGCTTATGATCATTTTAAATAATTTGGACTTATTATAAATACATTAGATAGATTTTATGTATTTTTAATAATTCCAACTAAATCTTGATAGACTCTAATTTATTTTTGATAGTTTTCAAAAAATTGGACTATTGATAAGTCAATATTTTCTAAAATAGTCCTTTATTATGTAGTGTATATGATTATGGGAACAATACACACAACCTATGGATAAACTTGGGAACCATTTGAAGAATATGAAAATTATAGTGTTTATGATGACATATCTATACTACATCTTTACAGTTTTATTAGGGAAATATAAAAATTTACAAAAGAAATATACCTATTAGAGTACCAATCCGTTTATGGGTGTTACATGCCCAAGGTTTCTAAGAATATAAGAAGAAGAATTTAAAATATGGGATATTATTGGTACTATCCTAATTTAGCTATAATCAAGATATAAGGAACTCAAGCCCATCCTCTAAATTTGCCTCATTTCATTCTTGACAAAGTGATAAAGAAAGACATAACATTTCAAATATATAACAATGTGGATAATGATCATTGTGGAAAAAACTAAGGGTTATATCATAAGACCACTCTAAACATTATCCAAATGCAATACTCATTGAGGAGGTACCTCAATTTAGTTGGTCATATCAAGACCCATCATGGTTTGAATTAAGCAAAATATATAGAATGATCCCAAAAACAAAGTAAGGCAATAGCTCAATGACCTTATAAATAAGGGAGTCCACATTCACTATGGACATAGTATTTTTGAACATGACCAAATTTTCATCAATGTTTTAAATGATTAAAGTGTCTACATTCTCCTGAATTAGCATAAAATTCTAAAGGTAATCTCCCAAACAATCAAATGTGATCATTTAATTACTAGGGAGTGGGAAAAAAAAATTGTGGATGATGTAAATAAATTTGAAAGATATGAATGAAGACAACCTTAGGATAAATTATTACCCGAGCATGGTCATCCTTCCTCTCCATAAAAAATAGAAGCTAGTCTATCAAAGGAATGTGCCTCTGAAGGGGAACTAGATTCCCACATTAGTAAAATAAATCTTAGGGGAGACAAAACCCCTCAATAATAAGATAAAATGTAGTTCCCAACCATAAATTCAAATACTTCACCTCCTATAGGTGAATAAAAAATAATAATTTATTTAGTACCGTTGGATATATTAACCATAGTTCAACAACTAAGTCTTATTGGATTACTGCAAAGTTCTTTTGTTAATCTTCCATATTCAGTTTGAGATCACTCACCTCTTTCCACTTATTACATTACCACTTCACCTCCATTTGGTGAATCCCATCCATTTTTGGTAACTTCCCTATCATTACCCAACCATCCATATTAAATTACAAAAGAAAGTCCATGAATCCTCTTGTATATCTTCAAAATATTCAACTAGAATAAAGACCTGTTAAATTTCCATATACTAGAGGGGGAATTTATATGAGGAATAATAGGATAACAATAAGAACCAAAAGGAAAACCAAAATAAATGTAACATATCTAGGTGTCAGATTGTCATGAAGGAATGTGGTAGACTGAATAAGAGTAGTTATATAAAGAAGACACATAACTTGAAGGGGACACATTATTTTTTGAGGGACCATATGAAGAAAAATAAACCAAATCTGGAGATAATTAAATATTAAGAGAAGATTAATATTGATTATGAGTTGAGATAATCAAAGAAGAAGATAAGGGAGAAGTGGAGTAATAAAATAATGATTTAGAGCATCCACTAAATTATTAGAAGAATATAAGACATTGGATTCATATGTATAATATATATTTTAAGAAATTCCTACTCTAGGAATTACTCATACAACCAAAACCATAGATCCAAGTTCCTCTCCTAAAATTGTTATAAAATCATTAACTCTAATAGAGACACTAGTTATTAATCAAACTAAATATATTATTATAAAGAAGGAAGTCATGTTTTGAATGAGGTAGTGTCTTCCCTTAACCCCTACATTAAATTTATATATACTTTCATGGTCAATGTGTCATATACTAGTTTAAATAATGTATCCATTTTTTCATTTGACTCATTACATAAATATTAACTATGTCTTTATCTGCCCTTGTTAATATTGAGAAAATTGGGCCACAAACCTTTGATTATTTTTATTATTTAATTCCTTCAACCACTACCTTAATAATGGTTAAATATTAAGACCCTAAAATAAAGGTTCTTTTTTAATACTTGGTGTATATTTATATTTTTAATCTCTAACCACCACCGAGACCCTGTACCTAAATGGATATATCATTCCTTTAGTCTACTCAAGTTGAGTCTTCTATAAGGATAATGTTAAAGGCTCTAGGATAGACTAGGTATGTGGTGGAGACTAAAACCTAAATAGACATCTCAAGATGGAATAAGGTTATTAAGCCACCCATTCAAGTGCCAATTCAAATAAGTGATTCAATGCTTCCTCCAAGATGTTTTCCACCTACTACCTCTGCATAGACTAGTCTGCCTGAGGAGCAAGGAGAAATCATTGTTCCTTCCTAGGTCAAGTATTCTGAAGAGAGGAAA
>JARHVA010003931.1:1630000-1632500 GCA_037957365.1 Torreya grandis
AACAGAATATAATATAGATGAAATCCATGTCTTTCAACAATTCTTTAGGAAAAAACTACAAATTGAAAAATAAACAACCTATTACTACATCAACACCTCAAAACAATATTGTTAATACTCCTATATATTATAATGAAAACAATAACAAAAATCCTCTAAAAGGAAATGATTAAAAATAGAGTACATATCCATAGAGAAAAGGTGGATATAACACAGTCAAAAATATGAAGAAGATCAATGCAAATATTAGTCTTCATGAGCTAGCGTATATTAATCAGTAAAGAGAATTTGTACTCATGGCCTTTAGTAGGAGGCCATCCATTGACAAATATAAGGCTAATCACAAAAACATGGTCATTTATAAAGACAATCCTAAGGTACCATAATCTATGATAACCATTAAATGTTTGGTATGAATGTGCATAATTTTTTGGTTGACTCAGGTGCCTTAGACAATATGATGCCAACAAAAATATGCAAGAAACTTAGTCTGATCATAGCTAAATCAAAAATAGTGGTCCTACAACTGGACATGTCATGAGTACCATATGTTTGGGAGATGATGAATTCACACACAAAGCTTGTCTCTAACCCACACATACAATAGAACATCAACATTATGGTTGTTGGGATCCTTGAAGCTTATCTTTTCTAGCTAAGTTATGATTGGTCAAAGACATTAAATGGGTGAATGGAAATAGACTTATCATGTATGTGTATTCTATAGAAATGAGTATCAAACTACTTACAAATAGACAAAAAACCAAAGATCAAGTACCTAATTACCAAGTAAAATGCCAAGAATGTGAAGGTTGACTAAGCATCTTCATATGTAGGTGCTTACACACTTAGTAAAAATATTCAACCTCATATACAAGAATTTTTAAGTCCTTCATACTTAGGAATATACACCATGATGATGCTAAATCAAAGAAATTTTATAGAGTTTGTATAAAATTGGTTAACCCAAACAAAAAATAGTATATATCCATGTACGAGCTACAATTCCCATGTACCAGCAATTTAATTGAGTATGAATTTATAGTTTCAAGATTAGAATTTTCACTAAAACATAATGTCACTAAATTGTAGATATTTGGTGATTTATAATTAGTTATCACCCAAAGAATAAGTAAATATCATAATGATCTTGAATGCTTGAAGAAGCATAAACATAGAACCATCTAGGAATCTAAAATGTATATGTTTTTTTTTAGCAAGTTTCTTACCCTTCTATCCTAGACAATGTGGATAACTTCTACTTATTTAAAAATGACCAACTGATCATATAGTTCATGGGTAATTCAGAGCCTTTAAATCTAAAACAATGTATGAAAAGTATTATAAACCTATGACCATAGAAGACATGGGATAGAGAGGTGTCTTAAATCTTAAAGATAATCATTTATCAATGTGAAAGGTCTCATTAGAGTGAGATTTTTAGATGGACCCATATGCTCAAAAGTATAAACTATCCAAAGAAAGTTAACAATATTTCACTAAGATAATTTGGGAACTCATTCATTGATTCAATATATCAATATTGGCATGAGTTACATAGAAAGTTAGAAATAAAAATGGAAGGGTACTCACATAATATAAGGATGTGATAACATATACATATAAATATCTAAAAATATTTGATCCCAAGGAAATTATGCATAATATCATATTGAAGATATAACACAAGACTTTATGGCTTCCATAAATACTATCAAACCCAATATTTGACCCCCTCATTGACATAGGGATTTAGAAACTCTTCAATGTTAATATTGTGTTTCCAATTAGCCATTCCACTTGGGTCACTAACCTAGTGCATGTTAGGAAAAAGAATGGAGAAATGTGTCAAATTTAGGATCTTAAGTAGAGCATCAAAAAAGGATAAGTATCCTTTTCCCTTCATGGATGAGGTGATTCATATGCTTAGTGGGTCTGAAATGACATCTTTCTTGGATATATTCTAAGGCTATAATAAAATGTTGGTGTAAATAGAATATAAAATGATGATAAATTTCTCTACCATGTGGGGAACTTTTAAATATAAATAGATGCATTTTGGATTAATTAATGCATGATAAACCTTCCAGTGTGATATGTAATACACCTTGTAGGGACTTGTTAGCAAGTGCATCATCATCTATATGGATGATCTCATAGAATTTTCAAAAAATAGAGTTGACTATGAAGATAATATAGAAAAGGTATTTGATAGATGTAGAATATACATAGTACATTGAATCCAAATAATATGTTATTTAGAGTTAGTAAGGTAAAAATTTTAATCCATGTTATTGGCAAGGATGGGATTTCCATTGATCAAGAAAGAATCTAGGCCATTTTGAGGATAATACCTCCTAACAAAAAGAAATAATTGAGGTCTTTATTTGGTAACATAAACATTAGGAGAAAATTCATTTATGGATTTTTAGAGATTATAGAGTCAATAAATTCCATGTTCAAGAAAGATGCTAAAATATAGTAGACAGTTTAATTGAAG
>JARHVA010003931.1:1640000-1722500 GCA_037957365.1 Torreya grandis
CTATATATATATATATATATATATATATAGTTTCATAAAGGGAGATTTAGCGATTGACATTGCAAGATCAATGAGAAATATGTCAATTAGGAATAGGAACAATTTCCATTGATAGTTACAAGAGTAACCTTTTTTATTACTGAGTCCATCTTACTTTGGCACAGCTAGGTCTTTGTTGACTCATTTTTTACTTCACACATTTGTTATTCCCTTTGTTTATATTCAAATTCCCATTTTAAAACATAATGGCTATTTCTTGTAACTTGAAATTGACATTCTATTGGTCATCACCTTTTAGAATTTTTTTTTTTGACATTCTTACAGACAATTTATCCATGAGAATTCTATCAAGCTTTCTATTTATGTCTTTATTATTTCTTTGAGGAAAAATGTCTTGTTCATTTCTTTTGGTAAATTTTAATGAATGAAATCATTTTTTCCTATCTCTATCTTGATTTTATTTAGGACTTTTTGTCTGTGGGAATTCCTTTGGACTCTTTGTCTGAAAGAATTCTTTATCTCTTCTATTTGTAGGGAAAATATCTTGAACAATTTTCTCTCAAGAAATCCTTTCTCTTTCTTGATTGATAATTTTAGAAACGACCCTTTGAAAATCTTGAAAAGATACTCCTACCCTTTAGATCTATTGAAAAATACCCTTTAGAAGAACTATTTGGCCCTTCAAATGAATTGCAAACATCCACTTTCTTTTGGTTCTTTAAAAATTATCCTTTGGGAAAGTTGAAAATACCTTTCAAAAAATTCACAAGGGTGCACCTGCCTTTCAGATAAATTGAAATGATCCCTTAAGATAATTTTTTAAGCATCCATGTGCCCTTAGAAAAAATTGTCTTATACCTTTGGCTTCAAAAATATCCCTTAGAAAAGTTGAAAGGACCTTTCAAAAAAGTGAAAGTGCCCTTCAAAAGAAATGTGTATGACTTTCTCATAATAAATGAACCTTTGGAAGAATTGAAAAGGTCCACTTAGCTTCAAAAGATCCCTCTGGGAAAGTTGAAAAGTACCCTTGGGATTGGAATATATCATTTAGAGAAATTAAAAATGACTTTCAGAAATAAAGTCCTAGACAAAAAGTCCACAAGAATTCACTTGATTTATCTCAGACAAAAAGTCAAAAAGAAAGACTTTGAGGCTCCAAAAAATCATTACAAATGAATTCTTTCAGGCAAAAAAATTGAAAGAAATAGTCTTGTATAAAACTTGAAGAAAAACAAAACCCAAAAGAACTCACTTATGAGTGGAACAAAGTTTGAAAGAAAAAACACTTGAACAAGAACTTGAAGAAATATTTTTGAAAGGAAATATTTGAACCTTTGCCACTAACTTTGCATAAATCTTTTCCTAAACAAAGAAACACACTAGACTCATTTAAACATATTAACAAACAACTATTTTTTTCAATATGAGTGGCCAATTTTGATTTGAAAGATCAAAATTTGGTCAATAATATGGTGACTTACAAGGGAAGTATGCTTGCTATACTTATCAGACTAGGTAGCCTTATCCACTCAAAGGCTGATGGAGTCAATGAATTCTTGAACATGACTATGAAGGATTCTGCCAACACAAAACATAAGGAAAACATATATGAAAACAACAAGACCCAATAGAATAGAACAAGATACAAAAAAACACACACATTTTCATAAGCACTTAGGGAACATAAAGAAAATAGAATAACTATGTACAATACAAGGAAAAAATTTAGTAAAAATGCTTTAGATATATCCCATTGACTTGGATATGTAGCTCCTCTCCATCCAACTTTGAAAGATACAAAGCATTGTGTTGTTTACACTATGTGATCATGTATGCACCACTCCACAAAGCACCAAACTTTGTGTGTTTCTTCGGATTGGCCCTATCTTCATCCCACTTAAGAATAATGTCCCCTTCTCTAAAAATCCTTGGCATAGACTTCTTATCAAAATGCTTCTTTGTCTAGTAATGGTGAGTAGTCAAAGTATACATTACTTGATCTCTTGTCTCTTTGAGCTCCATTAGTTCACACAATATGACTCCCATGTTATCATTATCCATCAAATTTAATTGATGAGTGAGATCAAAAGCTAGAAATTTGAGTGAAATAAGAAGTCTAGCTTCCCTTTCATACACTAGTGTATATGGGGAGTTTCTAATTTCCCTCTTTGGAGTGATTCTATCAACCCAAAGGGCCATTTTCAACTTAGTGTGCCATGTCCTTTGATTTTCTACAATTATCCTCTTAATGATTCTAATCAAATTCTTGTTTGTGGAGTTTGCTAGTCCATTTCCATACATATAGTAATTAGAGGAAGTGATAAGTTAAATGCCATGATTCAAGGCCCATTCACTTGTATTTACTCCTAAAAAGGCCAATGCATTATCTGAGATGATAGTTAAGGGAGATCCAAACTATGTTATTATGTTCAAATAGAAATCCAGGACTGAATTTTCATTGGCCTCTTTAAGAGCTAAAGCTTCAACCCATTTAGTGAAATAATCAATGGTTGTTAACACCCACTTGTGACTAGCACGAGAAGGAGGATTAATCATACCTATGAAATATAAACCCCATTACATCAAAGGTTGTTCAACATGGATTGGATGAAGAGGCAAATTAGCTAGTTTCTTTTTTTCATCAAATAAGACACATTTATAGCATTTTATCACCCAAGAATGGGTATCTTTGAACAAACTAGGCCATAAATAACCAACCCTCATGTTTTTAGTGGTAGTGGTTCTGGGAGCAAAGCGACCACTAGATGGGCCATCATGAAACACATACAGTACCTTGTAAATCTGCTCCAACTCAATACATCTCAAAAGTACACTTGAAAAATATTTTTTGAAAATTACTCCATCCACAAGTATATAGGGAATATATTGCAGTATATAATACCTTCTATTAGGTTTATCAAGATCTTCTAGACACTCACCAATTTTAAAGAAGTCGATCATGTCATGTGTCCAACTTCTCATGATTAAAGGCATATCTACTACAAGATCATCATGAAATGTCAAAATAACCTCTTTTTTTATTTCAAATCTGAGGCAAGATGCTTGCACAATCCTTTCTCTTTCACTAGCTTGGTTATCTTGTTCTCTACATCATATTCCATTACTTTGGTGATCCATCCTACCTTTTTCTCATTCATGTCTCTACTCAATAAAAAATCTTTCACACAAGGATGAGGCATAAAAACGTGAATTTTATTAGTAGACAGCATGTGCTTGAATTTCTTTAAACTTCTAATTATAGCAAGTACTATTTTTTCAATGTATGTTTATATTACCTCATATCCTTCTAAACCTTGATTGAAGAAGGCAATAGATTGTTCTAAATTTTCATCAATTTCTTGGGTGAGCATGGTAGAAATTACCTCTTCATTTCCAAAAGTGTATAGATTGAAGTCCTTGGAGAAATTAGGACTTACGAGAGTAGGATATTGGGCAATGGCTTTCTTAATCTCCTCAAAACTTTCTTTTCTCCTTCCTGTCCAAGTGAATATCTCATATTTTCTCAACATGGAGGTTAAGGATTTGACCAAATTAGAAAAATAAGGAATGAATCTCCTAATAAAATTAATCTTTCGAAAGAAAATTTCTAGAAGCTTTTTGTGTTTAGACAAATACAATGCTAAGATAGCACTTACCCTTTCTTGATCAATGGACAGACCTTTCTTTGAAACAATGTGGCCAAAGAAAATTTCCTCATGAATAGAAAATACACACTTCTTTGGGTTTAGAGAGATCCCAAACTCTCTACACCTCTCAAATATTTTTCTTATTTACTTTAAATGGTCATTTGCATCTTTAGAGAAAACTATTACATCATTCATATAAACCAACATAATGTCATTAGTCAGCCCTTGGAAAGCCATATCCATTGCACGTTGGAAAGTGGCTCCAACATTTGATAATTTAAATGGCATGTTCATGTAGGCATATGTGCTCCATTTGATGGTAAATGTTGTCTTATATTGATCACTTTCATTGACCATAATCTAATTATATCCAGAATAGGCATGAAGGAGATAAAATATTGCACTACTAGCTACAACCTACAAAATTTTCTCCATAGAAGGGAGAGGATAATGATCCCTCAAATATACTTTATTCAAGTACCTAAAGTCAACATACAACCTGATTTCTCCATTTTTCTTTATAACAGGGACTAAATTGGCCAACTAAGAATAATGCTTAATAGGAAAAATGATTCTATACTCAATCAAATTAGTCAACTTTTTCCTCATGAGAGGTTCAATATTGGGATTGATTGGCCTTTGCCTTTCTTTGATGATTTTAGTGTTTTCATATAAATATATGGTGTGTTGAGACAAGCTTGGGCCAAAACCCTTCAAATCACTATAATCCCATGAAAAAATGTTACTAATCTATTTGCATTGTTCAATGAAATCATGTTTTTCCTGACTAATGCATACCTTCCCAAGTGCAAGTAGCCTATCTTTAAATATTTATATCCTTTCATAGTTTTCTTGCTTAGTGGACATGAATACCTTTTCCTTATTGAGCTGGTCATCTTCATTGAAAATACTCCAAAGATTCACTAAACCTTTAGGAATCTTATTAGAATTTAGTTAGACAATTTGGTTGCCATATTGTTGTTGTAGCTTAGACTGGTTCTTGGTAGAGAACTCAGCTTCTTCTTTTAGGAAAAGTGCTATTTGCTAATCACTATTAAAAACCTACCAATTGGTGACATTGTCTAGTACAGAAGGTCTCATAATTACCTTTAGATGGGGCTAGTTCTTATCTTCTCTTATGCCCTTTGGAACATCAAGTTGAGCACCAATAGATGCCAACCTATTAGCATGCTTATCATTTTATCTTGGAATAGAGGTAATTTTAAATGCCATGAAGTCTTCTACAAGAACCTAAAATCTATGTTTTTAAGACTTGAGCAAGGAGTTCTTAGTCAAATTTTTCCCTCTTACTTGATTGACAACTAATTAACTATCACCAAATACTTACAATTTTTGACACCTCTTTTCCTTGCCCATTCCAAACCATGAATGAGGGATTCATACTTAGCTACATTACAAGTATAAGAGAATTAAAATCTAAAAGTTGAAAAATACCTTTCTTTTAAAGGTGAAACCAACATAGCTCCACCACCTACACCAATCTTGCTTCTAGATCCATCAAAGAAAAGCTTCCAAATGCCATTCACATCTTTATTTGATTTCATTAAGTTAGACATGAAAGAGTCTTTCTCATGCATATAGTAGAATCCTAGTCCAGATTCTTCAATAAATTTGTATGGATGATGTTCATAGTTTTAATCTCCCCACTCATAAAAGAATAACTCAAAAACTCCTTCAAGGGAAGATGATGGGGATTGATCAATGTGAAACTCTTTTTCATCAATGGTAGCATAGTTAACATTTGATACCATAGGTGAATATGGTTAAAAATGATCTCTATGAATGGTTTCTAAATCAATCTTCACTTTGGTACCATATTTTGTTCCAAACACCATGTATGACCAATTTGTTTCCAGATATCCACATATCTTAGAAGTGAAATCCCTTGACAAAAAAAGAGGAAAATAAGGAGGTAAATCTGCTACCACCACATCATGAGGGATTGAAAAAGTGGGACAAGCATGAAGGGTCAAATTCAAACCTTTCACAATCCCCAAAGTTTTAGCTAGTGATCCATCTAATTACAAAACTCCTTTAGTCATTGGCTCATGTTTGAGACCTAGTTTGTCTGATATGCATTTGGGCATAACTAAGGTACTTGCTCCACTATCTATATCACAATTATGAACCAAGAAATCACCAACTATTAGGGATATGTATAAAGGAGGAGTCTTCTCATTCTTTTTTACTTGACTATCTGTAGATTGAGTTTCATTGAGAAAAACTACATTTTCACTTCGTAGTGAGTTAGCTAGTTTACCCAATCCATGTAATTCCTTTTTCAATATATCTTTCTATCCCAGAAGTGCTAGAGAATCCCATAATTAAATTTTCATATGAATCTTTTTCATCTGATCTAAAACATTAATATAAGGAATAATTACTTTGGGATTTTCTTTTTCAACATTTGCACCTTGTGATGTAGCATATGGAGGCAGAGTTGTAAAAGTTGATTTGAAACTTGGAATTTTCTAATTTTCTTATGGTTTAAGAGTTGAAACAGGCCCACCTCTCATCTAATATGATATAGGGATCACAAGAAGTCCTTGAATGGTTCCTTGATTTATTCCTTGATTGGTTCCTTAAACTTCATCAGCAGCTCTCCTCTTAGACCTAGTGTTGGAAGCAACACTAGTATGTTGATTGCTTACATTCCAAGCACAATTGATTGCAAAAAATTCACCCTCCAAATGATCTATGAGGGTGGAATCATATTGAGGTTTTTTATTATCCATACCAAATTACATTTGCATCTCAAAATTTGAAAATTGAGATGTTTGATCACCTTGTGTGGACATACCTTGATTTTGCATTTCATTGTTATAAGCCACCTATTCTTGGCCATGTTCAAAAGATGGATAGTTAGTTTGATCTTGAAACAAAATGTTTTGAGTTGTAACTAAGGATTTGGAGGATGAGGGAGCATTGGGATTATAATTTAGGTATGGTTTGACATGGGTGATTTGACCTTGTCCCTGATTATTATTTTGAAACGGGGGCCTACTTGTTTGCCCAACAATTTGATTATATGATTGATATGGCCTATAACCTTGAGCTTGTTTCATTTTGAGAGAAACTAATTCATTGATAAAACTTTAAAGAAATTTTTTTACTTCATGAATATCATTTTAAGGAGCAATAATAGATATCTCTTGAGTAAGTGAAGGGGCTACAAAAGGCAATGCACTTTGACAAAGAGAAGGCAGATAAGGGAAAAGTGGCATTGGAGGTCTAGGAGGTATCTTTTCTACATGTATAATACAATTCTCAACATTTATGGCTATCTCATATGCAACAAGCAATGTGTTTTCACCAATAGATTGGATCGTCATAGCAATGTCATTGTTTAATGCTTTCAAATAGTATGAAAATGCATAATTTTTAGTTGGCCTTATAAGAATTGGAATCCTATCCCATGCTTTTTGAAATCTAGTATTGAAATCTTGAATGAATTCATAAGTTTCCCTCTATATTGTGGTCAATTTATCAGCTAGAGATAATTGATCTCTCTTTTCTTTGAACCTATCAGTCAATAGGGTCCCCAACTTATCCCATGAGCCAATAAAATTTACAGGTAGGGTCCCATACTTGTCCAAAAATTCTCCTTTAAAGGACAAGGCTAACAACCTAATAGCCACATTTTCCTAGGTAATATTATGGATATTAAAAATATTTGATATATTTATTATGTGTTTAATGGTAGTAATTACACTATCTGCACTAAAAGATGGGACACTTTTGAGGGTAGATCTTACAATTTAATCATATTGGGTGAGACATAAGGGAGATGCCCTTGTGAAAGGCAAAAAAGGTTATCTTCTAGCCATATTTGGATATATATGAGTATTAGGAAAGGAATATAATATAGACTTGAAAGCTTTAAACACAAAATATCTTTTATAATGATGAGTTTTACCAAACCTAGACCTGTTAGCTAAATATGGAGGAAATTCTTCAAATGTTAAAGGTAAACGAGTAGTAGTAGATTTGGTTATCACCTTTGGAATATAATATAGAACTGATCATCAAACAATAATTTGGATTCTTCAATGGAGTTGCTAGGTACTAAATATAGATGTATCTTTTCTTTACCAATGTCAAGACTAGTACCAATCTTGAACAATTTTGTAGGATAAAAGGTCCCATTAGGAATGCTATAAAATATTGACACTCAAATTTACACCATTGAAGAAAACAATTAATCTTTTCCATCTAAGTGGCATAATGGAATCATCTCTTTTGTTATGGGTGACAATTTCATTAAGATGAATCTCTAGATTTAAGGGCTAGCTCCCCTGATGCACCTATGAATCTCTATCTATCCTAATCTATCAATTGTGTATGAAAAGAATTAAAATGAAGAATATAAAGAAACAAATGGTGATGCACCAATATGTATTGCCCTCTCACTTTGACTATAATCACTACTTAAAGAATGATAATGTTTCTTTACACAAGACTCATGACCCTTTATGTATTGTTACATCATTGTTTGGCTTTTTAGATTCAAAAGGTATTCAACTTTCAAGAGGGAAATAGACAATTCTAGAAAATAATATAACTTTGAACCACTTAAAAAATGTCTATACACTTACTAGAGAACACTAAAAAGGACCTATAACAAAGATCTATCTTCACATTTGGTGGGTAATCAAGCATAACAAGTTAGGAAAGACAACATTCACTAAATGAGAACAACATGATGTTAAATTGATACACAAAAATGTAGTATGTGAGTGGTAGAATTTATCTTACTTTCTTCAAGATTTTTCAATACAAATCTGATCAAAGTTTTTTCATTAACCAATGGAGGCTACTTTGAGAATAGGCTGAAGACATATATATAGTTTTTTTAAGGGAGATTTAATGATTGAGATTGCATGATTAATTGGACATGTGTTAATCAGGAATAGGAATAGTTTCCATCAACAGTTACAAGAATGACATTTTCTATTATTGAGTCCATCTTGATTTAGCATAGCTAGCTCCTTACTGACTCATTGTCTACTTCATACATTTGTTATTCCCATTTTAAAACTTACTGGATATTTATTTTAACTTGAACTTGACGATCTGTGTTCCTTCACCTTTCAATTTTTTTGTTTTTTTAACATTCTTGCAGATAATTTGTCTGCAAGAATTCTATCTGACTTTCTATTCGTGTATTTATTATTTATTTTGGGAAAAATGTCTTATTGATTTCTTTCAAAAAAAATTCCCTAATGAAATAATTTTTGTCTTTATCTCTATCTTGGTCTTCTTTGAAATTTTTTGTCTGAGGGAATTTCCTCAGACACTTTGTTCGAAATAATTCTTTGTCTTCTATTTGCAAGGAAATTATCCCAGATAATTTTATCGTAAGAAATCCTATTTTTCTTGATTTATCCCTTTATAAATGACCCTTCATCAATATTTAAAAGATACTTCTACCCTTCATATCTATTGAAAAATACCCTTTGGAAGAACTATTTGGCCCTTTGAAAGAATTGCAAATGTCCACTTTCCTTTGGTTCTTTTAAAATGATCCTTCGGGAAAGATGAAAATGCTTTTTGGAAAAGTCACAAGGGTGCACCTACCCTTAAAATAAATTGAAATGATCACTTCAAACTTTTTGTTAAATATCCATGTGCCCTTTAGAAAATTTGTCTTGTACCTTTGGCTTCAAAAATGTCCCTCAAAAAAGTATAAAGAACCTTTCAAAAAAATGAAAGTTCCCTTTAGAAGAAATGTAAATGACTTTCCAACATAAAATGAACCTTTGGGATTATTTAAAAGGTCCACTTAGCTTGGAAAGACCATTTCAAGAAAGTTGCAAAGTACCCTTGGGTTTGGAAGATATCTTTCAGAGAAATTAAATAGGACCTTTAGAAACAAAGTCCTAGAGAAAACTTTTGCAAGAATTACATTGATTTATCTTAGATAAAAAGTTTGAAAGAAAAACATTGAGGCTCTAAAAAAACTTTCCAAAAGAATTCTTTTAGGAAAAAAGCCTGAAAGAAATAGTCTTGTACAAAACTGAAAGGAAAACAAAACTCAAAACAACTCACTTATTCTTGGAACAAAGTTTGAAAGGAAAAACACTTGAACAAGAACCTGAAGAAAGCTTTCTAAAATGAAATATGTGAACCTTCACCATGAACTTTGCACAAATATTTTTTCTAGACAAAGACACACACTAGACTCATCCAAACATATGAACAAATAACTAGTTTTTTTCAATATGGGTGGCCAATTTTGATTTGAAAGATCAAAATTTGGTCAACAGATAGTACCATTAGTGTTTTTTGCAAAGATAGTAGTCCACACTGTTATGTATTTTAAAGGTAATCTCTTGCACTGTGACTTTGTAAAGAACAAAATGAGGTAAATTCAAAGGAGGGGCCTTAGTTCCCTCTATCTTAATTACAATGAAATCTTCATAGTATGAATAGTATCCCATATTTTAAATGCTTATTCTTAAATTCTTAGAAACTTGGGAATCGAATAAACATAAATGGATTTATACTCTAATGGGTATATCTCTTTAATAATTTTATATATTTCCCTCTAAAACCTGTAAACATGTAGTATGATTGTGTTTATTATTCCCATAACCACATATACAACATAAGACATCATATGAACATGTACATTAGATATATTTTAATCAAATTTAAACATTAAGCCATGATCCTAACACTGATATCCTCAAAAATTTCCATGGTTTTATCAAAAGTTAAAATGATGTCTAGTAAAGGAAAGCATAACTTGTGTACATAAATGATTCCATTCAACATGTTCAACTATCAAAAACTTAGTAATGGGGACTGAGGAAATAAAACCTAGAATAGTCAATTTTTCACCTTTCTCTATCCATTACTTGATTTTACCTTCAACTTTGTTATGTTCCAACCAACCATTGGATGTAACCTATTTATAAGTTATTTCAAGCACTGACAAGCACATATTCTTTTCAAATGCCTCCAAAGAAAAATATTCTACCAGATTACTATGAAGCATAAATTGTAAGCAATCTCTAGTAATAGTGCCATTAAGAAATAAATCTCTAAGTAATTTTATACATGGCATTACCTAAAATTTCATTTCCATGTTGTGAAAATGCATTATTTTTAATGGTAATAAATCATCCACATTTATTCTCCTATCCTTATTCAATTGGTTTGGTGTCAAATATGGTTTGATGCCATCTATCCCATCCTAGAGAACAGAGTAATGAGGGATTGAAAATGCTCCATTGAAAATTATTTTTCCAATTATTTAGTCTATCATGCAATATATTATTGAGACAAATATTGGTTAGTTATTTAGGATGAGTAGGCCATTTTTGTACTATAATTTTTTTGGTAAGCTAACTAGAGTGATTCAAAAAAAATATAGTAGGAAATTTAGAGATTTTCATAACTTGGTGACTCAAATTCATAGTTTAATTATGTACTTCTTCCAGCAAGCACCATACACATAGGATGGTATCATGTGGAGTAACATCAGGGTTTGAAGGTTCACAAAACTCTAATATTTTACTTTTAAATGATAATCTCTAGGATTTTAAGAGGGTAACACATGGATGAATCTCAGTTCTCTTGAGTCTATTGTATTTTTTTTATTATACCTTCCTCTTAAAAATCCTATAGCTTCTAAGCTGATAATATATGAATAAATTTTATGTACCTAAACAAAGTGAAACACTAGAAATGTACATTCAATTGATAGTTTCTTAATTGATGACAGAATTCCACATAGACAACTCTCATTGACCTAGAATATTAATTTTTTTTGCACGATACTTGTAACTAATAGGTCCTTAGTAAACAAGGTTATGCCACATTTCATGTTTTACGATACTTGGTAACTTTGAATGTATTGGACCTACGTTCATCTTCTAGGTTTGGAGTTAATTGGATTGTACCATGTGGTATGATGTTGGGGCTCTAGGGACTCAAAATATTAGTAATATAACTTCAAATAATAAGTTTTGATTTGTTGAGATCATGCCATGTGGATGACTCTCATTGACCGAGAGATTTAAAACTGTTGAAAATATTGTCATTAATGTCAATGGTCTAGCATTATTGGTGATAAAGGCCCCATTGCATTTAATGTTATTTGTAATAGATATATCTTAGCTAATATGAGTTAATATTTATTTAATATTAACTAATATATTTTTGGTTGCATATGAGACAAAAGAAGGGCCCATGGAGAAGTCAAAGAGTCATGGGGTAAAGACAAAAGAAGGATGGGATGCATTTCCCGATGAAGACTCATCTTGGGGAATTCCAAGAGTCACCAAGTGAAGACAAAAGAGGAAGGGTGAAATTTCTCATGAAGGGACACTTTGAGGAATATGAAAAGTCACCAAAGTAAAGACAAAAGAGGGAAGGACATTTTTTCTCCTGAAGGGTCATCTCATGACTTTTCAAAGGCAAGAATATGAAGGTTCATACAAGTTTGGTGCCATTTTCCATGAGGATTGAAGGGTTACAAAGGGGGAAGGCCATAGGTCATTTGGAAAGCTATAAATAAGGGCTTGAGAAGCCATTTGTAATATACAAGAGAGAGGTTGATTTGATATTGTAATATCTAGCTTAGAAGAGCATTTAAGAGAGAAGAATATGATTTGTATTTGTTATATCTAGCTTAGAAGAGCAAAGGTGTGAGAGAGGAAAGAGATGTTGTATTGAAATATCATTTGTTAAAATAGCAACATTGAGAGATAGGTGTGTGGTATACACAAAGGGGTTAGTGCTCCTATGGGTTGGTGCTCCTGTGGGTTGGTGCTCCTGTGGGTTGGTGCTCATGAATTATTGCTAGGTTGGTGCTTGGCAAAGGGGTTGGTGCTCCTGTGGGTTAGTGCTCACGAATAGTTATTGGGTTGGTGCTCAGCAAAGGGGTTGGTGCTCCTGCAAGTTGGTGCTTGAAAATATTGTTTGGGTTGGTGCTAATTCATATACTTGAGATTGTTCTCTATGGTTTTTCCCACATTGGGTTTCCACGTTATATCTGGTGTCTCTCTCTATCTTGTGTGGTGTTTATTGTTTGAGTTTTATTGCATATCTTGAATTTTTGATTAAGTGGAATTTGTTAAGGGAATGTTTTATTAGATATATGGTATAATGATTCACCCCCCCTCTCAATATATCCCATGTTTAAAAATTGGTATCAAAGCAGGTTCCTTTTTGAAAACTTTTATAGCTTGAAGGTAGATCGGGAAAGCACGATGGCTAGGTCACAAGAAGGATTTTATAAAAATAAGGAACCTTTGTTTGATGGGACAAATTATGATTTTTGGAGCATGAGAATGGATATTTATTTGATGGCCCTTGGATTTGACATATGGAAAGCAGTGGTGGAGGAATATGAAGAACTACAGACATCTGTAATTACTCCAGTAGAAAAGCAGGCAAGTGAATGTAATGCTAAAGCTTTAAATGCTATTTTATGTGGTTTATGTGAATCTAAATTTGATAAAGTTATGCAATGTAAATTTGCTCATAAGACTTGGGTAAAACTTGAGAATATTTACAAAGGTGATGGAAAGGTTTAGCAAGCTAAGCTTCATAATTTTAGAAGACAGTTCAAAAGTTTGAAGATGGAAAAAGAAGAAGATATAGAAAGTTATATTTTGTGAGTTGATCAAATCATAAATCAGATTCAAGGTCTTGGAGAAACATTGGATGAGTCAATGGTGGTGCAAAAGGTTTTGAGATCTCTACCAATGAGATATGATGCAAAGGTTTCAGCAATCAAGGAGATGAAGAATTTAGCCAGCTAAAGATGGATGAACTTCATGGTATACTCACGACATATGAGATGTGGATAGAACAAGATAAACCCTCAAAGAGAGAAGCAAATTTCAAGACATCAGAGAAAGAGAAATCTAAGATTCAAGAATCAAGTGATAGTTCCAGTGATGATGAAGATGACAACAAAACAGTTTTCATTCACAAGCTGAAAAGGGGATTAAGTAAATATCAAGGAAAATTACCTTTTAAATGTTTTAATTGTGGAAAGATTGGACATTTTTCATCTAGATGCCCAAATAAGGGTAATGATGATGAAGAAGAAAATCTTACATACCAAAAGAGTTTCAAAGGCAAATATAAGAAGGGATTTGAGAAGAAGAGCCTATATTGTAAGGATCCTAGCTCAGTCAAAGATAGTGGAGTCAGTGATTCAGAAGAAGAAGAGATTCTATTCATGGCCATACATGAATATGATCAAGAAGAAGAAGAGGAGGAAGCTGAAGTGAATATGGAAGCAGAACTCATTTGTGCCTTAGAAGAGTTAAAAGCTGTTGAGAAGAAGAATCGAAGATTAAAGTGCCAGATTGAGAAAAATGAATAAGAGTCAAAGGAAATGATTGAAGATCTATAAGCACACTTTGAAGAAGCCAAGAAGAATGAAGAAGATCTCACAGCACAGTTGGAAATATCAAGAAAATAATGTCAAAGGTATGTTATTGAAATTGCCTCTTTAAAAGAAGATATTGAGAAAGCAGTCAATGATAAAGTAGTTAGTGATTCAAAATTTGAGGATAGCACTAACATGCTAAATAAGATATTGGAAAGTCAAAAAGCAATTTCATATAAGATAGGGATCAATTTTGAAAAGAAAAAGAGCTATGCTGAAACTCTTACAAAAGAGGAAACAAAAAGGGGGAAATGAAAAATACAGATGACATTTCAAACAAATAAAGCTGGAGAGAACAAAGCTACAAAAGACAATCAAGTTAGAGATATACAGATAGGTCTTATTTTTATGGCTATTGTTTTTATTATAATGGATATGGTCACAAGAAATTAGAATGTAGAAAAAGAGCTAACAATTTCAGAAATAAGGAGAAGGAAAGTCAAGTAGAGTCAAGCAGAAGCCACAACTCTTTTGCTCCTCTATCAAGATTTGATGAAGAGACCATAGTATGCTACAAGTGCAACAACTTCAGACACATAACTTGGTATTGTAGAAGCATGTTCGAGTCAGTCAAGAAGGATCAGAGTTTTAAAGCTCCATTCATCAAGAAGAAGGTTCAGACATGTTCATGGCAGAAGAAATAACATTAAGATTCTATAATGGTTCAGACAGCCCTGCATGTAAGAGGTAAAGATCAGCCATGGTTAATTGATAGTAGATGTTTGAGGGATATGATAGGAGATAAAGTAAGTTCATTACTCCAAAGAAGATCAATGGTGGTATAGTGAGATTTGGAGATAAAACCGCTGCCAGGATAGCCAAAAAAGGTACTTTAAGTTTGGATTATGGTAGAACTAAGGCTGAGAATGTTTTATATGTAAAAGGCCTTAAACATAATCTATTGAGTGTTAGTCAAATATGTGATCAAGGATACACATTAAAGTTTCATAAATAAGGTTGTGAGATTAGAAGAAAATATTCAAATGAGTTGATTACAGATGCTCAAAGGACAGGGAACAATGTATATGTATTATCAGATATCTTCTCAAAGGCATGATCAAAGGACACATTCAAAGATGTGTGAGAGGAGTTGGGAGTAATTTCTATTACTTGTTGCCATTGATGTTCAACATTAATTAAGGGGGAGCTAAGTGTTAGCTCTAGGTAGGCTGTTTTCCATTGATGTCAAAGTGGGAGAATAACGGGTACAAAAATAGGTGCAGAAATAGGTACAGGGAATAGGTACATGTTGCTACAATAAGGGGGAGTTATTTTATGTTTTCAGATGACATGATATGGAAGTTTCAAGATTGAGGTTACCATCAATGACAAAGGGGGAGATTGTTGGAAATATTTTCATTGATGTCAAAGGTCTAGCATTATTGGTGATAAAGGCCACATTACATTTAATGTTATTTGTAATAGATATATCTTGGCTAATGTGAGTTAATATTTATTTAATATTAATGAATATATTTTTGGTTGCATATGAGACAAAATAAGGGCCCATGGAGAAGTCAAAGAGTCACGGGGTAAAGACAAAAGAAGGATGGGATGCATTTTCCCATGAAGAGTCATCTTGGGGAATTCCAAGAGTCACCAAGTGAAGACAAAAGATGAAGGGTGCATTTTCTCATGAAGGGACACTTTGAGGAATATGAAAAGTCACCAAAGTAAAGACAAAAGAGGGAAGGACGTTTTTGCTCATGAAGGGTCACCACATGAATTTTCAAAGGCAAGAATATGAAGAGTCATACAAGTTTGGTGCCATTTTCCATGATGATTGAAGGGTCACAAAGGGGGAAGGCCAATGGTCATTTGGAAAGCTATAAATAAATGCCTGAGAAGCCATTTGTAATATGGAAGAGAGAGGTTGATTTGATATTGTAATATCTAGCTTAGAGGAGCATTTGAGAGAGAAGAATATGATTTGTATTTGTTATATCTAGCTTAGAAGAGATAAGGTGAGAGAGAGAAAAGAGATGTTGTATTGAACTATCATTTGTTGAGATAGCAACAATGAGATATAGGTGTGTGGTATACATAAAGGGGTTGGTGCTTTGTGGGTTGGTGATCAACAAAGGGTTTGGTGCTCCTGTGGGTTGGTGCTCATGAATTGTTGCTAGGTTGGTGCTTAGCAAAGGGGTTGGTGCTCTTGTGGGTTGGTGCTCGGTAAAGGGGTTGGTGCCTTTGTGGGTTGCTGCTCATGAATAGTTTCTAGGTTGGTGCTCAGTAAAGGGGTTGGTGCTCCTACAAGTTGGTGCTTATGAATATTGTTTGGGTTGGTGCTCATTCATATACTTGAGATTGTTCTCCATGGTTTTTCCCACATTGGGTTTCCATGTTATATCTCATGTCTCTCTCTATCTTGTGTGGTGTTTATTGTTTGAGTTTTATTGCATATCTTGAATTTTTGATTAAGTGGAATTTGGCTAAGGGAAAGTTTTATAAAATATATGATATACTGATTCACCCCCCTCTCATTGTATCCCGTGCTTCCATGAAGACTAGTTGAGTCTTGTGTTAACAATATTTTTACACATGGATAAATCAAAACAACTTGAGAAGGTTAAATATATTTTGAATGTCTAAAGTTTAGAGTGAATGAGATGATTCTTGTGGAATGATATCAAGAATACAAATGCTTAGATGAACTTAAAGTATTTATTTTATATAACCACAATTAACTATGAGTAAATGGAATGCCAACTGATATAATGATTATAGGGAACTCAAATGAAAATTTTGAGCCTGAGAACAAGATGCTACAAATTAAATATCAATTACACTAAATACTAATAGTTATTCATGTTAGTTAATTAAATAAAATCCCACCTTTGAAAAATCATTTAAAATATAAAATGAGTCAAAGGTGGTAAACAAATCATGAATGATGACAAAGATTTTATTTTCTTTCTTTTAGAAATCTCCAATGTAAACTAGACGTTAAAAACAACCTTAGAATTATTTGCATTAAATCAATAATATAATTCCTAAAGTTTATATGAACACTGAATGAATATTTATAACAACAATGGGTCCTTATTTGAATTTTTAAAATAGGATGTGTTTGGGTACAATAGAAACAAAATAAAACATCCTAAAATAAATTAGTAAGCACCAAAATAAAATTAATATATGGTTTTTCAATAGGTTTATAATTTTTTTTTTCAAAGTTTCATACTTGGTACTCATGTAGGATATGGCACGTGAAAATAAAGGTAAAAACACCAAGTTGGAACATTTGTAGTTGAATCTGTAAAAAGTCTTATTTTTCATCTTTATTATTTATTAATGATCTCTTTTGGAAGTAGTTTTTTCACATCAATTTACATAAGTGCAAGTCCTAAAATTACACTAAGAAAAGGTTATTTTAAATTCTAGGTACCTTTCAAGAGAAGTTCACATACTATCTAGTAATACCTACATCACTACCAGCCTATCATCCTCCGAGTCTCTTTTATTTTTCCATCTTTATCTCCTTTTGTTTATTTTTTTATTTTTTATGTATTTCCTATTATTTTCTCCTACATGTTTATCTTTGTATTATCATCACGACAAATACAATTCTAAGTTATTTGTAGCATATCACGATTAATTAAATAGTATTGTCTCAGTTGATACATTTATTTTATATCTATTTAGATCGATAGCATTGGATTGAATTAATATTTTATTTATTTGTGTGTGTGTGTGTGTGTGTGTGTGTGTGTGTGTGTGTGTGTGTGTGTGTGTGTGTGTGTGTGTAATTTCCAACACACAAAAAACTCATATGCTTTTCTTGCACTTACATTTCTACCTTTAATTAATAAATTGTGTAATTAGTGTAAAGAGTCTTAATTTTGTGGAGGTTAAATCTTTTTGAAGGTCATTGAAGATCAATAGGATTAATTTTAATAAATAAGGCCTCTCTTAGTCTTTGGAGTGCTCTATCCAGGAAACTTATATCATCATCCTTTCAAGTTTAGTTTTTAACCTACAACGTCTCATGTAAAGTGTCACTAGAGTCAAGGGAAGATTAATGAACTAACAGGTCAAAAATAAGGTAATTATCTATATACCAAATATTTTTCATATTACTTATTTAATATATAATTATGTTTTATTATTTTTTGATTAGAATGTATGTTTTTGTCACTTTCCTCACTTAGGTTATCTTTATGCCAAAATATGGCAACTTATATGGTGCTTAGACCTATAAATAAAATCATAGTTTAGGTATTCATCTACATGACATTTATCAAGACTAAAACTATAGTTAGACATTTTGAATTTATTCTTTGTTTATTTTACCTTATTTGTATCTTATAATTACATGATCCTCAGATGTGTTTTAATTGTATAAAAGATAACTATTTTATAACTCTTATTTTATAACATTAATGTTATCTTGGAACTTAATTATACCCTATATTTAATTTCACATGCATGTTGGAGCCTTATACTCTTGATATTGAGTGCTTAATTACTGTTTAATAGGTCCAAAATTATTTACACCTCTTAGTTATGTTACCTCAATATATTTGTATGTGCCCAAGCTCTAACTTGGTCTTCTACTTATATCTTAATCTATAGAGAGAAATATGATCATTACCTTGATCACCTTATCCTATATACATGATCCATATCAAATATTTGATATTATTGAAAAAAAAAAAAACATTTAGATTGCAAGATCTCAATGGAAAAAATATTGATCTCCTAAAAAAAGTAGTCGTACTTTAAGCATCACTCCCAGTCACACCCTTCCCACATTCCCTGATTGAAACATAGATTTTGTAACGTAGTGTTTTTAATTTTTTGGATAGGTAGGTGAAGGAGGGGAGCAAGGGGGATAGGGGAGGGTGGTGGTAAATATCCATTTTCTTATTTTCATTTTCTTTATTAGATTAAGTTTTTTCTCCCTTAAGTAAATAATGTATTATGTGATTTATTTAAAATGTTGATCTAAAAATTAAAGACTACTAAAGAATAAGAAAATAAGAATCTAGAATTTTGGTAGTAGGAAATAGAGTTTCAAAATCTTGACTCAGATATCATTCAATTTTTAAGCGTATGGACCATTGATAACCAAACCTCCACCAATATATAAAATATATCTTGCTTACAAAGTTTCATATTAAATTTAAATTTATTATTCACAAAGTCTTTAGATTATAAATATCCTAGGAATATAAATAGATGAAGATGATACTCATTATACAAAATATGTAACTTTTAACTCATTTTATTATCATAATGATTCTAACCCTATAGCATATATTTATTGATTTAAAAAGTATTGAAAGAAATAAAAGACAAAAATAATAAAGATATAAGTTGCATAAATAAATATATATTTAGGGCGACTTAAAAAAAAATTATACTAATAATATGAACATTTTATGGTAATATAACAAGTAAAGCTCTTTCAATGATATCAATGCAATTAATGTTTGGCTTGTAACAAATAAATCCCTCCTTACATAGGGAATATTTTCTAAGGTATTTACATTTTATTAAAGACGTTTGATTTTTTGTAAACCTATATTGAATATTAAGTTAATTATGCAATTATCTTTAACTTATTATAATTTTTGGGCGGGGTCGAGCAGTGCTACATTGGGTGGTGCAAGGTGGGGTGATTTCTTAGGATTATTAATTATTGATATTTTTTAACATTTGAAAGGTTTCTTTTCTAATAGTAATGTATTTAATTAGGTAGATTAATCAAATATTTTAAATTCTACTAATATTTTAGAGTATTATTTCATAAAATTATTATTTATTATCACAGCCATATCTCAATTTAATAAATTTGGGTTCACTTATCTTTTAAATAGTTTAAATAATGATAATTTGATAAATTTATTTAACTAATTTAATTTTTCTTCAATTAAAATATTTTTAAATTATTTTATAACATAGTAAAAGACAAAAATAAAAACTTTGTTCAATAAATTAAAAAAATTATAAAAGCATATTAACTATTTTAAAAGTAAAAACATAATTTTAAAAACTTTACATAATAAAATTTCTATAAAACTACAAAATGAAATTCTTAGAATAAAAATATCATTTAAAATTAAAGAGCTCTTTAAGTAAGGAAAATTATTTACAACTACTAAAAGAAGGTTATAAATTTTGAATTAAGAATTGAATAGTTTTTAGAAATTTTGATGGAGAATTAAGAATTGAATTCCACTTTAAATAATTTTTCAATATGTGTTTTTAAATTTAGATATTATTTTTCTAATTTATTTATGGAATAAATGAAATTATTATAAATTATTAATTTATAAATTATTTTAATTTAGAAAATTGAAAAAAAAAATCTTTTACATATTTATAATTTGTAAGTATTATTTTTGTTAGATGGAAAAAATCCCTTTTTATATATATTTTATAAGTGTCATTTTTTATATGTATTTTATAAGTATCATTATTTATTAAATTAACAAAAAAAAAAAAAAAAACAATAATAAAAAATTGACTATATATATATATATGAATGAGAGAGAATACAAATTAAACCCAACACATCTTAAGAAACAAATGATATTTTTTTAAAAAAAGGTTATTAGTATTCTTCTAAGGATTACTGAAATCATCACAAATGATAGGAAATATTTTATGTAATAAAGGACGTGTATCCGCCTTATTATTTATCTCAACCACTCTTAATGACCATCTTTTTGACGCAATGAGGAAGTTCTTGAATATAAATCCTTTCGTCTTTCCTTATATATGAAATGAAGTAAAAGTTATAAGAGCTTTATAATAATTATGAATAATTTTAGGTCTTTTTGATGATTATTTTTAGCTCTTGCAAAGATATGGTAGGATAGGAATCATTTAATAATTGATTAAGTAATATTCACACGTATAAATTTGTTTTTGAATACAAAATTTAAAGCTAGTAATATTATTTTATTTTTGTAGTCAATTTTTTTAAAGTTTTAATATTTGCAGAGCTTACAACAATCAAAAAGATAAAAAAATAATAATAATATCTATTAATTTTAAATAAGAAAAAATCTATAGTAAAATTTATATGTCAATTTAAAAATAAAATTAAAAATTATCCTTTCAATTTAAATCCTATAGTAGTAAATAATATTAAAAATATTCACATTGTAGTTGGAAATGCCAACTTCTACACTTAAAGTGACATATAATCATGTTTGAGGCTTTACAAACAACAGATAAAATAAACACGCAAGCACATGCCACTTTTTCATTAAAATAGTGGATAACAAACCACCGTGGTTACCAGTATACTTATATAATAAATGTATCGTTTAACAGACTATACTCTATTTATTTTTTATTTTAATTCTATTTTTTATGGATATATATTTTTAGAATTTTTTTAAAATTTATAAAATGATATTTATATTTTAATTTGATATTTAATTTATGTAAAATAAGTTGTATTAAATATCAATGAGATTATACAAATATTTATTTGGAACATATTTTATAACAATTTTGATTAAATATTATTAATAAATATTATTAAAAGTGAGCAACATAACCATATAATATGGTTAAGATAATTATCACATATTTTTTAATAATATTTGCTACATTAAATTTAGATTACAAATTAAATGCAAATTTATTTATAAATAAATTTTATATTACTAACTGCTACACAGTCTTTGTTAATATGGTTTCCAATTTATTTTAATACTAAATAACTATATATATATATATATATATATATATATATATATATATATATATAAAACAATAAAATATGTGATGTATTAGTTTGATTTTTAAGTAAATTATCAATTATACATGTTTATATGTGATGTATTACTTTGTTTTTTATGTATATTGATGATCATACATGCTTTTTCATTCACTTTATCTTATATTTGGTTGTAAAATCGGTGTATTATGTTTCACATTGATGGTTTTGGTTTATTTGATTTAATTTTGTTTGGACGTAAGTTGTATCCAAAAAGAGTTTAATGAATCATTTGGGGTCTCGCATTGTTTTTATGAGGAACTTGCAAATTCTAAAACTTTATTTATAGTGATTTTATTATAGAGAGAAATTATATTCCCTTTATTTATTATTGATTATGAATTGACAAGAGAATTAAGAATCTAAATAATGTATATCATGTTTAATTTAAATTTTTAGACATTTATTTTTTATTTTTTTGGGTTTTCCTTTTGATCTATGGTTTTATGTGGTTTAAAGGGTTGAAATTTTAATTTTCTAGATTACCAAGCTTTTATGTTTGGTAGATAAGTTTTAGATTTGCTTCAATGTTTTGGCATTTACTTATGTGTACTAGTCCTCTTGCTGGGATTTTCCCAATGCTATCAATAGTAAGTTAGAAAAAATGTTGAGGGATTTCCTTAGGGATAATTTTGAAGGATACAAGGGATTCCATAGAGTCTCTTCGGAAATTTGTTGCAGGCCTAAAGAGACAAGTGGGCTTGGTATTTTGGATATCAAAATTCAAGGTCTTGTTCTCAACTCTAAATGGGTTATTCATGGTCTAGAAAGTGATGAAGCCTTGAAGATTCTTCTATGTCATAACATATCTCATGTAGTTCTTATTGGTAGAATTTTTTGGCAAGGACTGGGTTTGCACACCCTTATCATTACCCTGGTACTTGTTAAGTTTAAGTGTACTTTTGTTATTCAAAGTTTATGGAAAGATTGTGAGAAGATCAAACCACATCTGATTCGGAAAGGGGAGGGTTTCAAGAATTGTCTATTTATTTATTATCGTTACCTTTGGTAGTTTCCTTCCTTGAATTTACATAATGTTCACTTTGCTTTGGTCTCTTAGATTAAAGGGCTATGACTTTTCAATAAAGGTGTGAAAACTATAGGGAATCTCTTCTACTGGGTGACTCAATCTTGGATTTCTTGGAAGTGAACTCGAAATAAATTTCATTTAAATAATTTAAAAGCTAAGGTTGTTATAGAAATACAAGGTTCCATAACTGAAGAATTTATTCATAAGATTGGGGTCAATTATATTACTCCTTGGTGGAAGAATTGGCATTGGCCTATAAACACTTAATTCACTCAATATTCTCCTCAACTAGGATACATTTTGCTAGACCCCCAACATATTCTAGATGAGACCCTCAACCATAGATGGAACCTCCATTCCAGTCATGGTACTTGGGCCATAAGATCTCACAATGTATGGTATTTTCTCATAGAGCCTAAAAACACATTTTCTCTTGTGTGTTCTCTATCAATGTTTTCCTATGGGTGATCGACTTAAGGATATCGGGGTCTCAAATCCCATTTTACTAGATTTGTATCAACCTGTGACTATCAAACATAGTTTTTTGGTTTTGTACCCATGTGCAGTCTATGTGGCATTGTATTCAATCCCTTTTTCAACCATTTAGACCTTAATTTTTTACATGGAAGATGGATCTCTTAAGGATTTTCCTTTGCTCCCAAATAAATACAAAAAATCTTGTTATATTTTTCATGCTAACATTTTATTTCAAATCAAAAAACATAGGAACTATGCTTGCTTTAATCATGAACAAATGAAACGTAGTTTTTATATTACTAACAAAACTACTATTCTATCTAATGTTACTCTTAAGATTCAAAGTTAGAATGATAAAGTTTGCATTGAACTCAACCATATTTAGCATCTATTTAACCACTACAAAAATGCCACATGTGCTATTATTCAAGATCCTCTAGAGCTACCACAGTTTCCTTCAGCTCTATGTGGGAAAGGACATGGTCCATGCTAGTAGTGTTTGTGTAACTAACATCATAGTTTTTCCCTCCATAGATCACCACTTTGTTGGTCTTCCTTGCAATGTGTTATACCTAGTGGTTTTTATATAAGAGGAGGTGATGGTAGGGAATGGGGTCCTCACCCCCCCACCCCCCAAAAAAAAAAAAAAATTATGGAGATGATAACAAGGGTTTGGGTCCTCTTCTATAGGATAAATTTCCTTGCCTCACTCTTACCTTTTCTCTAGATAGAAACACGGATGAAACTAATGTAGAGTAATAAAATGATGGTTGGGAATCTATACCTATGGATGTGAATCCTCCTACTTGGAGTAGATGGGGAGATAAATTGTAGGATCCACCTTCTCCACCACCTCCCCCAACCACCATGTTTGGTAGAACAGTTTAATTTTCCTTTGTATTACTATGTGCTCTTTTATTTGCTCTCTTAGTTGTTATGCATTGTCAATATAATTTTTTTGAGTGGTCTTGATTGACCGTCCAATGGGACTTGATTTTTTTTTAGGATTTTTTATCATCAACATGACTTTTCTCATTTTTTATATGATTAATGTTTTACTTTAATATTTATTTTTATTACTATAGATATATTGTTCAAGTGTGTTTGTGCATGTGTGTGTGTGTGTGTGTGTGTTTTATATATATATATATATATATATATATATATATATATATATATATATATATATATATATATATATATATATATATATATATATATTTCTGTGTACGCACACACACAGATATATATATATATATATATATATATATATATATATATATATATATATATATATATATATATATATATATATATATATATATATATAAACACACACACACACACCCACACACACACACACACTTTAAATGCAAAATAATTAACCCTTGAATATTTTATTTTCAAAACACTCAAAATTTTCCTTTGAAACATTTCATGGTGATTTTATTGAACATGTTCTATGGATGTGCCTAATAACCACCTCTCCATTTAATTCTTAAATGCATAATAATTAAGATTGTGTATCTATTCATCATATAAAATCATTATTTTTTTGAGAAAATGGCCCATCGACTTCACAAATAAATGTATGTAAAATAGACATTAAAATATATAATGTATAAGTTATTAGTTCTTGTGAAGTTAGAAACTAATGAAATCATTTTTAACTTTTTTAAAATAGAAATAACTAGCAAAAACTCTTTAATCGATAAAATTATATAAAATATAAAGTTTTATATAAGTTTTAGATATAAATTTTAAAGTATGTGGTGTGTTTTATTTAATAATATTCCTTTAAATTTATTAATGTTATAAATACCTCTAATTTAATGATTATAAATACTAATGATTTCTCTATTGAATGAACAAGGGATAAATCATTGGCATTAAAGAATACACCACTTAAAATTAAGAAATTTTAATGTTTTTAATTTTGTTTGGTTTGTATCATATGTGAAATTTTCTCGCTACTTCTCCCTTTACCAAATATCTGGATAACATGCTTGAGGTGGATATTTTATAGGCCTTGATGAAAGCATCAAAACTAGACATTGATCCTTAAAAGCTCCTAGGAAGTGAAATAATTTACCAACAACCAACTTAGATTGGGTATGATTTATTTTTATCTCCCACTATGCATGAACATGTTTTTTAAAACTGAATGCTCATACTCTTTCTCTATAACATTTATAACTACAAGTAAAACCAAATTATGTCATCCATAGATTAATGATTGAATTATTTTTTTATCAGTTCTTAACTAGGAATAAAAACAAATAACAACATCCACCAACTAAGGCATGTGCAAAAAAATGTATATCATAATTAAAATTGATTTCACTTTTGAAAATTTACATCCTTTTGTATTTGTTAATGTTGGGTGTGAGGTCATTATTCATGAACACTATTCATAGTCACTATTCATGGTGATGTTACATGTAGGGGAATGGGCATGTGATATGAAGGTGATGTAGGTGATGTGGCATGCAGGTGATGTGACATGGTCCATGGAGAAAGTTTCATGTTGTAAAGGTTGATGTGAGAGGAGTCAGGAATATCACTCCACCAAGGCACATGGGTTTTGTCAAGTTTGTAAGTCACATGTATTTGTCTTGTGTCATAAATGAAAATGGGTAGTATGGGGTGATTTTATAATGAGGCTCCATGATTCCTCATGTTTGGTGAAATTAAAAATATGATTACTACACCCTTATGACTTTTGTGTGCACAAGGGGAAAAGAACACAAGAAGATCTATTGAGCATTGTTCCTATTGTTAAGGTTTAACATTGATGTTGTCATTCATTCCAAAGGTTGTTGAGAAGGTTTATATCATTGTTGTTTCCATTCATGCCTAAGTGGTGCTCTAATGAGTGTTGTGTTGTAACAAGATAAAGTGTTAAAGGTCATTCGACATGGTCATGAGGTCATATGTCTTCATTAAGTCATTAAAGAGTGTATCTATATAAGAGAATATTAATTAGTGTTTTAGTGAATATGATAGTGTAATATATTATTGGTATATGTTCTTATGTCTACATGAGTGTTGTGAAGGTCATCATGGAAGGCCATTATTTCTAAAGTTATCAAGTGCTTGAGCCTAGTAGTGTCTTAATAAGGTATGTAGATAGGATGCCTAGTCTTATGCATGGAGGGGCATGGTGGCATGATAAGATGGATGTTTTAAGGCTTATGAAGGTTAGAGAGTAGTGATATTAAATTTATCTGAGGATAAGGTGTCTTTTAAAGCTCATTTATGGCATAAAAAGACCTTGTGTGAAGGCACAAGATAGGTTACATGGTGAGATAAGGTTATAGAAGGATGTTTGACATTATTTGAGCATCTGAGATATTGTGAGATCATGTGAATGAATCATTGAGAGTTTGAAAAGATGTTTGAAGGACATTTCAAAGCCTAACGAGGTGTGAAGACTCAGGTGTAGAAAGAAAGGTGGTTAGAACATGGGCTATTAAGGTATAAGGTTTAGTTTTCAAGGCATGTATGCATATGTGAGCTTTGTAATATATGTGATAGGTTGTCCCAAGTGTATACATGAAGTTTCAAAAGGCAAAATAAAGTGATTTTAGGTCTCTCAAGTGCACAAAATGAAGGGTTTCCAACTCAAGAAGTATTTTCTTGTGTATTTTAGCTCATCAAACCTCTACATGGAAACCTAAGATATTAATGGTAGATGGGGAAGGGTCCTAGATCAAAATTATAGGAATTAGTTTTTGGATTGAGGGTTTATGATTTATTAACAATCATTAACAATGGAATTGTTTTTAAACCCTCTTATAACCCTAATAAGGAACTGATGTTAAATATTTAGATCAAAAGTGCCCATAATGCATTGGTATAATTAGGTAATCTATTGTATATTTTATTGGACTCTCAAAAGTGCCTCTAGGTGGTATTATATAGAGAGAGGAGAGATAAAATGTTGAGTTACATGCTTGTTTATGAAGACATTATTGTAACTATCAAAAGTTGTATTAGAAAAAGTTTGAAAATGATTAGATGGAGAAGGTAAAGACTTGTATTTGATTTCCATGGAATATTTTGGATTCATTCCATTCCTCAAGATTAAAAATTTGGTGATCCAAGTGTGATAGTCACTAATAGGCCTAATAGAGTAAAATGTGCAAAACCTAAATAGCGATGAGAAGATGATTCTTCATGTGTTTTCATGAAAAATTGATAGATTAAAGTGCATGAATTTTTATTTTCAAAATTTTATGTCCTAATAATTATTATTAAAGGGTTATGAATTCAAGTAAATTGGTTTAAAACTTGAAACCAAAATGGCTTATCTAGTTCTAGTGTGACAGTGAGGAGAGAGATCAAAATATTGGTTTAGAAGACCAATAATTGACATTATAACATTTTTTTTCTTCATTCAAAGATGGTCTAGAAATTGAAAATAATAATTTCAATACATTTTAATTCTTTTAATATCCATATAAAGGTTTTATAAGGTCAATGTTTCAAGACTATGTTTTTGATAGTCTTGACAATTTTGAGTTACAATGTTAAAAAGTTGGATTTGAGTGTAATTTCATGAAAGAGTGAAGAAATATAGTGCATGGAGTTGTTATTAATGAATTTTAAGTCATTATAATTATTTTTATAATATTTTAAGGTTATTTTAATTGAATAAAATGTGTTTACAAAATGGCTTGTATGTTCAAGATTAGACTGAGACTGTAAGTCAAGGAATTGGTCTATAAGACCAATATTTTCCATTAGAAGTTATGAGATTTTATTTTTAGGATGATATTAATATGATATAGGATAATTTTAACTTATAAATATTCAATTAAAGTGTCTACATATGCGGTTAAAGTCTAATTCTTTATGACTATGTTTTTGAGTATTCTAGAAGTTCTAAGCGAGTAAGTTATAGAGTTGTTCTTGAGGCATTATTGTCTGAATGAAGTTGTTCCAAGTAGTTTGAGATGTTCATAAGGTCCAATATTATATTTATATATGTTTAATTTTTCATGGGAGATATTCTAAATTAGCGATAGATCTTCATTCTTGAAAAATAATGTTTGAGGTGTACAGGCCTAATAGGGCAGTCTATCCTAAAGGGGACTTCAAGGTATAAACAAAGGATGAAGATCTCACTAAGAATGTAAAATGTTAGAATAAATCATTTTAAATGTTTTTTATTAGTTTGTGATGGTTGGATAGTTCTATCTTGATCAAAGAATATCAATTCTCAGCATTAAGAGAGAAAACATGATGAAGTAGGTGTCCATGAGATATAAATGGTAAGTAAGACAAATTTTGGTCATTGATTCAAAATGTAACAAGTTCATGAATATTAAATTAATGTAATATATATTATAAAAACATGTTTTTTATTTTATAGTTACATGACATGTAGGTAATCAAGCATGAGAGAGATTAGATAGTGTTTGAGTACATGCATGCCTAATGTGAATAGTGCCAATGGAGTGTTTTGAGTGGTGGTGGTTCCTAAAAGGTGTAATGGACATGATATGATATTATTCAAGATATATTTTAGTGATATATGAAGTTTTCCTTCCATGTTTGTAGTTTGAAAGTGCTCCAAGGAGAACATAAGGTAATGTGTCCTAAAGAAGGCCTAATGGAATTAGGTCTCCATGAGACCTGAAGAAGGATTCAGATTATTTTAGATATGGATGACCTAATGTAATGATTTATTCATGTTTTTAACATGTAATAAGCTAAATTTTATGTCAAATATAAGTGTGAAAGTGTGTGTGTTTGACCAAGATGGATAAGATCAAGAGGTTTATATAAATACAAGGAAATTTTAGGCCTATTTGGGTATGCTTAGAGGTGTAGGATGGATTAAAATGAGGATAAACTAAATTATTACTCATTAAAACTCAAACAATAATTCATTAAAATTTTTAATCTAAGACAACCTATTCATACAGGGTTTGTAAATGACAATGAAGGATAAATGAAAGAAATCAATAAACCTTTACCTTCCCAAGTGATTCCACCATCCAAGAGAGGCTCCAAGCATGTTATCTCATTGATCTAGAGATCTAGTATTTCTAAAAAATGGCTTATTTCCTCCTCCATTACCTTAATAACTCTATGCAAAACCTAGGCTCATGATATAAACTATCTATTTTTCCTATCAATTGAAGCAAATCCAAATGCAAATAACACAATAATGAAAACACAAATGACTAGTGGAGAGATTTTAGCATTATATGTTTAAATAATTTGAGCTTAAGAAATGGTGTGAGAGGTCTCCTATTTATATATTTTTGCAATTGATTAGAATGAACTGTGACCATCCATCTTAAGATCAAGATGTGTGCCCAAGAATCCATTCAATTTTAGAGGCTCAAATAATAAATGTCATCATAATGATTTGGGGCAAGGGGCATTAATTAAGTATGGGTGCCTATAATTTAGACATTTTATGCATTTATGGCTTGTGGATGACACCCATTGATCATGTCATTATGATGATGTAGTAAATAAGAATCAATTTCCAAAGATAAATAATCAATAACCCCCATGGAAAATCCACTTAAGCTCTTGATTTGAATTTATTAGCCTTAAAATAATATTAATCAATATTAATACAATTCTTTGGAAATTGGCTTTCAATTAATCAAATTGGTCAAAAGGTCATATTACTGGGTCATAATTTGACTTGGGAAAGATTAGAAGGTGATGTTGTATGCGATGGGACCATATTACCATTTAGGATGTTGCCAACACAAGATAGGAAAGGTACGTGATGTGTATTAATGAATTAGAAGAAAAGAGTGATCTAAAGCATAAAAAGGTGAAATCATCATTTTTTATTGAAATGAATTGATCAAAGTTAGGAATCACATATAATGTATTGCCCCATTAAGGGATACATTAACCTAAATCAACACTTATAAATTACGAGTTTTAAACATTTAGCACCATTTAGTGATTTTGGCCTAATTTGGTCATTTGAGATTAATTCAAGTAAGACTAAAAATTTTATCATAAATGGTGTTAGTAATTAGATGTCTACATTGTCCCCATATTTAAGAAAGTGTAACAAGACCTTTAGGAAAAACAATGTCTTTTCAAAGAAAAGAGTTGTCAAGGAAAAATTGGAAATGACCCATGATGCCCCCTTGAGAGGACATACTAGGATGAAAGAGTATATTGGACTCTCAAAAAGAGATGGAAAATGAGAGATTAACCCATGGAATAGATCACATCCAGATGAGTTAATGCTTGCATACATGGACACCATCAATTATAAAAATATAATCAGAGGTATAATAGTCTGAAAAGATGGGAAGAATGGGAAAGATTTAATCCAAACATGTAAGTAACACACATTGAATGCACCAAATTTCAGAGTGAAAGTTTCACACTTAAAACATTGATCAATCCTGAGATAAGTTACACACTAAAACATTACCATTGTGGGAAAAAGTGTGGAGATATTGAAATTAGAGGATATCAATAATGGCCACAAGTTGCTCTATTAAGAACTTGTTATAGATCTAGATCTTAATAATGTGTTCATGATCTTCATCGGTCATTTAGTTTGTTTCCTTCAAACATCAAGACAAGATATCCTTGTAGCCTCTATAAAGAAAAGCGTTGCTAGTGATGGTAAATAATGTTACGATAAATGATATAAGTGGGTAATGAATAGGTGGATAATAATGGAATGTATAATGAATTGCTAACAAATAAAGATCAAGAATTTTAGTCACACGTAATGTTGTTGATTCTAGATTTGACATAATTTTAGTTGTGGTAGGGTCGAAAAACTCTGAAGATGCTCTTGATAGGACCACTATATTGTTTTATTGTTTAATCTTGAGAGTATCTACCATTTAATTATGTTATAGATTAGAAGTTATATTGATTTGTTCTTTGACAACATCTTCATCAAGTAGTGAATAAAATTTATGCTTAGTTGTTGATGCCTCAATGAGGTTTTCACTAATGAATTTATTTTTATTATCCCATAGTATCTCCAAGAACGTTTCATGAAGAGATGTTAACATTTGACTTTAATTGTATTATAGCACATTCAAAAAGGTTTCACTAAAGGATGCCAAGTTTTTTTTAATCATCCCCTATCACCTTCAAAAATGTTTCACTAGAATATTTTTCTCCTTTTGAATGAATTTGGTCTTCATCCCTTTTATATTATACACTTGTTACATCACCATGGATGCAGTTTAATAAAGTGTGATTCTATTGGTCCCAATCGATGTTTGTGGGAGGTGGAATGCCAATATAATGGCTATGTTAGGTATTGATAATGAAATGATAAATGGTAGCATAATCTTCATAGAAGATACTAGGATAACCTATGTCGATGTTAAAAGAAACATCCTCAAAAAACATATAAGGATCATAAATATATTCAAATTGATCGACAAGGTAATTATAACCAATGTTATAACAACCAATACTATATTATGTTTCTAAATATAATTTTGATATAAGGTAATATGAATCTGATGTTTCAACTAATGTTGCTTCTATTTTTTATGCTAAATTTGAAGTCAGTTCAAAATTAAATCCTAAATCTAATGTTGCTTTTTCATTTGATATGGTTGCTTCTATAATTATGTTCTATTGAATGCTTGGTATTCAACAAGTAATGGAATGTGATGGCATAATGGGCTCTATAAAAGGAGATTCATCTAAGAATGGTTAAACATCGACTGCTCATCTAAATGAATCCCATTAAATAGAAGGTGCCACTTGAGGGATGGCTCAAAAAAATATTGTCCATAAAAGGGAGACTCTTCAACGAGTGGGAAAAGATCAAGACACAACTCTACAGAGACTGGCTTGTCAAGGAGATGAGGTTGTTTTCAAATAGGTACCATATGAATGGGTGAATCATCATAGGTTAAATTATCACAAATGGGTATTTCAATAATAACATTATGGTTTTGGTTGACAATTGGTTGAAAAAAATCCATTTTGAACACATTTTGATCCTCATAAGATGTATTTTTAAGAGGTAATGGTTCTTGTTTTGGCTCAAAGATTGGCACATAATTTTTAAAGTGGGGAAAATTTGGTTTAGCGAGAACAATGGTTTGTGCTTCAATAATGGGATATAAAAAAATTAGACTAATGAAGAAGGGATCAATAAAATAAAGTATATTAAATGGGAGTTCTTTAATAATAGGTGTAATAAATATAGGCAATGGGCCTAAAATGGTAATGATTGGATGCTTCATTGTTTCGTTGCTCATACAAATGAAAGGAGGAGGTCCTAAAATGGTAACCTTTACACATTGCAAAATTGGATTGCTCACACAAGCTAAAGGATAATGTCCTAAAATGGTTATCCCAATTTTACTTTTATAAGTGATCAATGTTTGCAATGTCCAAGCATTCCAAAATATAGGATGGATTATAAAGAGGATCAATGTAAGCAATAGTCATGAAAACTCACAAAAGAATACATGAGAATTGACAATTTAAGGAAACCTATTTATGTGTGGTTTGCAAATGATAATGAAAGATAATTAAAAGAAAAAAATAAACCTTTACCTTCCCAATTAATTTCACCATCCAAGATCAGCTCCAAGTGTTTTCTTCCCTTGATCTAAAACTCTAGTCTTTGTCAACAATGGCTTCTTTGCACCTCTATTGCTTCAAGAACTCTACAAAAAACCTAGGCTCATGATAAAAACTATCTATTGTTCCTATAAATTTTAGATAATACAAATTCAAATAACATAATAATCAAAACACAAGTGACTTGTGGAGATATTTTAACATTATAAGTTTACACGATTTGAGCTTAAGAAATAGTATGAGAGGTCTCATATTTCTAGGTTTTTTAAATTGATCAAAATGAATTGTGACCATCCTTCTTGAGATAAAGATGTGTCACCAAGAATCTAGTCAATTTCGGATTCTGAAATCATAAATTCCCTCATAATGATTTGGGGGGAAGGGGCATTAGTTAGGCATGGGTGCCCATAATTCAGAAATTTTATGTATTTATAGCTTGTGGATGCTACCCTATTGATCATGTCATCATGATGATGTAGTAAATAAGAGTCAATTTCATAAATTCCCTCATAATGATTTGGGGGGAAGGGGCATTAGTTAGGCATGGGTGCCCATAATTCAAAAATTTTATGTATTTATAGCTTGTGGATGTTGCCCTATTGATCATGTCATTATGATGATGTAGTAAATAAGAGTCAATTTTAAAAAATAAATTCCCTCATAATTATTTGGGGGGAAAGGGCATTAGTTAGGCATGAGTGCCCATAATTCAGAAACTTTATGTATTTATAGCTTGTGGATGCTACCCTATTGACAATGTCATTATGATGATGTAGTAAATAAGAGTCAATTTCAAAAAATAAATAATAAATAACCTCCATGTAAAATACACTTAAGATCTTGATTTGAATTAATTATCCTTAAATAATATTAATCAATATTTATGAAATTCTTTGGAAATTAGTCCTCAATTAATCAAAATGGTCAGAAAATCATATTACTAGGTTGTAATTTGACTCAAAAGGAATTAGAAGGTGATGTTAGATGTACTGGGACCATTTTCCCATTTTCGATGTTACCAACACAAGATAACAAAGGTGCATGACATATACTAATGAATTATAATAAAAAAGTGATCCAGAGCACAAAAAAGTGAAATCATCATTTTGACTCTAAATGAATTGATCAAAGTTAAGAATCAAATAAAATGAATTTCCCCATCTAGGGATACACTGAACTAAATTAACACTTTTAAATGAAAATTTTGAACCATTTAGTGTGTTTTAGTGATTTTGGATTAATTTTGTCATTTGAGTGTAATTGAAGTAAGATTGACAATTTTAGCACAAATGGTGTTAAGAATTGGATGTCTACAAGAGGAAACAAATGAGAAATAATATTGAGGGTCAGAATTTGGTCATGTATAACATTAAAGGAGTTTTTAATTACTATCATGAATATATAACATGATTTATAAGTATGAATATCAAGGTTATATGACCTAGTCAATCTTGAAGAAACCTAGTTGAGCAAAGAGGCCTAGAAGGAAGTTTGAGAGGAATAAGAGTATGAAGAGTTGTAGAGGTGGTGATAATATATTGTTTAAAAAACATAGTTTTTTACAGGTGATCAAATAAATTATGATTTTGAGTTGATGTTTAGTCATCTAGGGGGTTGGTGACTCCTTACAATTAGGTGCTTCCTAAAGCCTAGTCAAGTGGGTGCTTGGCTATTTGGGGTTGGTGCTCCATGTGGAGTTATTGCTTCACTAAATTATGTTTTTTTTTTAGTACTATAGTCCATTTACAAATATTAGTGTGTTTTATTCCCCTTGATGGTTACCCACATATATGGTGTATTTTCTTGTTTCATGCTCTTGTATGGTTGTTTATGCTTTATAGATCTATGCACTTATATGAATGGATCATGAATATAAATTGAATAAATGTTTTGAAAAATGATTAACCCCCCATATCAGTTATAATAATTTCAAAATTTTCTATCAGATCCTAGTTCTTCATAGTAGGCCTAATAACTTGAAGGTGATCCTAAGAAGCACAAACATGGATTGTGATGATGATGGTCTTTATCATGATAGCAATGAAGACCTTCTTAGTTCACATGCTAGGTATATAGGAGAGGTGTTTAGAAAGTCATCTAAGGTGAGTAATAAGTGTTAGGAATTAGTCCTAACATTTAGGTTTATAAAATAAAATAATATATTAGATAATTATAAGTGATCTATTTAAATCAAGTAGAATAGGGGTTTATGATAAGTTACTAGGAGATTTTACGGGATTAGTTGTATATCCTATTTTTTAGGAGATTGTTATCATATAAATGTAACACATTAAATTGAAATAACTATGTGATTATGATCAACTAAATTATTTATTATTTGCATATTTTTGAGCCTCTAGCTCATCACCATTAATGGGATAATTCCCGTTATTGGTTTCAGAGTAGGTTCAATGGACCTCCCTGTAATTTTGGCCTTGTTCATAATATGGCTAATCGGTGTGGAAAAAGTAAGAAGGCCATTTAATTTCAAAGGCTATGTATTCATACTGAAAGTAGAAGAGAAATTTAAACCATATGAAATTATGATATCATTTGTGTAAATGTTAGATTATATTATAGTTTTGTGTGGATACATATTTGTGTAAATTATTTCCTGAAGCATTTTTACTGAAAATTTGGAGTTTTTTAGTTTTATTTTAGTTTTATATATATCTTTTCACTACTCTCAATATCTCAATCTAATTTCATTTTGGCTTGTGTCATCTTGTAGTACATATGAATTCATTCACCAAGCTCACCATAATTGATCTCTTGAAAATTATTTTTTTTCTTTTTTGTTTTTTGTCAACCATCGAAAGAGCTCAAATATCATCATCAGATTGATTGTTGGAGAGTAAACCTGAATGAAGGATTTTTGAAGACACGAGCCTTCAAATATGGGGAGGATACGTCCATTTAAAAACCCATCAAATCTCATAGCTTGATTTAAATAAAAACCTTGGTGTAGCATCAAAATCTTCTCAACTTCCACTCCATGGCTTCTCTACCAGCTTGGCGATTTGTCATCCTCTCACTTAGGCCCACTACGGCATACGATTTGCAAACTATTCTACATTAATTAAAAACTCTATTTTATTCTCATGACACCTTTCTTGATGTTGCCATCAATGTCTACATCAGATTCTCCTCTGGATAATAATGCTGGACCTTTTCAGCACTGATAGACGTCACTCTGTCTAGTTGTATGGTGATCTCAGCGATTTTCATTTTATGGTTCATTTGGGTATATTTAATTTTTAAAATATTTTAATTTTGTATTTATTATTTATATATTTTTTAATTTGGTTAATATCTCATCTAATTTTAGGGTTTTCTATCTATTTTAAGTTTATGTGTCAATTTTATAGTTTTATTTTAAATGAAGATGAATCATAGTTAGTGTTTTAATATGAGTCAATCATTGTCTTTAATCGGTTCATTGTCTTTAGTATATAAATTTAATTTTATTATTATGTCATTTATATTCTTGGATTTTTTGAGTCTCTGAATGTAATAATTTGTATAATGGACACATTTTCAGATGAACCCAATGTCCACATTCACGGGGGCAATTTTAAGTGTATGTTATAACTAAAATGGGGGATGTTCGGAATTAGTACTAATATTTAGATTTATATAATAAAATAATATATTAGATAATTGTCAGTGATATATTTTAATCATGTATAATAGGGGTTTATGATAAGCTATTAGGAGATTATACGGGATTAGCTTTATCCCCCACTTTTTAGGAGATTGTAGTCCTATAAATGTAACACATTACATTTGAATAAATATGTCATTATGAATGACTAAATTCTCTATGATTTGCACATTTTTTAGCCTCTAGCTAAACACCATAAATGGGATTATTCCCATCAATAATAATTTTTTTGATGATGATAATGACTATGTTAATCAATCTAGAAATGGATTTCTATTCTTGGCTAACAAAGAAGATTGTTTGAAGGAAGAAGACGTGTATGATGAGGAAATATACTATGATAGTGAATAAGGAGAAGCTGAAGTAGATATTAAAGCTAAGTTCATATGTGCCCTAGATAATTATAAGCACCAAATGAATAGAAAGCATCAGTTGAGATCTATGGTCAAATATTTTAAGAAAGGAATATGTACATTGAAGATCTTTGAATCTCCTTAGTTCATGGTGTTTTATTGATCTAGGAAAATGGGTTGCTCCATTAGGATTCATGGAGGCACTCTTCAGTTAGAAAAAGAATGGTATATGTTTGGTTTTAGGGAGAGCTATTCAGGTTGTTTATAAGATCCATGTGTAGTTTTTCACAAGCATAGAAGAGTTAAGCAAAGTTGTTATATATTTCTAGCATCAAGTAGTTGAGCTTGATCTTTATTCAGAGGGGGTATTGGAGTGATTATACTTGAAGGAAAATGAAAATGGTTTAAGAGTCATATTGCCTCATGTGTTGAACTATGAATACAAAGGGGGAGTCACAAATTTTGTAGTTGGTATCAAGAGTGTGGTATCTTATTATGTGATCAAGAGTTTGATCTTCATTAGTCATGTCAACAAAGGTAGGTAATATTGAATTCCTAGTTCATTTAAACGATATATGCTTTGTTTAAAGGGGATCTTGGTAGCTCTATATTTTTCAAGAGAGTGGTTGATTTTGATATCATAATATAGGTATATATGGAGTTAGGGGGAGCATGTGTTTGAGATGCTTCACAGATTTTTTTTTTTTTAGTTTTAGAAGAATTAATTGAGACAATGATCTAAAAAGGGAAGATAGTTCATAATGAGGGAGATGTGCCTAGTTGAGAGAAGTTATTGAGAGTCATTGTCATGGGTGGTTAATATAGTTTTTTCTAAATATTGTGTGACATCTGATGTCGTTGAGAGGTATTATCAACTTAGGGGGAGAAAGTGTGATTTTAGTAGTTCTAGGTAAACCTTTTTCATTAATTTCAAAGGGGGATAAAGATCATAAAGGGAGATAAAATTCAAGAGTTAGATCTAGGAGGTGGTTTCCATCAAGAGTGTTTGCCATAGCTTTTCGAGTGTGTTTGCCATCAATGAAAAGGGGGATATTATTGAGCATTGTTCCTATTCTTAAGGTTTGGCATTAATGTTATCATTGATGCCAAAGGTTCTTGAGAAGGTTGATATCATTGTTGTCTCAGTGATGATCTCGTGAGTGTTGTGTTGTAATGGTCTAAAGTGTTGAAGGCCAGTTGGCAAGATCATGAGGTCATAGGTATTCATAAGGTCATTGAAGAGTATAGCTATAAGAGAGAATATTTATTAGTTTTGAAATGATTCTAAGAGTGTAAGATATGATTATTATATGTCATTATGTCTACATGAGTGATGTGAAGGTCAACATGGAAGGTCTTTGTTGTCAAATTTGTCAAATTTTTGAGCCTAGAAGTGTCTTAAGAAGGTATGTGCATAGGATGTATAGTCTTGTGCATGAAGATGCATGGTGGCATGGTAAAATGGATGTTCTTTGGATTTTAATGAGTGAAGGCATAATATTTGTTTCATGGTGAAATGATGTTGTATAAGGATGTTTGACATTGTTTGAGCATGTGATATGTTGTGTGAGAATGTGAGTGAAGCATTGAGAGATTGAAAAGATTTTTGAAGGTGATTTAAAGGCCTAATGAGGTGGGAAGACTAAAGTGTAGAAAGCAAGGTGGTGAGAGCATGTCTGAATGAGGTATAAGGTTTAGTTTCCATGGCAAGTATGTTAAGGTTAAAATCACTAGGGGTGAATCAGTGAGCCTAGAAATCTAACTTCAATTTCAATCCTTTCAAGTTCTTAATCAATTACCATAAGCATTCATGAGGTATACACAACATTCATAGAAATGAGAAAGAGAGATAATGAAAGATCAATCACTTAACACTTGACATATGTGGGAAAGCTTCTTGTGGGAGAAAATCCATTGAAACCTACAATTGGACTATTGTCGTATAAAAACAACAACCAATTTAGACTAGCTATAACTGATCAAGGATCTTCAATCTCTATTTAGTGAGACTATAATCCTACAAAGTGTTACAACATGTGTCAAGATGAATTGTAATAATAACCAAAATTTTAGAAAGTTTAATCTTTCAAGGAGGTTGTAACCCCCTTACATGATGAGGTACCACAATAAAACCTATGAATTTATGTCTTTAATTCTTGATAATGGACTAATGATTATCACTCTTCACCTTTGCTCATACTCAAATATCAAGTGCACTATTATAAAAACATAAATATGACCTGCAGGTCATATGGATAGTCATCAAAAAAAAATTTATCTTCAAATCATCCATAGGTAACTATACCCTTCTTTATATCCATAATTCACACACATAAGCCTCTCTCAAATATCTCCCTAGTCTCATCCTGAAGTCTAGAAACCATCATATTTGATTCCACTATTTATAGAGCATACATGATAATCAACACCTTGGTCAGCCATTAGGTATGCCTTAACTCTTATGGAATATATCATATGATAACACATCTCAATAACATCCACATAAATTTACCATAAAACCCATGGGTCACCCTTAAGCAACTACACCTTTCAATTAGGCCCTTGTAGCTCTTATAGATCTCATGGAGACTTATTCACCCATTTAGCATTTTATTGAATAGAATAAGAACACATAACCAATTTTAATTAAATGGGCCCACTCCTTATGTCCCATTTCACATCCTAGAATAATCATAGTCAACTCTTCTCACATTTGTGTATGCTTAAACAACTCAAAAACTAACATCATGCACAAGAACATCAAAGATGAATACAAAATCAATTTATTAAGCTTTGTTCATATTGTATATGAATGGTTAAACCTTCATAATACACATAGATAATCTTAATGGAGTATGAAACACTTCCCAATAGGTAATTCATCATTAAACATCTAAACAACATAAACATGAGCTTAATTACCCTTCTCGAGTCAATTGTTAAACATAATCAAACACTCAATAAACTTTGGAGCTTAATATCTTTGATTGTACAAATAATTAGACCTTAAAAATTATATTTCCAAAAGTGAATTGGAGTGCTCTACAAGTTAACTATTTAAATAATGAGAAATTACTATCTAGATCAAAATATATGGACCAATGACTAGACTATAGTCTTTCTTTTATAAATTTAAATATTCAAATGTAAATGGTCATAGTTAATCTTCAAACACTATGCTCACATCTTGTGTCCTCTCAGCTTTAGATCAATCTCGCACTATTGATATTTTCTAAAATTTAACTAATATATTTCCAATGCTAAATGTTAAAGCTTGAACATATTGAGATTATCTCATGTAATCTGACAACTTTGACTCATTACACATCATTGATCTCCACAGATTAGTCATGTCTTTACCTTAAAGTGTTGACCATTTAATCTTATTCAGAACCCATATGATCATGAAACTTTCCATCCTTTCATTCTTTCCTAATAACTTGGAGTAACTCATTCTATTTTTGTTTCTCAAAATTTAACTTGTGCAAAATAGACTATGGGAACCATTGTTATCTGAATGGAAGGCCAACTTTGCATAGTCATATATTTTAGATTGCTCACTCACTTTTTTTACAAATTTGGACCATATTATTTCCCCTCATAGGATAATTCAAAAATGTGTCAAAATAATCCTATAACCCTCATACATGTGAGATATAATGACATTAAAATGCCTCCTTAGTTTTATCTCTTCATAGAGCCAATTATGTCAAGGACTACCTAGAAGGTGAAATTTCCACCTCCATATATTTTACTTCACTCAAGCACATGTTCTAAAATTTAAAAAAAAAATAGGAAAAAAAACCCATATGATAAAATTTTATGCACACTTTCACACATGTGAGATATGCCATCATCAAACTACTTACTCGGCTCTTTCTTGCCTCATGCAAATTTGGCTAAGTATGGGAAAACACTGTCAAACTACATAGGAGCCCAACTTTACTCTTGCATATAATTAATTACACTTAGACAAATGACATAAGATTTAGTGCATATAAATTAGGGAATAATTTTATCACAACCATATGACAAACTCTCCCTGACTCATCCACATGTGGCAATGGTTATGTCATTAAACTTCCTACTCACATTTTCTGCCACTGAAGCCAAGATATCTAAATGAAAAGTATGGATGACTAGATGAATTCCAATAATGAACACAAGCACTAAAAGAATATAAAAAATCATAGGGACCTATTTAACATCATTTAATAACTATACTCATCCTTGAACATATGTAAGCATGCAAACTCTGAAGATCAACCAAGCCTTCTTCAAGTATGTTGGGACATGCACATTACACACTTTATCATTTTCACATAGACTATCAAGTCTCTTCATCCACTTAATTGGAAACTTTAATTACCTCATCATGACATCAATTATAATGCTCCAATAATCTCCACCTTTGTTATTAATGTCAACAACAATCATATATAACAATATATAACTCACCTTCCTTCTCTCTTTTCAAGCACTCACATAATAGGAACTTTCTCCCCATTTAACACAATGACAAAGTACTCAAATAAATGAATAAATAAAATAAAAAGAAATTAAATCTAATTTAAATTACCAATAATCATCTTAGAGGGACTCCCCATAATATTTTTGATCCATTACACCTTCTGAGCATCTTTAAATCTCCACATAACATGAAGAATCACCACATAGGCTTACTAGATTCTTCTCTCAAGTCACCTCAGGGACAACCAATATAATTTAATGATAGTAAAAAATTAGGAATCATGTACTAAACCAACCTAATATATCATCTTCAAAGTACATACCTTTCTATTTTGAAGAAACTGCGCAAAAATCACTCTTCTTCATAGTAGGCCTATCTAGCCTCCTTATATCCCTACCTTGAATTTGCAGAGCCCAAAATTTTTAGTAGATACACATTCAAGAACTAAGACATCATATTTTGATCACTATCATATACCCCCTAAATTAAGCCAATTTTAATTACTTGTCTCATCTTTTGCAATATACTTCCTTTACAAACATAGTAGCCAAATAACCCTCCATATTGAAAAAAAACTTGAATAACTAAAAAACAAAAAACCTTGAAATCTTTGTGAATATTTATTTTAAAACCCATTTGTCCCATTTAATATATTAATAATCCTAAAACCTGAACTCACGAGGCAAACTAGTTTTCTAGCTTATCTCAAAACTCTAGAATCTCAGAACAAACATAGTCAACAAGCCTTCTAATTGCCAATGTCCACCTCTAAAACTTCTTGTACACCTGTATAAAAGCATTACATACTTCAAGATGAAAATTTAATCCTCCATAAATTTGGGAACATTGACTTCCTATAACCCATTTTTAGGCCTACTTACCCTTAAGCTAAAAAACTAAGAAAACTGAGAGCACACAAAAACAGCTTCAATTGGCACAAATATATCTTCAAACCATAAAAATACATTGATCACATAAAAATAAAGTACACATACCTCTCTGAGCACCAAAATATTCTTGACATTATATAAATTTTCATTAGGCCACCTAAAAACACTCATTCAAACCCCATAATATAGCTCCTTCATAAATATCTAGAACAAGCTCATGATCTTGTTGGTCTCCTTTAACCAAAGACCTTCACTAAGCAACAAAACTATATGTACATATTGGAATTATGATCTTGAGCACATAAAATTTCTTCTCCATAATAAAATATGTCTCTTAAGAAGCATAGGTAGATACACCCTACTTCATAATCTCTTAGAATAAAGTGAAACCAGGAGTTACCCACAACTCTTCATGTTCCTTATCTTCATTGGTCATCTGATAATTGCAGTTATTATTCTTCTTAGGATTAAGATAAGCAACATGCTTAGCCATTACAAAATTCTCTTTTTATTCTATAATTGAATTGATAATACATGGAAAAAATAAATATTCATGACATACCTTATCATCTATAGAATCTACCTTGCAGTTTGGAACCTCATCACTAGGCATAGACAAATGATGGTCTCTACAAGATACATGTTCAACAATAGAAGGATGTTTACTTGGATCCATACACACCTCATAACTATCCTCAACCAATATCTTGGTCTTCTTTTTTAGCTTAGTTTCTTCATTATCAACATGAGTAGATAATGAGACCTCTTGAAAATCTTCAACTTATAAAGTATTCTCCACCATAGGAAATAAATTACTTGGTCCTGTAGACTCATCATGACTCACACTTGTCACATTTGGTTTTCATGTGTTAACTTGTTTTCTTCCTTCCACTCTAGGAGCCTGATTAAACCTATTTTGACTTATAGACCTTTACTTTCAAAACCTAGCAATGTGACCTCTCTGTTCACAATATTAGCACACCAAACTCATTGATGGATACATAATTTGTGTTATCATTTTTGGATAGAAACTTAAAATATGTTATGGATCATGAAAAATGAAACAACCACCTCTTTTTGATGATAACTCACCTTGTTTAATCTTATGTGGATAATGGTTTGCAAAGTGTCCCACATCAAGATAGTTGAATCAATCAACTTTGTTCACACCTTTTGATTGATGACCCCCATCATAGTTACATGAAAACTCATTTCTAATAGGTCTCTTGAATTCTCTATACCTATGACCAAATTGTTTCCATGTGTAGTAGTAACTAGTCAATCTTTCATACCTCATGGTATTTAGCTATCTGATATAATTTGTCTTTATTATATGAGAACCTTCATTCCTTATCTAATGATTTGTCTTCAAAATCTGATTGTCCTAGTTAACATTAGTCTTCATCTTGTCTTGGGTTAAATTATTTTATTCTTCTTCATATCCAAGATCATTTCTATCACTAGCAGGCTTTAGACCACTTAGAATATTGTCTAGATCACATGAGCTCTTTTCAAATCTCACAAATGTCTTTACCCTACTATATGTCTTCTCTAACATATATTTTAAAGACTTATTTTTAGAAATATACCTTGAACATTTATCTTCCTTATATTTTAGGCTTTTAGATAGGATTTCCAATTGGCAACTAAGATTCTTGACCATATATTCATGTTTCTTGGTATCTTCATTCAATATTTCTTCATACACATTGAATTGTTCATCATATTCCTTAAGTTGAGACTTCATCTTCTTATTGATATTCTTCTCAATCTTTAGTTCTTCAAGAGTAGTCGTCAATGTAGTCTCATAGTCCATCTCATCTTCATCATCATCTGAATCACTCGATGTAGACTCCTAATGTTAGAAACATCCTTCCTCAGGCATGAATAGAGCTTCATATTTGGCAATACCATCAACTTCATGATCATATTCAAAGTCACTATCTTCACTCTCATCTGATGAGCTACAATCTTGTTTGGTGTAGAAACTCTTCTTGTTTTTGAAGGACTTCTTACTGTTATACTTTCTAAAAAAAATCTTCATGTATGTCTTCTTATCTTGATCTTAACCTTCACCATATCTTCATCATTAGTTTTCCCCTTCGTATGAGGTCACTTATGATCAAAATGTCATATCTCTCCATAATTGAATAATTTTAATGGTAGTTTACTCTTATACTTTCCTAGCATGTATTCAATTTCCTAGTAATTAAAGTAATTAATTCATCCTCATAAATTTCAGATATGTCATCCTCTTTGGGTTTCTTACCATGGAACTTATTATTAGGATTCATCTCTATCTTGAATTTTACTTCCTTATATGGTGGTATATCATCATTTACTCTCATATCATGGGTAGTAAGGGTGCGATATAATTAATCAAAATTCAATTTCAATCCTTTCAAGTTCTTAATCAATTACCATAAATATCCATGAGGCATACACAACATTCAAAACAATAAGCAAGAAATACAATGTAAGATGAATCACATAACACATGACATATGTGTGAAACCCTATGGAGGGATAAAACCCACTAGAACCTATAATAAAACTACTACCCTATAAAAATAAGAACTAATTTAGACCAACTATAACTGATCAAGGAAACACAATCCCTATTTAGTGAGACTACAATCCAAAAATGTGATATAACACCTGTCTAGCTGAGTTACAACAACAACCAGACTTTTAATAAGTTTTACCTTTCAAGGAGGTTGAAATCCCCTTAGATTTTGAGATACCATAAGAACAAATATGAACACATCCACCTATGCACTGATGTCTTAAACACCTGATAATGGACCTTTGATTATCACTCTTCACCTTTTCTCATACTCAAATAACAAGAGCACTATTTTGTAAACATAAATATGACCTACAAGTCATAAAAATATTATTCATCTATTATTTTATTAATGTCATCCAAAGGTAACTCTACCCATCCTTTGATCCATAATTCATACACACAAGCCTCTCTCAAATCTCTCCCTAGTCTCACCCTCAAATCTAGAAAGCCTCATTTTTGATTCCAATACTTATAGAGCATACAAGATAATCAACAACTTGGTCATCTATTAGACATGCCTTAACTATTAATTCATCTATGATACAAAGGTACATCTCAATACAATATAAATATTTCATCCATAACACCCATGGGTCACGCTTAAGCAAATACACCTTTTAATTAGGCCCTTGTAACTCTTGTAGATCTCATGGAGAGATATTCACCCATTTAGCCCTTCATCAAACAAAATAAAAACATAAGACCAATTTAAAGTACATTGGTCCACTCTTTATGTCCCCTTAGACATCCTTAAATTATCATAGTAAACTCTATTCACCTTTGTGTATGCTCAAACAACTTAAGCACTGACCTAATGTACATGAACATCATGGATGAATACACATGCAACTTATTAAGATTTATTCGTATTGTATATGAATGGTCAAACCTTAATAATGGACATAGATGGTACACATGGATTATAAAATACTCTCCAATAGATAATTCATCATTAAACATCAAAACAACATCAACACAAATTCAATTACATTTCTTGGGTTACTTGTAGAACACAGTCAAACACGTAGTCAACTTTAGAGCTCAATATCTTTGAATCTACACACAATTAGAGCTTAAAAATTATATTTCCAAAAGTGACTTGGATTCTTATACAATTTATATTTTAACACCATGAGCAAATTATATCTATATTGAAAGATATGGCATAAATACTAGACAATGGTCTTTCATATACAAATTCAAATATTCAAATGCAAATAGTCAGTTAATCTTCAAACACTATGCTCACATCCTATGTCCTCTCAACTTTTGTTCAATCTCACACTATCAATATTTTAAAAAATTTAACTCATAGATCACCAATACTAAATCATAAACCTTGAGCATTTTGACCTCATCTCATTCAATCTAGAAACTTTGACTCATTGCAACTCATTGGTTTCTATGGATCAGTTAGGGCTTAACCTTATAGCACTCACCATTTGATCTTGCACAAAACCCCCATGATCATGACACTTGGAATCCTCATTTTGCTTCTTGACATATTATATCAATATGATCCATTTATTCTTATGAATATTTAACTTGTGAAAAATAGACTAAGTATGGCAACCATTGCTATCAACCTAGATGACCAACTTTGCATAGTCATATCTTTTACCTCGCTCACTCACCTTTTCCCAAATTTAAACCATATGATCTCATCTCATAGGAGAATCCAATCATGTGTGAAAAATGGTCATATAACCCTCATATTTTTGAGATATAATGACATTAAAATTCCTCATCAGATTTATCTATTCATAGAGCCAACTATGTCAAGGACTGTTTGGAAGGCCAACTTTGCACCTACATATCTTTTACTTCACTCAAGTTCATGTTATGAAATTTAATGAAATTAAACAAGGAAAATAAATAATAATAATAATATGATCAACTTCTCCATGAATCTTAACATGTGTAAGATATTCCATCATCAAATTGCTTACTCAGCTCCTTCTTGCCTCATGTAAATTTGACTAAGTATGGGAAAACATCATCAAAACTACTTGGGAGCCCAACTTTGCACTCGCATATCTTTAACTTCACTTATGAGAATGACCTAAGATTTAGTGTATACAAACTAGGGACTAATGTTATCACAACCATATGACCAACTCCCACTAACTCATCCACACGTGGTAATAGTGACATCATTAAATTACCTATTGAGATTTTTTGCCACTAGGATTTAAATGTCTAGATGAAAACTATGGACAAGATGATGAATTATAGTTATGCACAAAAGCAATCAAAGAATAGAAAAAATCTTAGGTACATCTTGTACATCTTCAAATCACCATACTCATCCCTAAAAATTTATAACCATGCAAACTCTGAAGATAAACCAAGCCTTCTTCAAGCATGTTGGGACAAGCACATTTCAAAAATTGTCATTATCACATAGACTATCAAGGCTCTTCATCTATTTACCTGAATTCATTCATTATATCACCATAAAATCATTGAAAATGCTCTAACAAAGTATGCAAAGGTGATATTTTTTGGATATATTATAGGTTTTCCTAGGTGGATTTATGAAGTTTCAGGTTAAATTTTGAATGTCAAGGAAAGAAAAAGTGATTTTAGGTCTTTTGAGTGCATAAAATCAAGCGTTTCCAACTTGAGGAAGAATTTTATTATGTTTTTTAACTCATAAAATCTTTGTTGAGGACCCTACGATATTCATGATATATTATGACGGTCCTAGCTCAAAATTCTAGGCATTAGTTTCTTGATTGAGGGGGTATTCTTGACAAATAATCATTAACAATGGAAATGTGTTTAAACACTCTTAGAACCCTAACAAGGAATCAATGTTGAATATTTGATAAAAAGTGCTTAGATGGATTGATATGCTTAGGTAAGCTATTGGATCTTGTAGTGTAATCCCCCAAGTTCCTCTAGGTGGTCTTGGTTAGAAAGAGGAGAGAGAAAATTGAGTTACAAGCTTGTTTCTAAAGAAGTTATTATAACTATCAAAAGTTGTATTTGACAAAGTTTTAAAATGATTGGATGGGGATGGTAGAGACTTGTATTTGATTTCTATGGTGGTTTATGGATTGGTTCCACTCTTTAAGAGTACAAGTTTGGTGATCCAAGTGGGCTAGTCATTAACAGGCCTAATAGACAAAAATGTGCAAAACCTACATAGTGATGAGAAGATGATTCCTTATGTGTTTTTATGAAATATTGATATATTAAATTATATGAAAATATTTTTTGGAACTTTTGTGTCCTATTCATGAATTAGAGAGGCTTTGTAAGTCAAGTTTAGATGTTGAAAAATTGAAACCAAAATGGATTATGTAGTTCTAGTGCAACTGTGAGGAGAGAGGCCAAAATATTGGTTTCAAAGACTAATATTTGGCATTATAAAGGTGTTATAAGGTTAATGTTTCATGACTATGTTTTTGACAGTCTTTACAATTCTGAGTTGCAATGATGAAAAGTTAGATTTGAGTGTAATATCATGAAAAGAATGATGTAATAGAGTGCACTTCATTGTTATTCATGACTTTTAAGTCATCATCACGCTTGTTATAATCTTTGGATGTTAGTGTAAGTGAAGAAAATGTGTTAAAAAAATGGCTTGTTTGTTCAAGATTATATTGTGAGACTGTAATTTAAGGAATTGGTTTGTAAGACTAATATTATACATTATAACTTATGATTATTTCATTTGAGGATGATATTATAATTTCATAATAACATTTCAATGCATAAATTTCAACAAAACTATCTACATAGGTGGTTGATGTCTAATTCCATATGACTGTGTTTTTTAGTATTCTGGCAGTTCTAAGTGAGAACGTTGTAGAATTATTTTTGAGCCATTATTGTTTGAGTGAAGTTATTACATGATGTTTTATATGTTATTAGAGTCCTATATTATATTTATATATTTTTAATTTCTCATGGAATAATTCTAAATGAGTGATTAATCTTTATTCTTACAAGATAGTTTCTAAGGTGTACAGGCCTAATAGGGCAATCTATCCTAAAGAGGGCTTCAAGTTATAAACATAGGATAAAATTATAATAAATCATGTAAGAGGTCATAATAATTCATTATAAATTTTTTTGAGTGATTTTTGATGGTTAGATAAGCCTATCTAGATCTAAGAAGATCATGTCTCAACATCAAGAGAGTAGACCTAACGATGTAGCTCTCCATTAGACCTAAAGGGTAAGTAATACCAATGTTGGCAATTGATTCATAATGTACCAAGTAGCCTATAATATGAAATTAATTTAATATATATAATAAAAACATGTCTTTTATTTTATAGTTACATTACATGTAGGTGATCAAGCATGAGAGAGATTAGATAACATTTGAGTATACATAGGCCTAGTGTGAATAGTGCAAAAAGAGTGTTTTGAGTGGTGGTTAGAATTAAAAGGTTTCATGGACCTAATATTAGCTTATTTGGGGTATATTTTAGTGATATGAAGTGTTCCTACCATGTGTGGAGTTTGAAACTGTTCTAAGGAGAACACAAGGTAATGTGTCTTAAAGAAGGCCTAATAGAATTAGGTCTCCATGAGACCTAAAGAAGGATTTGGATTATTTTAGTTATGGGTGACATAATTTAATGATTTATTCATGTTTTTGACATGTTATAATCCCTATTTTGTGTAAAATATAAGCGTTAAATTGTGTGCATCTAACCTAAATTGATAAGATCAAGAGGCGTGTATCAATACAAGGTAGTTTTAGGCCTATTTGGGTTTTTTTAGAGGAAGCAAATGAGAAATAATATTGAGGAGAAGAATGTGGTCATGTATACTATTATAATGGTTTTAAATTACTATCAATAATATATAATATGAGGTATTAGTATGAAGATCAAGGATATATGACCTAATCAGTCTTGAATATACATAGTTGAACAAAGAGGCCTAAAAGGAAGTTTGAGAGGAATAAGAGTATGAGGAGTTGAAGAGGTGGTCATAATATATTGTTTGATTATAATAGTTTTTTAAATTTGATCCAATAATTTATGTGTCTGAGTTGTTGATTCATCTAGCAGTTTGGTGCCTCCTTGTAAGTAGGTGCTTGTTAAATCCTAGTCGAGTGGGTGCTTATCTAGTTGGGGTTGGTGCTCTATGTGGAGTTGGTGCTTCAATAACTTTTGGTTTTTATCTTATAGCAGTATTTTATATTTAAAAATATTAGTTTTTTTTCTTCCCCGTTAGGGTTACCCACATATATGGTGTGTTATCTTGTTTCAAGTTCTTTAATGGTTGCTTATGTTTGATAGATCTATGCACTTGTATGAATGGATCATGAATGTATATTGAATGAATGTTTTCAAAATTGGTTCACCCCCTCTCAATCATTGTGCTTCCAATAATTGGTATCATATCCTAGTCCTTTGAAGTAATCCTAACATATTGAAGGTGATCCTAAGAAGCACAAACATGGATTATGATGATGACAATGTTTATCATGATAGTAATGAAGACATTTATAGTTCACAAGGTTAGTATATAATAAATGTGTTGAATAATTCATCTTAGGTAAGTAATAATAGTGTTCCTAGTGATGATAATGACTGTGTTGAACAAGCTATCAATGGATTTCTAATCTTATCTAAAGAATAAATTAGCTATGAAGGAAGAAAATAACATGTATGATGAAGTCTAATATGACAATGAAGAAGGAGAAGTTGAGGTAGATCTTGAAGATAAGATCATAAATTACCTAGATAATTTCAAGCACCAAAAAAATAAGAATCTTGAGTTATGATCTATGGTCATATATCTTAAGGAATAAATATGTACCTTGAATTTCGGATGAAAGATCTCAAAATCTCCCAAGTTCATGGTGTTTTAGTGATCTATGAAAGGGTGTGGCTCCACTAAGATTCATGGAGACACTCTTCAGTTAGAAGAAGCATGGTAGATGCTTGGTTTCTGGTGGAGATATTCAAGTTATTTATAATCTCCAAGTGTAGTTATTGACAAGCATAGAAGAGGTAAGCAAAGTTGTTTTATATTTATAATAGTGAGTAGCTAAGCTTGATCTATATTAAGAAAGGGTATTTGAGTGAAGATTATTGAAGGAAGATGAGGGTGGTTTAAGAGTCTATTGACTCATATGTTGAGCTATGAATACAAATATGGAGTCCTAAATTATTTAGTTATTGTCAAGAGTGTGGTATCCTAATGTGTGATCAAGAGTTTGATCTTCATCAGTCATGTCAAGGAAGGTAAGTAATCCTAAATTACCAGTTCATTTAAAGGAGATATGCCTTGTCTAATGAGGGAGCTTCATAGCTTTGAGTTATTTTTTAAGAGAGTGGCCAATTTTGATATTATAATAGAGGTATGCATGGAGTTAAGGGGAACATGTATTTGAGATGCATCAAATATTATGTTTGTTAAGTTTTTGATGGATCAGCTGAGAGAATGATCTAAAAAGGGAAGATAGTTCAAAATGAGGGCAAAGTGACTTGATTGAGATAAGTTTATGAGAGTGGTTATCATGGGTGGTTACCATAATCTTTTTTTTTTTAATATTGTGTGTCATATAGTGTCTTTGAGAGGTAGTATTAGTGTAGGGTGAGAAAGTGTGATTCTAGTAGCTCCAAGTAACCCTTTATCATTAATGTCAAAGGGGGAGAAAGATCAAAAAGTGATAGAAAATGAAAGAGCTTGTTCTGGGATATGGTTGCCATTAAGACTAGTTTCTATGTTTTTTGGAGTGTATTTACCATCAATGACAAAGGGGGAGATTATTGAGCATTGTTCCTATTGTTAAGGTTTGGCATTGATGTTGTCATTAATTTCAAAGGTTTTTAAGAAGGTTGATAACATTATTATTGTCATTGATGTCTTAGTGGTGCTCTAGTGAGTGTTGTCTTGTAACAAGCTAAAGTGTTGAAGGTCACTTAGCACAATCATGAGGTCATTGGTATTTATGAGTTCATTAAATAGCATAGCTATAAGAGAGAATAATGATCAATGTTAAAATTATTATAATAGTTTAATATATGATTGGTATATGTTCTTATGTCTGCATGAGTGGTGTGAGGGTCATCATGGATTGTCCTTTTTGTCAAAGTTGTCAAGTGTTTGATCCTAGCAGTGTCTTAAGAAGGTATGTGAATAGGATGCATAGTATTATGCATGAAGAGGCATGGTGGAATTATTAAATGTATGTTCTTAGGCTTTTAAATGTTATCAAAGATTGATATCAAGTGTCTTTGAGGACAAGGTGTCTTATGAAGCATAATCATGGCATGAAGAGACCTTGTGTGAAGGCATAATCTTAGTTTCATGGTGAGATAAGGTTATAAAAGGATATTTGACATTGTTTGGGAATATGAGATGTTTTGTTTGCATGTGAGGGAAGCATTGAGATCTTTAAAAAGAGTTTGAAGGTCAATTCAAGGCCTAATGATGTGTGAAGGCTCAGGTGTATAAAGTAAGGTTGTTAGAGCATGGCCTAATGAGGTATAAGGTTCAGTTTCTAAGGCAAGTATGCATAGGTGAGCTTTTTCATATATGTGATATGATGTCTGAAGTGAATTCATGATGTTTTAGGTCAATGTTTGAAGGTTATGGTGACAAAAAGTGCTTTGAGGTCTATCAAGTGCATAGTATGAAGGGTTCTCAATATAAGAAGGATTTTATTATGTTTGTTAGCTTGTAAAAAATTTGCATGAGAACCTAAGATAATCATGGTATATTTGGAAGATTCAAATCTCAAAATTATAGGAATTTAGTTTTGTATTTAGGGGCTATACTTTATGAACAATCATTAACAATGGACATGTGTTTAAACCCTCTTAAAACCTTGATAAGGACTTGATGTTGAAGATGTTGATCAAAATTGCCAAAAATGGATTATTATGCTTAGGTAATCTATTGTATATGATATTGGAATATCCTAAATACCTATAAGTGGTATTGGTTAGAGACAAGAGAGAGAAAATGTTGAGTTACAGGTTTATCTTTTAATAAGTTGTAACTATCAAAAATTGTATTCGACAACCATTGAAAATGATTGGATGCAGAAGGTAGAGACCTATATTTGATGTCCATGTTTCATTACATATTTTTTCTATTATTTAAGGCTAAAAATTTGGTGATTAAATTGGGCTAGTCACTAACATGCCTAATAGAGAAAAATGTGCAAAACCCAAGTATTAATGAGAAGATGATTGATGATGCATCTTCATAAAATATTAATGGATTGAAGTGCATGAAATTTTTTTTGGGAATTTTATGTCATATTATTTATTATTATAGGGTTTGGAAGTCAATTATAGAGGTGAAAAATTGAAACCAAAATTGATCATCTGGTTCTGGTGTGACTGGGAGGAGAGGTCTAAATACTAGTTTGTAAGAACAATATTTGACATTAGACCATATTGATTTTGTATTTTAAGATGGTAGAAAAATGTCATAGAATAATTTTCATAAATTTTAAGTCTTATAAATTCCCAGATATAGCTGTTAGAAGGTCAATGTTTGATGATTGTGTATTTGACAGTCTTGATAATTCTATATTTTAGTGATGAAAAGTTGGATTTGAGTGTAATTTCATGAAAGAGTGATACAATATAGTGCATGGAGTTTTTATTAATGAATTAAGCCATTAAAATTATTTTTATAGTCTTTGGAGGTTAGTGTAAGTGAATAAAATATGTTCACAAAATGGCTTATCTATTTCGGATTGGACTGTGAGACTATAAATTAAGGAATTAGTTTATAATACCAATATTTTCCATTAGACATTTTAATTTTTTAAGTTTAGGATTATATGATCACGCGATATGATAGTTTTCATGCATCAAGATTCAATAAAACTATCTACATATGTGGTTTATGTCTAATTCCATATTACTATGTTTTTTGAGTATTCTATCAGTTCTAACTGAGGAAGTTGTAAAGTTGTTCTTGAGCCATTATTCTTTGAGTGAAGTTGTTACAACTAGTTTGGGATGTTCATGAGGTAATATATTATATTTATATATGTTTTATTTGTCATGGGATATATTTAACTTCATTCTTAAAAGATAGTTTCTGAGGTGTACATGCCTAATAGGGAAGTCTATCCTAAACAGGATTTTAGGGTATAAACACAGGATGTAGATCTAACAAATCATGGAGGAGTTTAGAATAAAAAATTGGATATGTTTTTGTTAGAAGCCTATCTAGATCCAATAATATCAAGTCTCAATGTCAAGAGAGCAGACCTAATGAAGTTGTTTTCCATGTTACCTAAAGGGTATGTAAGACTAATTGTGGTCATTCGGTTAGAATGTAGCAAGTGAATTAATATGTCATTATGGTAATATATATTCTTCTAACATGTTTTTTATGTTTTATTTACATGAAATTTAGGTGATAAATCTTGAGAGAGATTTAATCATGTTTGATTACACACAGACCTAATGGGAACAATGCTAATTTAGTGTTTCAAGTGGTGGTTGGACCTAAAAGGTGTCATTAACATAAGAAAATCTTATTGGGTGTATATTTTAGTGATATATTAAGTGTTAATTATATGTGTGGATTTTTAAAGTATTCCATGAATAACTTAAGGTAACGTGTCCTAAAGAAGGCCTAATGAAATTAGGTCTCCGTGAGACCTAAAGAAGGATTTGGTCTATTTATGTTATACCCAACCTAATATAATGATTTATTTATGTTTGTAGCATTTCCTAAAATGTATTGAGTGGAAAATGTAATTGGTCAAGTGTGTGTTCCCAAAAAAGATGGATATGAGAATGAGGATTGTATAAATATAAGGCAATTTTAGGCCTATTTGGGTAAGCTTAGAGGAAGCCAATGAGAAATAATATTTAAGAGAAGAATTTGTTCATGTATAACATTATAGGGGTGTTGATGGAATGTCGTGAATATCTAATAGGTAGTATGGTATGAAAATCACGATTATATGAATGAATCAATCTTGAAGAGACTTATTTGAGTAAAGAGGCCTAGAAGGTAGTTTGAGAGGAATAGGAGTATGAAGAGCTAAAAAGGTGGTCATCATTTGTTTGTTGAGAAACATAGTGTTCTAATGATGATAAAATAAATTAGGTGGCTGAGTTGGAGTGGAGTCATCTAGGGGGTTGGTGCCTCCTTGCAAATAGGTGCTTACTAAAGTCTAATCATGTGGGTTATTGGATAGTTGGGATTGTTGTTCCATGTAGATTTGGTGATTCACTAGATCTTGTTTTTTTATCTTATATGATTATATTATGTTTTTTAATATCAGTGGTTTTTCTTCCCCTTGAATGTTTCCCAAATATATAGTGTGTTATCTTGTTTCATGATCTTGTATGGTCACTTCTACTTGTTAGATATATATACTTATATGAATGGCTCATGAATGTAAATTGAATGAATTTTTTGAAGATTTATTTACCTCCTCCCTTCTCTATCATTTTTATTTCAACATTTGGTATCCAATCCTAGTCCTTTGAAGCAAGTCTAATATCCTGAAGGTGATCTTAGGAAGCACCAACATGGATTATGATGATGATAATTATCATGATAGAAATGAAGACCTTTTCAGTTCGCAAGATAAGTATATAAGATAGGTGTTAAAGAATTCATATAATTTAATTAATAATAGTGTTCTTGATGATGATAATGACTATGTTGATCACGCTGGCAATGGATTTCTATTCTTAGCTAAAGAAGTAAATTTTTCAAAGGAAAATGATAACATATATGATGAAGTAGTCTATTATGATAGTGAAGAAGGAGAAGCTGAAGATCTTGAAGATGATATCACAATTACCCAAGATAATTTAAAGCACCAAAAGAGGAGAAAGTATGAGTTGAGATATATCGTCAAATTTCTTAAGGAACAAATATGTACCTTGAAGAGTGGATTGAAGATCTGGGAATCCCTAGAGTTCATGGTGTTTTAGTGCTATATAAAAGGGGGTGGTTCTATTAGGATTCATGGAGACACTCTTTAGTTAGTAGAAGCATGGTAGATGTTTGGTTTGAGGGGGATCTATTCAAGTTGTTCATAAGCTTCAAGCGTAGTTGTTGAAAAGCATAGAAGAGTTAAACAAAGTTGTTATATTTTTATAGCAATGAGTAGTTGAGCTCGATTTGTATTAAGAAGGGGTATTTAGTGAATATGATTAAAGGAAGATGAGGATGGGTTAAAAGACATATTGAATCATATATTGAGCTATTAAGATAAAGGTGGATTCTCAAATTCTACAATTGGTGTCAAGATTGTGGTATCCTAGCGTGTAATCAAGAGTTTGATCTTCATCAGTCATGTCAAGGAAGGTACTTAATCTTGGATTCCTAGTTCATTTAAAGGAGATATTCTTGGTCTAAGGGAGATCTTGGTAGCTCTGAGTTCTTTGTCAACAAATTGGTTTCTTTTGATATCATAATAAGGTTATGCATGGAGTTAAGGGGAGCATGTGTCTAATATGCTTCATAGATTACGTTTGTTGAGTTGTTGATGGATTAGATGAGAGAATGATCTAGGAAGGGAAGATAGTTTAGAATGAGGGTGAAGTGGCATGATTAAGTGAATTTTATGAGAGTGATTGTCATGAGTGGTTATTATAATTTGTTTGTAAAGATTATGTGACATCTAGTGTCTTTGAGAGGTAGTATCAACTCAAGGGGAGAAGGTAGGATTCTAATAGTTCCAATTAACCATTTATCATTAATGTCAAAGGTGGAAAAATATTAGAAATGATAAGAAAAGGGAAGATCTAGACTTCGAGATGGTTTCCATCAAGAGTGTTTTCCATAATTTTTTTAGTGTTTTTTCCATCAATGAAAAAGGGGGAGATTGTTGAGCATTGTTCCAGTTGTTAAGGTTTGGCATTGATGTTTTCATTGATGACAAAGGTTATTTAGACAATTTATATCATTTTTGTTGTCATTAATGTCTCAATTTTTCTCTAGTGAGCATTGTGTCATAACAAGCTAAAGTGTTGAAGGTCAGGTGGCATGGTCATGAGGTCATAGGTCTTCATAAGGTCATTGAATAGTAAAGCTATAAGAGAGAATTTTGATCATTATTTTAGTGATTATAAGAGTGTGATATATAATTAGTATATGGTATTATGTTTGCATGAGTGTTATGAAGGTCATCATGGAAGGTCCTTATTATCAAAGTTGTCAGGTGTTTGATCCCAGTAGTGTGTAAAGAAGGTATGTGCATAGGATGCATAGCCTTGTGCATGAAGAGGCGTGGTGGCATTGTGATATGGATCTTTCTAGGATTTTCAATGTTATCAAAGATTGATATCAAGTGTTTTTTAGGACAAGTTATCTTTTGAAGCTTATTTATGGCATGAATAGAACTTCTATAAATGCATAATCTTGGTTGCATGGTGAGATAAGGTTTTATAAGGATACTTGGCATTGTTTTATCATACAAGATATTATTTGTGTATGTGAGTGAAGCGTTGAGATCTTGAAAAGAGATTTGAAGTCAATTCAAGGCCTAATGAGATTTGAACACTTAGGTGTAGAAAGTAAGGTGGTGAGAGCATGGCTTAATGAGTTATAAGGTCTAGTTTCTAAGGTAAGTATGCATACTTGAGATTTGTCAGATATGTGATAGGTTGTCCCAAGTTGATTCATGAAGTTTCAGTTCAGAGTTCTAATGTTAAGGTGAGAAAATGTGCTTTGAGGTCTCTCAAGTGCATAGAATGAAGGGTTCTCAACCTAAAATGGAATTTATTATGTTTTTTAGATCATCAAACCTCTGCATGGGAAACTAAGATATTCATGGTATATGGGGAATGCTCCTAGATCAAAATTGGCATTAGTTTTTGGATTGAGGGGCTATGATTTATGAAAAAACATTACTAGTAGAAGTGTGTTTAAACCCTCTTAGAACCCTAATAAGGACCTGATGTTGAAGATGTTGATCAAGGTTAAAAATTTGAAACAAAAATGTATTATCTAGTTTTGGTGTCACTATCAGGAGAGAGGTCAAAATATTTATCTACAAGAAAAATATTTTACATTAGACTATATTGATTTTGTATTTGAAGATGGTCAATAAATTTCATAGTATAATTTTCATACATTTTAAGTGTTGAAAAGTCCCAATACAGGTTTTATAAGGTCAATGTTTCATAACTATGTTTTTGACAGTCTTGACAAATCTACATTTCAGTGATGAAAAGTTAGATTTGAGTGTAATTTCTTGAAAGAGTGATATAATATAGTGCATGGAGTTTTTATTCATGAATTTTAAGTCATGATAAAAAAATTTATAACGTTTGGAGGTTAGTGGAAGTGAATAAAATGTGTTCACAAAATGGCTTGTCTGTTTAGAATTCGACTATGAGACTGTAAGTCAAGGATTAGGTCTATAATATAAATATTTTCCATAAGACCTTGTGAGCTTATCATTTTAGGATTATTTTAGGATGTCATAGGATATTTTTAATGAATAAATAGTCAAAAAAATATTTACACATGTGGTTTAATTCTAACTTCATATGACTGTGTCTTTTGAGTATTGAGGCAGTTCTAAGTGAGCAAGTTGTAGAGATGTTCTTGAGCTATTATTCTCTAAGTGAAGTTTTTCCAAGTGGTTGGGGATGTATATATATACATATATATATATATATATATATACATATATATACATATATATATGTATATATACATATATATATATATGTATATATATGTATATGTATTTATATATATGTATATATGTATATATACATATATATATATATATATGTATATATGTATATATATATATATATATGTATATATATACATATATATAATATATATATATATACATATATAATATATATATACATATATATACATATATATATATATATATACATATATTATATATATACACACATATATATACATATATATACATACATATATATATATATATACATATATATACATATATATATATGTATGTATATATATATATATATGTATATATATATATGTATGTATATATATATATATATGTATATATATATGTATGTATATATATGTATATATATATGTGTGTATATATATATATATATACACACATATATATACATATATATACATACATACATATACATACATATATATATATATATATATATATATATGTGTGTGTGTGTGTGTGTGTATATATATATATGTGTGTATATATATATATATATATATATATATATATATATATATATATTCATGAAAGATATGATAAAATAGCTATTTAAATTCATACTTGCAAGATAGTTTCTCAGGTGTGCATGCCTAATAGGGTAGTTTGTCCTAAAGAGGGTTTTAGGGTATAAACATAGGATGTAGATTTAAAAAACCATGGAATATGTTAGAATTAATAGTTGTATATGTTTCTGAGTGTTTTATGGTGCATGCAGAAGGCTATATAGATCCAATAAGATCAAGTCTCAATGTCAAGAGAGCACACCTAATGAAGTAGGTCTCCATGATACCTAAAGGGTAAGTAATACCATTGTTCATCATTGAGTTAGAATGTAGAAAGTGAATGAATATGTCCCTATGGTCATATGTTTTCTTCAAACATGTTTTTTTATGTTTTGGATACATCACATGTAGTTGATCAATCATCAGAGAGATCATATCATGTTCGAGTACACACATGCTTAATGTGAATAGTGTTAATATAGTGTTTCATGTGGTGGTTGGACCTAAAAGGTGTCATGAACCTAAGATGAGATTATTGGGGTATATTTGAGTGACATATTAATTTTTACTTATATGTGTGGAGTTTGAAAGTGTTCTAAGGATAACATAAGATAACATGTCCTAAAGAAGGCCTAATGGAATTAGGTCTCCATGAGACCTAAAGAAGGATTTAGTTTATTTAAGTTATGGCCAGCCTAATATAATGATTGATTCATGTTTATAGAATTCCATAAGGCCTATTTTTTGGAAAATATAATTTTTAAAGTGTGTGTGGTCAAATAAGTGTGGTCGAATAAGATGGATATGAGTAAGAGGCTTGTATATATACAAGATAATTTTAGGCCTATTTGGGTATGCTTAGATGGAGCCAATGAGAAATAAGATTGAGGAGAAGAATGTGGTCATGTAGACCATTATACGAGTGTTTATGGACTATAATTAATATATAATATGAGGTGTGAGTATGAATATCAAGGTTATATGATTTAATTAGTCTTGAAGAGACCTATTTGAGTAAAGATGCCTAGATGGTAGTTTGAGAGGAATACGAGTATAAAGAGATGAAAAGGTGGTCACCATTTGTTTATTTATAAAAATAGTGTTCTAATTTTGATGAAAAAAATTAGGTGGTTGATTTAGTTTTGAGTCATCTAGGGGATTGGTGTGTCCTTACAAGTAGGTGTTTGTTAAAGTCTAATCAAGTAGGTGCTTGGCTAATTGGCATTGGTGCTCCATGTAGAGTTCATGCTTCACTAAATCTTGGATTTTTATTATAGTAATATAGTCTATTTGATAAGAGTATTTGGTTTTCTTCCCCTTGAGGTTTTCCCACATATATGGTGTGTTATCTTATTTCATGATCTTGTATGGTTGCTTATGCTTTCTAGATCTATATACTTGTATGAATGGCTCATGAAAATAAATTGAATGAAAGTTTTGAAGACTAGTTCACCTCCCCAACCATATTTATTATTATTCTTCCAACATTTGGTATCATATCCTAGTCCTTTGAAGTAGGACTAACAACTTGAAGGTTATCCTAAGAAGCACAAGCATGGATTGTGATGATGATAGTGTTTATCATGATAGTAATGAAGACGTTTTCAATTCACAAGATAATTATATAAGAGAGCTATTGAGGAATTAATCTAAGGTAAGTAATAATATTTTTATTGATGATGATAATGACTATGTTGATCAAGATACCAATGTATTTCTATTGTTGGATAAAGAATCCAATTGATCGAAGGAATAAGATGATATGTATGATGAAGAAGTATATTATAACATTGAAGAAAAAGAAGTTGAATTAGATATTAAAGCTGAGCTCATAAGTGCCCTAGATAATTTGAAGCACAAAAATAAGAGGAAGCATGACTTAAGATCAATGGTCAAATATCTTAAGCAACATAAATTTACCCTAAAGAGTGGATTGAAGATCTAGGAATCCCTTGAGTTCATGGTGTTTTAGTGTTCTTTGAAAGAGAGTGGATCTATTAGGATTCATGGAGATACTCTTTAGTTAGTAGAGGAATGGTAAATGCTTGGTTTGAGGGGGAGATATTTAGGTTGTTCATAGGATCTAAGTGTAGTTGTTGACAAGCATAGAAAAGGTAAGCAAAGTTGTTATATGTTTCTAGTAGTGAGTAATTGAGCTTGATCTATATTAAGAAGGGGTATTAGAGTGAATATGCTTGAAGGAAAATAATGATGGTTTAATAACCCTATTGACTCATATGTTGAGCTATGAAAAAAAAGGAGATCCCAAAAATTCTATAGTTGGTGTCAAGAGTGTGGTATCCTCGTATGTGATCAAGAGTTTGATCTTCATTAGTCATGTCAAGGAAGTCAAGTAATCTTTAATTCCTAGTTCATTTGAAGGAGATATTCTTGGTCTAAGGGGAATCTTGGTAGCTCTGAGTTATTTGCAAAAATAGTGGTTACTTTTGATAACATAATAGATCCATGCATGGAGTTAAGGGGAGCATATGTCTGAGATGCTTCATAGATTATGTTTGTTCATTTTTTGATGGATCAACTAAGAGAATGATATAGAAAGGGAATATAGTTCAAAATGAGGACAGAGTGATGTTATTAAGAGAAGTTTATGAGAGTGGTTGTCATGGGTGGTTGTTAGAGTTTGTTTTTAAATACTATGTGACATTTAGTGTCTTTGAGAGGTAGTATCAAATCAGGGGGAGAAAGTGTGATTCTAGTAGTTATAGGTAACCCTTTGTCATAAATGTCAAAGGGGGAGAAAGATCAGAAAGGGAAAGAAAAGGAAAGAGCCAAATCTAGGAGATGGTTTCTATCAAGAGTGATTTCCATAGTTTTATGAGTGCTTTTTCCATCAATGACAAAGGGGGATATTGTTGAGCATTGTTCCTATTGTTAAGGTTTGACATTGATGTTGTCATTGATGTCAAATGTTCTTAAGAAGGTTGATATAATTTTTTTGTCATTGATGTCTCAATAGTGCTCTAGTGAGTGTTGTACTGTAACAAGCTAAAGTGTTGAAGGTCAGTTGGCATGTTATGAGGTCATATGTCTTTATGAGGTCAATGAAGAGGGTAGCTATAAGAGAGACTATTGATCAGTGTTGCAGTGATTATAATAGTGTAATATATGTTTAGTATATGTTATTATGTCTTCATGAGTGGTGTGATGGTCATCATGTAAGGTCCTTGTTATCAAAGTTGTCAGGTACTTGAGCCTAATAGTGTTTTAATAAGGTAGGTGCATAAGATGGGTATTCTTGTGTATCAAGAGGTATGGTGGCATTTTGAAATGGATTCTCTTAGGCTTTTAAATGCTATCTAAGATTGATATCAAATGTCTTTGATGATAATGTGTCTTGTGAAGCTTAATTATGGCATGAAGAGACCTTGTGTGAATGCATAAACTTGGTTATATGGTGAGATAAGGTTGTAGAAGGATATTTGACATTGTTTGAGCATGTGATATGTTTTGTGTGTATGTGAGTGAGGCAATGAGAGATTGGAAAGAGGTATGAATGTAAATTCAAGGCTTAATGAGCTGTGAAGACTTAGGTGTAGAAAGTAAGGTGGTGAGAGCTTGGCCTAATCTGGTATAAGGTTTAGTTTCCAAGGAATGTATTCATAGGTGAGATATTTAAAATATGTGATAGGTTATTCCAAGTGTATTCATGAAGTTTTCGATCAATGTTTGAAGGTTAAGGCAAGAAAAAGTGCTTTGAGGTCTCTCGAGTGCATAGAATGAAGGGTTATCAACCTAAGAAATAATTTATTATGTTAGTTGGATCATCAAACCTTTACATGGGAGCCTAATATATTCATGGTATATGGGGAATGGCCATGGCTTATAACTCTAGGATTTTGTTTTTGGATTGAGGGGCTATACTTTATGAACAATCATTAATAGTGGAAGTGTGTTTCAACCCACTTAGGACCCTAATAAGGACCTGATGTTGAAGATGTTGATCAAACGTGCAAAGAATGGATTTTTATACTCAGGTTAGATATTGGATCTTATAGTTTACTCTCCTAGGTACCTCCAAGTGGTGTTGGTTATAGAGAGGAAAGATAAGATGTTGAGTTACAACCTTATTTCTAAATAAGTTGTTGGAACTATCAAAAGTTTTATTGGACAAAGTTTGAAAATGATTGGATGGATAAGGTAGAGACTTGTGTTTTATTTCCAAGGAATTTTAAAGATTGGTTCCAGTTATTAAGGGTAGAAATGGTGATCCAAGTGGGCTAGTCACTAACATGCTTAATAGAGCAAAATGTGCAAAACCTAGGCAGTGATGAGAAGATAATTATTGATGTGTTTTCATAAAATATTGATGGATTAAAGTGAGTTAAAATATATTTTTTTACTTGTATGTCCTATTAATTCTTATTATAGGATTGTAAATTCATGTATCAATGTTGAAAAGTTTAAACCAAAATGGATTGTCTGGTTTTGGTGTGACTGTGAGGAGAGACCAATATTTGACATTAGGCCATATTGATTTTGTATTTTAATATGTTATATAAATTTCATATAATAATTTTAATATGTTTTATGTATTTTAAAGTCTCAATAAAGGTGTTATAAGGTCAATGTTTCATGACTATGCTTTTGACAGTCTTGATAATTCTACATTTTAGTGATGAAAAGTTGTATTTGAGTGTAATTTCATGAAAGAGTGATATAATATAGTGAATAGAGCTTTTATTTATGAATTTTAGGTCATGATAATACTTTTTATAATATTTTGAGGTCATTTTAAGTGAATAAAATTTGTTCACAAAATGGCATTTCTATTTAGGATTGGACTATGAGACTATAAGTCAAGGAGTCGGTCTATAATATAAATATTTACCATTAGAACTTATGAGTTTTTAATTTTAGGATGATATGAGGATGTAATAGGATAATTTTAATTCATAAATATTCAATAAAACTATATACACACGTGGTTGAATTCTAATTCCATATGAATGTGTTTTTTGAGTAGTTTAGCAGTTCAAAGTGACCAAGTTGTAGAGTTATTATTCAGTGATTATTCTCTAAGTGAAGTTGTTAAAAGTGGTTTGGGATATTAATAATTTAATATATTATATGTATATATGTTTTATTTTTCATGGGAGAGATAATAAATTAGTGATTGAACTTCATTCTTACAAGACAGTTTTTGAGGTGTACATGCCTAATAGGATAGTCTATCCTAAAGAAGGTTTCAGGGTATAAACATAGGATGAATATCTAAAAAAAAATGGAATAAATAAAAATAAATAATTGGATAAGTGTTTGAGTGTTTTTTGGTGGTTGGATAATTCTATCTTGATCTAATAAAATCAAGTCTCAGCATCAACCGAGCAAACCTAATGAAGTAGGTCTCCATGTTACATAAAGGGTGAGTAAGACCAATGCTGGTCAATGAGTAATAATTTAGAAAGTTAATTAATATGTAATTATGGTCATATATCTTCTTAAAACATGTTTTTTATGTTCTGGTTACATGATATTTATTTGATCAATCATGAGAGATATCAGAGCATGTTTGAGTACACACAGGCCTACTATGAATAGTGTTAATGGAGTGTTTCAAGTGGTGGTTGGACCTAAACGGTGTCATGAATATAATATGATCTTATTATGAGTATATTTTATTTATGTATAAGTGTTACTTCTATGTGTGTATTTTGAAAGTGTTATAAGGAGAACATAAGGTAACATATTCTAAAGAAGGCTTAATGAAATTAGGTCTCCATGAGATCTAAAGAAGGATTTGGTCTATTTAAGTTATGTCCGACCCAAGGTAATGATTACTTAATGTTTTTAATATATCATATGTCATATTATGTTCAAAATATAATTGGTCATGTGTGTGTCTCCGCACAAGAGGGATATGAGTATGAGGCTTGTATAAATATAAGGTAATTTTAGGCTTATTTGGGTATGCTTAGAGGAAGCCAATGAGAAATAAGACTAAGGAGAAAAATGTGGTCATAGATACCATTATAGGAGTGATGAGTTACTATCATGAAAATATAATAAGAGGTATGAGTATGAATATCAAGGTTATATGAGCTAATCAGTCTTGAAGAGACCTATTTGAGTAAAGAGGCCTAGAAGGTAGTTTGAGAGGAATAAGGGTATGAAGAGCTGAAGAGGTGGTCATCATTTTTTGGTTGATAAACATAGTTTTCTAATGGTAATAAAATAAATTAGGTGGTTGATTTGGTGTTCATTCATCTAGGGGGTTGGTGCCTCCTTGAAAGTAGGTGCTTCTTAAAGTCTAATAAAGTGAGTACTTGGATAATTGGGATTGGAGTTACATGTAGATTTGGTGATTCACTAATCTTGGTTTTTTTCTTAGAGGAATGCATTCTATTTGTTAATATCAGTGGGTTTTCTTCCCCTTAATGTTTTCCCAAATATATGGTCTGTTATCTTGTTTCATAATCTTGTATGGTCTCTTATGCTTCATAGATCTATATAATTGTATGCATGGGTCATGAATGTAAATTGAATGAATGTTTTGAAGACTGATTCACCCCCTTCCACTTTTAGTCATTATGATTCCAAAAAGAAAATTATTATTAATTTTACTCACATATGGAGTGGGGTGTAATTTTTGGAGTCACATGGAGTTGGCTATGATCTTGTTTAAAGTAGTGGATATACTTTTTTAACAATTACAAAAGAGACAAATAAATTAGTATGGATCAATATTTCTCCCACATGGAGTATGGAAAAATTTATTCCTTCCTCATTGATTCTCTCTCCTTCTTATCTCTCTCTCTCTCTCATGTAAATTATATAAAATCGTAATTATCTCATTATATTTGGAAATGAATTAAAAGGAACAAATTAATCATTCCATTTTATACTCCTTGGAAGCTTTGTAAAGGCCTTGAAGACTAACAAAGTATTAGTATGCAAACATGGAAGAAATATTTTGGTGATATTGGTTGTAGAATACAAAGGTACAATTTATGAAGGATTATGAAGTCTTTATGTGTCAAACTTGGTTAACAAATTTGGATTAATATTGTTTATTAACTTACAAAAGTAAAAGGAGTTTTAAAGACTTGTTAATTCTTTGTTGTAACCTTAGTAGAGATCATTTGTCATGTTTGGTTGAAATCTTATGGAAGCTTGGTTTTTAACTTTTCTTGTAAGCTTAGTTTTAGTTTACCTATGTGCATAGAAGAAAGGAGAGGAGAGAAAGGAGAGAGAAGTGTGACGGGGTGTTATCATAGCTAATTCTCCTTATTCATGCTATTAATAGAACACTTATCAAATTTATCTGGTGGATGTAGCCCATTGGGTGAACCACATTATATTGGTGTCTCATTTTATGTATGGTTTGATTTATTGTTCAATTTTTTTAAGTTATTTTTTATATAGATTATCTTGTTTTTAATTTATGAGGATATCTAGACATTGTATAACCTAATAATTAAAAGGTTCAAATCATATTAAAATGTCAACTTTAGGTTCCAACTTTTTGATACTTTTTATTCAAATTTTGATCTTTTGGATCCAAATTTTTGGCTCTAAATTTTGGCTCCAAGTTATTCAAATTTGAAATTTTTTACTAAAAAATGAAAGTTACTATTCCCTTCTCTATTTTTAGTGTTTAACAACCCACTTTTTGGAGGGGTAATATTAGGAGTAACAACCTTATTAAGGTTGGCTTCATGGTAGTTATTGGTGAAAGGAGGACAAGTAGGAGTGACCAATGGAAGATGGAAATAAATTGAAAGGTGGATATAGGCATTGTAATCATTAAATGTTGAATCAAGTAAATAAGATGAACTGAAGATAAGATACAAAAATAGGGAGGTCTTTTGATGAAGTGAAGGTGGTCTTTTTGAACTTGAAAAATGTAGTTGCACCATCAAGGTATAATGGATTGTGAATAGGCCAACTAACAATATAGTTTTTTTTTCTTAGGGTAGAAGGGTCCTTGGTGGTAAGACCCAAAGTAACAACCTTAATATCTTGTGTTATTCATAAGAATATCAAATCATGGAGTTATTCTATGTATTTCTATACAACTTTTATTCTTTGGATGTAGGGTCCATATGATATTTTTCAATGTATTATTGGACATGACATTGTTATGTGAGATTTTATCATTATCTTAAGTTGTATTCATGATAAATCCTATTATAATTACACCTTTTATACCCATTACAGTACCCATTACACCTAATATACCCATCAGGCCCATACACTTTGTTATCCTTTATAAATCCAAGTCTTGTTGTTATTACTTTCAGATTGTTTGAGAAATATCTTTCAACCAGTCATAAAACACATTCCCACCCTCCATCTTTGTTTATTCTTTATGTAGATATTTTTCATGGCTATTTCATAGCCCATGTCAACCATGTTTTTAAAGTCTCTCTAAACAACCCCATTACTATTATAATCTTTCTAAAATTGGACTCTTCTGTTATGAAATTCATTCTCTTCATTGATTCTCTCATAACTAGCTATACATCCCATGAAAAGAAACAAATTATTAATTTCTAAGGAGTATCATTAGGCCTTCTTCAAATATGTGAAGAGAAGAGAAAAATAAAAAGGTCAGTTGAGAATGTTTGAATTAAGATAAACTCACATTTGACTAGTGTAGAATTGAGGTTGGTCACACCAAGAAGCCTAGGTCTTTCGAAAAGAGGAAAAAGAAGACAAAACCAACTAGGGTAGGAGATTAACCTAAAACAAGGCACCCTAATAGGCCCAATTTACCCAAGAGAAAAGCATAAAAAACAAATTACCTATAGGACCAAGAAAATGTGGGGGTCCCCTCTAGCATGAGAAAAGCCTTGTCCCAAAAATGAAGACAAACTGTTGTAGAAAACAAAAATAGCCCCAAAAAAGGAGGCACACTAACCACTATAGACCATAATTATAAGAACAAATTAATATAAACTACATAGATTGTTTAAGCTCAAAGAGTGTTTTAATTCTTCTTGACTATTGAGTTTTCTAAAAGGTCAACTGATAATGTTATGCTACTTATATTTTTAATGCCTTTCTTATAGTGCAAGAAATACCATACAAAAAGTGTCCAATATTTCTAAGACATTAACAAGTAATTGATTTAGACAATGTACGTGATAGACACGAATACAAAATCAACTTACTTTTATACAAAAGATAAATCCTTGATCTATCAAGATTTTTTTTTCAATCATAATCTGACTTGTATTTTTTTCTAAAGGATAAATTATTTCCTATCTATTCACTTATAATTAGATTCAATGGATAACTGAAGATAACGTGGTTTTGTATCGAGATCATTGTGTTTGCTTCATGTAGCCTCTTTTTTTGTGATTTTTTATCTTCAAATTTATTTTCTTATTTTTTTTCTAAATTTGTTTTCGAGTTTTTAATCTTTTTCAACTTGTTTTGGTTTGGAGACAAATTTTGCATTCTGAACTAATGTTTTGTAGACTTAGTATACACTCATTTATCATACATTTTGGGGTGTGCCAGAAAATAAAATGATGTGTTATTCATGTGGCTTTTTTTTATAGTTTGAGAGTGGATAAATAGTGCAAATTATTTTTTTATTAGAGTAAGCTTGGAATTTAAACCTACTCCATATAAGTATCTCTAGATGTATATTTACTTGTGTTAGATTCCTATAAAAATAATATTCTCGAGTCCTTCCTTATTTATCTCATTATATGTGAGTTTACTTATGCTTCAGTTGCTCTATTTTGATTATAAATTGTCACTATCATTTAATAATTCATTTGGATTTTTTATTTATAAGCTTTGATATCCTATATATTATTCATTAGAATAGTGCATAATTTTCAATAAATGATTGAAAACATGTTGTCGAAGTTGTTCATATATTGGGTTGATTCCTTGCTAATTTATTCAATTCTTTGTTAATGTTGATCTCTCCTCCTCTACAAAACATTTCCACTCTATTTTTATATCTCATCCTAGAAAAAGGGCATGCTATTATATTATTTAAAGGGATTTACATTGATGATAATTATGGATTTGGGATCTCTATTATGTAATTAGAGTTTTTGTTGTCAATGCCCAAATTTTTCCCCCACTGATATAAATTGTGTATTTCTTTCTTGTAACTATGTGGATAGTTTTTAGTGGTGGTTGTGTTTTAATTCATGAAATTTTATAAATTTACATTGTGGATATGTTTGGTTCTTATTGAAGAAACTCTTTCAGATCTATGTATTTATTGTTGAGAATGCATAGGGTGCCCTCACTCAAAGTTGAACTATAATTTAAAACTTATCCAATACAGATCTATTTTTTTGTAAGGATATCAAATAGAAATGATATTTTTGTGTTATTTTTTTACTTTAATATCCAATAATTGAATTATAATTATGATCCATGATATAGGTTAACACAATCTTATACATTTATAAAAACATTATAAATTTTTTTGAATAAATTTATATGGTGTTTCAAATTTTCTTTTTTTGTTTGTTTGAGGAGTATAAACATGATTTAAGATCTTAGATTTATAGGGAGAGGCTCTATACCTATTATTTAATACAAATAATTATATTACAATATAAGGGGACATTGGTGTTGCAAAGAGTGTTGATTAGGGTGCAACATGTCACCATCTATGCATTTATTTAGATGAAGAATGTCATCTTTCTTAAACATAAGTTTTTACTATGATGAACAAGTGAAATAATATTTTATTTATCATTTATTATATAATGGTTTTCTTCCTTTAAAAATTATATTCTGTACCATTGATTTGATCCTCTTCTTTCATCACTAATTTTGAGCTTGAAACGTATTGTGTCTTTTTTGTTGTTGATATTATATTACATGTCTTCTTACATTGTCTTTTGATATGTATATATACATGACACCTAAAGGTAGTGAGAAAGATGAATTTTTGATTTACCATGATTTATATTTCCATTTTTAATGGATGGTGGAAAAGGTACTTATGAAATAAAAATGCATGTAGATGCTTTTGTGATACACTGTAATGAATTTTCTGGATTTTGGGGTTAGATTTCAATTTTTTGAGTGCTAAAAGAATAGAGAACTTGAAATATGTTTCAACAGACATGTAAAACATATAAATTAAATATTTCACATGAATTTGATAAAAGATTATGTGTATGGAATGTTTTAAAGGCTTTTGTTTTTTATGGTTGGCTATATCGAAGAGGTCAAGATTGTGGGAAAATTATGACAAGGCTTGATATTTCTAAAATGGGTTATCTATCACTCCATAAATGACATGTTGATATTAGGTGGTTCATGAATATTTTATACTATTGCACTTATTGAAGGCAAACACACATATTTTGTTATGGTGAGATATACTTACAATCCCAAAATACTCGACCATATTTATATTTTTCATTTAATATCTATTATCTTATTTCACATACTTAGCCTCAAACCCTACCTTAGAAGGTTGGACTTCAATACCATTTTATATTATAGCTCTTCCATTTTTAACATAATAGTATGTCATAACTTCACATGATGTATTCGTTATCACATCAATTTGGAGACTAGAATTATCCTCATAAACAAGCTGAAAATTGACTTTAATTTCTTCCCTCACTCATTTGATTTTAGGGGTAGAGTCATTAAAACTATTATCTTATGATATAAAAGTACATATTTAGCTACTTCTTTTGCCTTCCATGGAAATAGGATTTTGGAATATTCTCCCTTTTGTGTAAAGAAGAGGTTAAAGGATTTTTTACATTGTGACCTATGGGAACTTTTTGGATCTATAAAAATTAAAACAATTATGCATTGTAAAAATCTATGCATTATAAGTTGCTAAAGAATGAGTGATTTCATTAGGCCATTCTATTATAGATTCATTGATTTAGTCTGATGAAATAAATTGGGGAATAAATGATGAAATAAATGCAACTCTTAGAATGAAACAAGATATGCAAAGTGATCATTATAATATGTAAAATCTAATTGCAACCTTTGAGATGCTTAAAAAAGGTACTTCCGTGATTATTATTAGTCACTTCAGTTTTTGTTAAATGTCACTTTTATTTTTTATTATGTCCTTACTTGGTCAAATATTCATATCACATTTAAAATAATAAATACAAATGTATTCAACTACCACTCCCATTCTTTCCTAAAATGGTCCTTTCATTTTATATTATAGATATGTAGGTTTTTTTTATTGTCCTTTGTGTATATATTTCCATATCACATTTTAAAACAATGAATATCAATGGTGAAATAATGTGTTAGTTTGAAAATTATTATTGGTCAAATTATCAAAATTAATTGGTCCCTTTGTAACTAACCATCAATCACATTAAAAATAGGAGGAAAAATAACATGTCACTAAAAACATCATTGTACAACTTCCCAAATCTCTTCAATGACTTTTTCAAACTGAAATAACGTTAAACTATATAAATCAATTATTTTTTAGAAAATGAAGTGACATAATATGTAATATGTGGGACCCTGATGTTAGGGGTCCCAATTAATGTTCCTCTTCCCCTAGTGTACAATCAATTTTATATCAAATACCATGTAGGTAGTCAAGAATGAAATATTTTTTCAATGCACTAAGTGTATTCGTGTATTTTTTTACATTTTACATAGATTTTTTTGTCTTTTTCCTTTATTTACATTTTTATCTATCTTATTTTTTACACTTAAAATCCATAATATAATTATTTTATCATGGGAAAACATTCTAATTATAGTTATCAAATTTTTAACTATTCAATATAGTAAATGCTCTCTCATTGATCTTGGGTCAAAATAATCATAACAAAGATAATGCCAAGTGTAATATAATCAACAAAAATAATTTTATCAGTGATCAATTTTATTTTTATGACATAACTATGGAAGAATATCCCATGTAACCCTATATTAAATTTTATTTGTTTCCACCTTTTTACCTTTATTTTTAGCTCTTTTAGTATCCACTCGTACTATTGTTTTCTACAAGCAATGTTAATTTGACCTATTGGTTATAGGGAGGCAATGACAAAATGGTAGATGCTAAAAAATAAAATTATTTTCCAATGTTTCATGGAATATTTTAATATTTTATTAGTTTTACTAGTTACAATAATCAAAGGTAATTAATTTAGTGGTAGTAACCAAAAAAAAAAGCATGTTTCATAGTACATTTTATTTTTTCCCCTGTCAATTGCCATTAAGCCATTATTAACAACACAATATGTGACCAATGGAAACAATAATTTGTGTCAAAAATAACCATCCCCCTTAGACACAGTAGTGTATTTTACTATTTTCATGATTTTTATGTGAACAAACGTCACATGGTAGGCTCACCATCATAATCTCTTCCCCTAAACATAAATTACTCTCGTATAATAATGATTAGATGATAAAGTTATTTATGTGTTTGGTTCAATAATGGTTTCCCTCGCAAGGCTCTCTTCCATTTCCCTTGCCAATCAATACTAGACTATAGCATCTTATTATTTTTAAAATAATATTTAATTATCTACTAGCCTACTAGTCTACATGTATCCTGACAGTTGTTACAATTATTTTCCTATTCATATAAGTCATGATATAATAGACATTTACTTCAGTTGCATTCAATAATTTTAAATGCTTTTGGGAAACTCCTAAATTATTTTTTCCTACTTGTCATTTCCTCATAATCTATATTACTTACTAATGATCAGCTAGAATCATTTTAAGGTTTTTAACATCTATTATTTATGCCTTTGCATACTTGTGAAATTAATTTTTTTCTGAAACTAATTAAAATCTACTTATTCATTTGGATGTGTATTGAATTCATTTTAAAGCACAAAAACCACACTAGTTATGGGTGAATCCAATTATGATTGCCTTGATAGATAGAAAAAATAAATTTAAGCATTGGCATCTCTTTAATGAAATTGGGTGTTTTTAAAATGATGTTTAGTCATCCGTGAGGGCATAATAATCTCTTTCAAATTTTTAGCCTTTTGTAATTTATTTTCTACCAACTACTTTAAAATCAATAACAATCATCTGATCTTTAGACAATTTAAAGTTACCTTTTATTTTATATTATTATAAATTTCCTTGTCTTCATGTTTGTAGTTTGAGTATACAATATAAAAAACTATTTACCAATGCCACCCCTATCGATTTTCATCAAAATTTGATGATGAAAGGGCCCTGTGCATGATTAGGTCAAAACTTAATTCTCAAAGGATTTATTTTTTTAGCATCCAAATTTGTTGTGGGGTGTGATCATGTTTATGACAAAACATGATACATGTAATTAGGGTTTGAAGCTATGGACACCTAAAGAAATGGATATACCAACAAGTTCGATGAATTTAGTTTAATTTGTATTACAATATTTCATTTTTATGTTTACAATAGGTGTAAACTTTATTTCCAAAAACTAGTACTATCTACATTATCAACTTATTTTTCCTTTATGATAGATATTTGTTAACTAATCTTTCAACTCAGGTGCTCTTATTTTTTTTGATAATCTGCATCCATTAGAGAGTAATTATTTTATATCATAATATTAGTGAATGTTTTAATTATTTATTCATTTTAATAAATGTTTTATTTACCTATTAAATCATATTCATATTCTAAATGAGTCAAAGTATAAGCAGAAACATAATTTACACCTTGAAATTTCACATAGGAGGTAGTTGTGGAGGCAACAAAGAGTGTGAAAACGAAAATTTCATCACCAAAGAATAAGAGCCTAAAAATAACAACAATAGAATGGGATAGGGTAAACCCAATGCCAACTCCACTTCCATACATAATTAAATTTAGAGCAACATTTTCTAATGGTTGGATTAAAGTGACAGTGAGGTAGTTGAAACTTAGGCATACCAATGAAAAAATATTTAATACTTTTCATGGTCATCAAGGTGAAGAAATATTCAATACTTTAGTTCTTCGTTACATTTATTTTATTATAAAATAAATATTGGTATTTAACCTAACAAGGTTATCATTCTCGATTCCTCTACCTAGATTGAATGCTTGAAAACCATAAAGACTATTTACAAAGGCTTATATTGTACTTGGTGGTAAAAGCATCTTAGATATTCTTCCTCTTATAGGATAACAACTCTCTATGAATAATCTCACTTTTTATCAATATATAAAGTGATTTAACCTTGTCTATAGTTTTTTGAACTATATCCTAAATTGAAATAGTCTGACCTAGATAGCATGTTTGTGTTATGATGCTACCATAATGTTAGGAATCACATAAATTATTAATGCATGAAAACTATAATGGTTTGATATCATGTTAGAATTATGATTCTACTACAATTTCATGCATCACGTAAATTATTGATGCATGAAAGCTAGAATGGTTTTCGTCTTTATTATAGAATAATTATGAATAACTTCTTACTACATGTACTAAAACCACTTCATGGTTTTTTTTTTTTATATTGGACCATTAGGTTAATTATGTCATTACTCAGAATTGTAATATTAAGTTAAATAAAATTCATAATTTTTTTATAATTAAGAGGCCACATTTATTGGTGAGAACATAGTCACATTAAATACAAACCACATATTTTATTTAAAGAATATGCATGTAAACGATGTCAAGTGGTAGGCAAATAAATCAACTTGAAGTGGATTAACTTTTTGGTCAAGTATCAAATTTTACTAGTGGTCTATGATGTCAACTATCCAACAAAGATAGCTCGATGTAAATCATGTTTTAAGTGAAAAATGAATTCTGGATATGCACTTAAATTTATCCCATTACAATTTGATGAAAGCAAAATGTTTGGAGACCATTATAATGCAAAACTAATATAGTATTTTTATGTTGCGTCTAGCTAAACCATCCATACATGTACATAAAGGAGGACATCATGAATTTTTTTATGAAAAACTTTAATGAAACAAACTATTCTATAGTGCTTTTACATGGAGACTAATAAATTAAATAACTTTTTTGTTGCTATATATTAATGATGACCATGATATTAAAATAATTTCAATATGGGATGTAGATTACAAGCTTTAAAACAATATTTTTGAACTTCTAACTTTGTATATTAATAGTTGATCACAACTAGTTGTCGATTTTATAGGAAATATATGGAGGAAAGGAGTTTTTAAGGAATTTAACATGATTTTAAATTCATTGAAACATATATTATATTTTGGAAGCTTAGGCATCATGAATCCCATCCATATTTTCCCTAAGCTTACAAATATGACATGGGTAAGGGCCAATTCATTGAAAAAAATAAAATGGTTATTTAAAAAAAATTATCCCTTTCCTTATAATTATACTTGTTGCAAATGACCTCTATTTAGAATTATCTTTATTTTTATCTATTTGAATTCCCTAATTACCATATAAAGGTAGAGAATAACCTCTATTTAGCACATATTAAAACTAGGATAAATATAAATAATAATCTTTATAAAGTTTTTTATTTTTTAATTTAATGCATCCATTCGCTTAAAATCATTAGGGATGCACAAATCTTAGTAGTTATATTGAACATTACGAGGTTCCAATGATGCATTGCTAAATTATAAAATACATTATCTATTATTAAAATTATGCATAGGAGAGACTTTTGTATCTTAACACATAAAAGGTTATATGTCAAGGGATGCATCACAATATACTAGATATAAAAGGTGGTTTAATAGTTTGGTTTCTTTGTTTTCAAATTTATTAAATTTTTATGCAATATTTTGATATCAATTTAATATATTTATTATTTTCTATGTTTAACTTGTGCTCTTGGAAGAGAAATCTCCATGTAAGGTTTTTAATAATGAAATATATTGAAAATATTTCCAACTAAATATATCTTTTATGTTTATATTTAATTATGAATTAAGAATAATTAATAATTAGATAAATTAAACAATATAAACATATTTAATGAGTGCTTCTAGATACGACTATATGAGTATTTTTAAATTAAAAATATTGATACAATTACATCTAAAACCACTCACTACATGTATCCAAAAATACTCACTATATTTTTTATAAATTATGGAATTACTATTACTCTTAATAAATTAAAATTTTCTTTAAAATCATAACTTAATTTTTAAAAATAAGTTAATGTTTTGTTTATAACAAAAACAACTGTATACTTATAATTAAAGGCCGCTACAATACCATCAATAAGTCTCATGTAAAATATAACATTCATTTTTTTAAGACATTGATTGATGGAATAAATTTAAAAATAATAACCATTAAAAATGTAAGGATATTCAAAAATAATAATATTAAAAATAAAAAATATCAATATATTAACATATATTTTCATTGCATATTACTAAATAAATATATAAGAAAATAGAAATAAATGAAGCAATTAAAAAAAACGCACCTTACCAATAATTATTAAAAAAAAAAACATAAACTATATGGAAAATGAATTGTGTTCTCCTTGCAAAACACAGCTGATTAAATTATTATTGATTTAAACACAAATTCAATTAAAATAATCAGAACATGAACATAGCTTAATTAAAGGAATAAAAACAATAAAAAAAGGTTTGATCCCTGCGGTGGCATATGCTTGCAACTTGTGTCATTTACAAAACTTTCACATTGCCAAAATATATATTTAGATCTCATACCAAATATGTGTTTTCTTATAGAATAATGTTTTCATTAAATATAATAAGGTTTGGAAAAATATTTATTATATTACAAACGATTCTTTCCCTACATCAATATTCAAATATCTCCTACATCGGTAATACTCTCATCCAGTATTTAAATCTTCAAATAGATATATAAAAGACATAATTTTTGCATTACAATTAAAAGAGATTATATATATATATATATATATATGATAGAGTGTAGAAAATCTTACATATAAATGCAGATTATATAAACATAAAATAATATAAACCCATACCTCAGAGTATATGATATAATATATAAATATTTAAAAATAATTAAAAAATAATAATATATATCACTAAATGTAAGGTGTTTTATGTATATGAGTATAAAATAAATAAGACTTTCTAAGAGGAAGGAAGTAAATATGAATGAAATATTTGGATATGAAGGTATGTGGCTTGAGTGTTTATCACATTAAAGTTGGTAGAACTTTGTGTTTTTAAAGGATTATTTATTTCAGTTGAATGTGATAGAGACTAAAATGGGTTATAATAGATATGAAATTAAGTTAAAAGACTAAAATGGGTTATAATAGATATGAATTTAAGTTAAAAATCTGAATGTGACGAAAGCTAAAAAAATAAAACATAAAAATGACTTATTAATTATTGAAGTAAAACTCTGAACTTAAATAAAGATAATTTTTTTTAACAAATTCTCATTATAAACAAAAAAATAAAAATAAATTACCTTTACAAAATTAATAATTAAAACTGAAAAATAAAATCATCTAACCTAATTTTAAACTTAATTCTAAATAATATAATAGAGAGTGGTTAAATTGACATAGACCAAGAACTTTGAATGTAATGCAATTTGACTTAGACCAAGAACTTTGAATGTAATCCTAATCATAAATTATTTCAAAATCCTAATTAAAAACCCCACTCTATATTCAATTGTAAATGGTTTCCTTCCGGGAAGGGGGTGCGAAAGATGGTCAAGGACGGCGGCTTTTACTCCAAGGACGGTGGTGAATTGGAGAAGACGAATCTGTAAACGTAGAGAGAATGAATATCTAGAAGGTTATGTACATACTTCGAATGTGTGGAAAAACGGTGCCCGTCGTACATGCACCCGGCATCTAACGCACAATCCACGTAATCATCTTCTAGAATCCCAGTCCATATCTTCTGTCACTCCACGATCCGGCGATCCTTACATATATAAACACAGCAAACTATGTGGTGCTGAATATAGCAAAAGCCTTCACAAGATCACTCAATTTTCATTCGATATTCATACTGCCAGGTATTTTCATGGAGTACAGTGCAAGAATTGGACAAGGTTTACGCACGCCTCATCATCTTGTCATGGGCTCCGGGGTTTCTTCTGTAAGAATTGGAGCGAGAGATAAATGCCCTAAAAGTTTTATTAGGGTTAGGGCGTCTCTGTATGATGTGTTGTCTGTGCAACAAAATGGGAGTGCCAGTGATATAAAGACCGCCTATCGTCGAATGGCTCTCAAATACCATCCCGACGTTTGCCCGCCTTCACAGAGAGAAGAATGCACCACAAAATTCCTTCAACTTCAGAAGGCTTACGAGACTTTATCAGATCCTCTCCTCCGCCAAGATTACGATTGGAGACTGCAAAACAGATGGGAAATAGCCGAGAGAAGATTTGAGGGTAGTAACTATGTGTGGGAAGCTCAGCTAATGGAGTTGATCAGGAGGAGGTCGGATTATAATTCTTCGTGGGGTAGTACAATGAGAACACGAAACCAACAGGCGGCTTCTGCTTGCTGATTTGTGCTCATTTCATACCTCTGTAAATTGCAGTGAAAAGCTGTAAATTGTAAATTGTCATTGTGTCCGCGACTTTTGTACGTTTTCTATAATGGAAGTTCACAAAAATATACTTTAACTATTCAATGCTCCAGCCTCAATTAGCCCTTCTTTCTGCACGAGACGTGTTGCTCCTTTTGGAAACCGTTGACCCTGTATACAATGTGAAATCTTTTAACTTGATTTTCATAGTATTTTAATAGCTGATAATATACTAGAGTGTGGTTAAATTGGAAAACGCATAACTAAAAGGTTTATAAAGTTAGCTTATATTCATATGAAAGTATATTTTTACCCTTATGTGAAAAAAAATTATTGATATTTAAGTAGCGAATATGCCTGAAAAAGGTGGGATAGTAGTAGAGATTTTTCAAGGAATTTGAATTACTATATTGCCACGAACTTCTTTCAAATGTGGTTGCTTGTGAGAATAATATAGAATAAAATTATAATTAAAATATAAAGCTAAGATTAGGTATCTGATTGTTGTATATCGACATATTAATGAAAATCTTTGAAAATGGAAATGGAAGTAGATATATAAGTTGAATTTCAAATACGCTATGACGCAAAGGGAAGAAGAAAAATTTCAGATAAATTTTGGTTGTGGAATTTCACTGGTGCCAAATCTAAGAAATGGTCGGGATATGGTGTAGTCATGTTGCTTTCAGTTTTGATTTCCATTTCACTAATAATGTTGTTGAATTTATGAATCTCCCGGAGATAATAAGAAAAGAATATTAAATGTAGTTTGAGACATTGAATTAATTCTAAAAAAACTATGTGAAACGAAATAAAATATTTATGTGGAATAGAATTAAATATATATATTTTTTTGGGAAAATTAATTTTGTAATCAAATTTATTCCTCATTTTACATAAGTAGAAAATAATCGAAATGCCATGCTGAGGTAGGGGTATAAGACTAAGTGGAGTAGTGAAGCTAATAAATTTTAAAGTATCAAAGTTTTTTAATTTTCCAATACTTAACAATGTGGACTAATCATATACCTTCTACCTCTAATCATTTGCTTCACCAAATTCCATCATGCGGTGCTCCCCCAAAGGCATGGGAAACTATAGAAAAGGCTCAGTTCATGAGTGTCAACATATAGGAATTTTAAGCATGATATCCCCCACCGAAGAAGCAATTTATACCTTAGTAAAGGACTTGAATAAATTACGGATTTATACTCTTAGGATTATGATAAATGCAATCATCCTTGATCCTATATTTTGTGCATTTTTCTTCCTCTTTAAAATGGAGGATGCATAGGTAAAAAAATTATATTAGCCTTGCAAATCAATTGGGAAAATCTGAGCTAATTAGAGTAAAATATAATATATAACTATGTAAAAGAGAGGGATGTTGAATGAAATTAGTTTGAAAAAATAAATTTGAAAGGGAGAAATAGAAATGTGTACGCAAATTTGATGGATTTTGAAAGAAACTGTTGATGTTAGAAATAATCAATGGAATTGTATAGAAGGGTATCTTCAAATTGCAAAATGGTTTATATTAATGATGTAGAAAAAAGACCAAACATTTTGAGGCCATAATTTTTTATTCGTATCTTTGTTTGAGCCCATTTTCATGTCGAAACAACTATCTCAAAATTTTTGATGTAATCATAACTTGCACTATTCAATTATAGATATTTTTTATATTTTTTAGAAACTATACACACGACCATTTAAGGATCCAAAATTATAGTTGAATAATTTTTTGGGTATTTTTCTATTTTTAGAAATTCTATATTTTTGTAACCAAACTTTAACTTCCCTTTATATTTGTTTGATGGGTTAATTTTAGTTTTTAGTTTATTTTTCTATATTTTAAAGCTGTGCAATCTTGCATGCAAAACTTATAAAAAATAACAGTTGTTAAAAATAGCGGGTCAAGTTTTATTATTTTTTAGAGTTTTAAATTTTGCATGTCAACTCCACTTTTAAGTTGAAGCTTATTAATGCATGGTTTGTCATTATTTGAATCATTCAAGATAAATCAGTAGATATTATTGTTTAAGAAGCTTTGCCGATTGGTATTTTCTTGTTTTAATAGTATTCAGGTTCATTATTTAGTATTTGGTTTATATGATTTCTATGAAGAATATGGTGAAGGTGAAGAAAATGAAAAATTAGATTAAAAACAAGTGTCAAAGAAGAAGAAAGAAAAATTATTGTAGGCCCTGAATAAGAAGACAATAAACACAAGGCATAAAATTTATGATAGGTATTTGGTACATTGGAAAGGATTATAGTAGGAAGACAACACTTAGATTATAAAATAGGATATTAAGAAGATTGATAAGAACAAATGGCAATAGTATAATTAGAGCAACTCACAAGAACTAAGTTGTTTTCAATTAGAGTAGATTTACGTAGAAAAAGAGGTTAAACTTATGGAGGCCATAATTTTTGATCTATAGCCCCATTTCAGTCCATCTTCACATCAAAATGATTGTCTTAAAAAAATAGTGCAACCATAACCTACCCTATCTAGTTATGGACATTTTTAATATTTTTTGGAGGGCATACGCGACCATCTAAGAGTGTGAAATTATAGTTTAATATTTTTTCATTGTTTTTCTATTTTAAAAAATTGTATATTTTTGTAATTGACTTTGAGATTCAATTGATATTTATATAATAGATTAATTTTAATGTTTGGTTTATTTCTATATATTTTTAGAGCTACACATGCTTACATGGAAAACTTACTCAAAAAAATATCTACTAAAAATTATCGGTTGAGATTTATTATTTTTAGAGTTTTGAATTTTGCATATCAACTCTAATTATGAATTGAGGCTTATTTATGCACAGTTTTTAAATATTTAAATCATTCGATATGAATCAATATAGGTTATTATTTGAGAAGGTTTTATTATTAGTATTTTCGTGTGTTTTTGGTATTCATGTTAATTTATTAGTGACCAAAATTTTATAGCCTAAGAAAGCAAGTGTCTAGAATCGTACAATCTGATAGCAATGACCAATGATCAATCTTTTTGAAAAAAGGTTTTGTATATTTTTTGGATCTAAAACCCTTTGTCAACATATTATTCGTTAAAACCTCTCTAAGTTAAGTAATTAGATGTGCATAGATGTCATAATTATATTTCAAGTTCTTGATATCAATTCCACACTAGAGAGACATTATGGGACTACTTCATTTAGTCATTTTCCTACCCTTTACAATAAATGTATAGCTTTAACTCATTTTTCTCATGTTTATCATCAACAAATATATGTTTATGTCTAGTTCCCAATGTTATCCTTATGAAATGCAAGCTAAAATTATATTAAAAATTTATCTTTCAATTATATAAATATGATTATTTTGGTATAAGTACGAAAAAACAAGTTGGAAGAGAATGAGATAAATATGCATAATTAAAAATTATTTATAATTAATGATTAATATATTATGGTACATGTGTATATGCATGTTTATATTTTAAAATTAACACAAGATATGACAATGGTAATGTATGAAAGATGATAAATACGGTTCAAGAAAATATGACAAGATAGCACAAAAGACCAAAAACTAACATGTCTAGAATTGTTAATCAAAATAATGGTCATGATCACATAAGAACCATATAATGATCAAGGTGACTAAAACTTAGGAAACATAGCTCAATGTGTTTTAATAAGTGTGTTTAGGTATATCGAGGTAAACAAATGACTTATTTAAAAGCTTTCTTAATCAAAAGATGATAATGAAAGACAATGAAGCTATAAAGAAATTACTTAAATGATTTGTAATAATATTATTATATATCATATAATTAAAAGTAGAACAAGTAGATACACAACAAGAATTAAAAAAAAATAATAATTAAATATAATGACTAAGCCATTCAAGTAGGAAACCTCCACAATAATGCAATAAGAACCTAATTTATAATATGATAATAAAATACTAACCTCTACCTCCTACACATAGTCCACTTAACTATGGTTATTCTATAAGCTGACCATAATAAGAACATCAAAGAATGTAACAAATTAATATTAAGATGTGTAAGCCATAAGTTGATCACA
>JARHVA010003931.1:1730000-1772138 GCA_037957365.1 Torreya grandis
TAACTATCTATGTAAAATTGGGAATATGAATTACAATACCTTGATAAATTGACAATTTAAAGGGATTAAAACATACGTGTATCTAAATAATAAATTACATATATTTTTCCATGTGTATATTATGATAGAAAGTAGGATCTAGAACATTGAAAAAGAGCATATAGAAAATAAATAATGATCTGAGATAGTGATCATAATCATATTACCCATGAGAGAGAGTCACAAGAGTCATATGTCCTAGCTATGGAAACTCTCCTAAAAATTTATCTATATATTCTAAAAATGGATTTATAAATTTCATGGATGCTAAACTTATTAAAACCCTTCCTTATTAGATACATCTCTTTGATAAAAAAATGAATGTGCATAAATGAAAAAAAAAAAAAATTTGCTCAATTCCACACTAAGAAGACGTAAAACATTGGTTTTTGGTTTAGGGTTTTGCCTTAATCAGTCCACATCTTTCCCTTTACAAAATGAATACAATTTAATACTCAACATTTATGCATGTATTCAATTAATCCATATGTATTTGTATTTCCCACCCTTTTCCCTATTAAATTTAAACTAGGAAATTAAAAAATGATTCTTACATTATGTATATATATTTATTATAGTTTATGTATATAAAAAGCCTTTGGTAGATAGAGAGTGGAATTAAGGGTAGATGGTAATATAATCTAAACAATATGTATGATTCATAACTCTTGATAATCCATGATATATTTATTAATGTGCATGCATTTAATTTCATATTCATACATAATATGACCTTGGAAAAGTGATAAAGCCAACAATCAAGATGCAAAAAAACATGGAAAGATGGCATAAATGATCCAAAATTAAAATAAACATAATCATATGACATGAACTATAGTGGTCACAAAAAAATTTAAGCAATATGAAAATAATAAAAGAGATGGTAATCACAAACTATTGGTATTATACACTTGGTAATATCAATTTTGACACATTTTAACATTATTGGCCTTGTTCATACATATCTGACTCCTATGAACATTATCCCTATACATTTATCCACTTGTTGTCTTGAAAAACCTAGTTTACCAATTCAAATATTTAGGATCACCATATGTCTATGAAATAACACATTAAAATCCTAACTATATTATCACCATATCCTATAATATTGATTTTTACTATCAAAATAGAATTGGCAATGGTCAGATAGTTACATTATATAGGTTGTAGCTATCTCTATTGGTAGTGTCTATGAACCCTTAATGGATAAAGTTTGAGTTGAATCATATCCATTAGGTTTGAGTAGACCCATTTCATGGTTCATTCATGTTACAAAATATCAAAGAGTCATCATAAACACAAATCAAGCCAAAGCTCACACTCACTTACTAACAAGGTCAATATGTGGCACCTATCCAAAAAAGTCCTATCAAGATTATGAAATACATTGGAATTATATTGATAAATTAGACAAAATTCAAAAAATCATAAAACACCTCAAATATGAACCATATAGCCAATTATGAATAAAAATATATTAAATTTTTTTCATTATGTCAAGTGTCAAATTCCAATCATTGGATTGCATTCTAGTAGGATCATGATGATGCATAAATCTACATGTTTTTTTATCCTTCTTCAAATTATTATAACATTGTAAACTCTTAGTCACTCAACAATGATTGGTTGGGCTTGTCAAATACATATTTATATCCCCTTTTTCTAAATCAATCTTATGTCAAAAGTGAAATTAGGGTTTCAAGGCATGAAGAAGTGAAAAAATACTTTATGCACATGACCAAGAGAAATAAAATGGACTTGTATAAATAATTTTAATGTGTTGGCATAATGATCTAATGAAAAACATGTGTACATAGTCAATTGGGATAGTACCAATAGATCCTTGATAGTACCCGATTTTGAGTTTCATCTATAGTGTTTGAATAGGTTTTTAGGTCATGTTTAATTATCTAAGTAGTTACAAAGTTAATACATATCATTTTAATATACAATGACATAGGAAGTGAGAAAAACAAATAATAAATTAGATATGTGCATCTCTCTTCCTTTTTATTTTTCAATTCCAATATATTAAGTGTAATATCAAATTGCCTTTTAAATTTAGATTTTTATGGTTAATGCCATATTTTTCATAATATAAATTTAAATAATTTTAAATTGTATATATTTCATTTATCAAAAAAGTAAAAATATTTTTTGGTGAATCTATCATTTACTTTGAGCATAGAAAACCCAAGGTATGTCTTCCTTAGGGTTTCATAGTTATTTCTTAGTGCTTCATATTTTTACTGCATTAGGGTTTCATATCTATTTTTTGATTTCGCCTTTATACTAAGTAATCTATACATTTTCCCTATATTTGTTTATGTTTTCATGATCATATTATATGACATCTAATAAGGTTAAATATCTTGTTCATGTAAGGAAAAGTATTATATTCTATGATGTTTCAATTTATTATAACTAAATTATTTTCATCCACCCACATTTTTCTTGCAACCAAAAATAAATAAAATTGATGAGATGCAAATTCATTAAATTATTGATGCCAATTTTAATAAAGAACACATATATGTATAGGAACATATCATTGATAATTTTATGCTTAATATTAATAATATTTATGAAGATCATGAATACAAAAATCTTTAATGTCAGGGTAGAATACATACCATATACATTAATGGTTTATACATTGTACAAGTAAAATAACATCCAAAATTATGGTGACTATGATGATGATGCTAAATAATTTATAGTGCATGATTAGTTTTTTATTTAGATAATGATACATATATTACTTTCCATCCTTAATGTATGGAATTCACTTTGATCAATCCATGACATACATGTGACTATCACATTGATCAGATCCTTAAATTTTACTTAGACATGTTTTTTAAAATTCAAAATACAAAAAAATTATTTAAAAAAATTTTTAAAAAAAACTAAAATCTAAAACCAAGACCTATGAATGCTATGTTTATCTATTTTATGATTAATTTATGTTATTTGTAATATACATGTTTAATTTCACATCATTTTTCTACACACATTATTTTAATGGTATACATGAGTGGGATGTAATACAAAAAAATTAAATATGATACACGGACATATAGATGTTTGACATTCATTACACCTAGGGGCTAATTATCGACATTAAAGTTATTATTCGACTAGATGCATCTTCGTACACTTTTTAGGTTAGATATTTATATTCCATTACATTTATTTTTTTGATCCACTTTTACTATTTATACATGACTTTATTTTGTGTATACATTCTAAGATGCTATTTTCTATGGATATTGTGATTTGATATATATGTTCAAATTGATTTATTATGCAAACTAACATTGTCTTGTCCACACATAGTTGATATTATTGACGATTAATTTATTTATTATCATTGATGTGTGTTATATTATGTGATTATATGAGTTAATTGATTATCTATTGTTATGTAATGCATCATTTATGTCATACAATACTCTAGTCCATGTTGTGTTTGTGTCAGGTCAAACCTAAGTTAGAATTAAGTTGTCTTGAGTTTTTTTTCTATTTATGTATTTGGTTACATATATGATTTTATTTAATCTTATATCCATCATTTATATCATGCATGCTTATTTATTTATGATGCCATAAAGTATACCATGACATATTTATTCTCATTACCTTGAAATACATGTTTCATTCATGCTTTAATGTTGAAATATTTATATGATTAAATGTGTTATCTTGTTTGTAAACATAATTCAGATGATTACATTTTTATATGGAACACGTGATGTGCATAACTCATTCTTTTGAGATGAGTGATGCACAAGTTTCATACCTCCTATCAAAAGGGGGGCATAGTGTGGGATTGTATTTGATATGCATGCCATGATAGAAATTTAATTCACATTTTAGGTTGGATTATGTGATTCACATGTGAAATAATGGATAGATTTAGGCATACATGATACATTTTGTATGATTGTGTGGAACAGTTGGAACATTCTATAACATTATGAGAGAGATGATTTGGTTCAAATTGAGAAAACTTAGAAAATAATTTATGGAATTATATATCACTTTGAGGTAAAATGAATCATTTTTTATGCATGAATGTTGTTCATGTAGACATTTTTATATGTATATGATTTATTATTGATGAGGAATGATGGTAATACAAAACTTTTTTGGATCTAAAATCTAGATGCAATGATTTAGTTAGAGTTTGAATTTACATATGAAACTATTTCAATATTTTTAATTTACATAATAAGATGCTTTGGGGTTCCAAATTTACACATAAACGTGTTTCATAATTTCATAAAAATAAATATTATGATATTTAGAGTAGTGTAGTTAAGTTTTTAGAGGCACTCAACTTCTAGCACTTCTCTAACTCCAATGAGTGTTGAGTAAATTAGACTTCTTATCTAATGGTTTAGTAGTGGTACCTCCTTGGGGAATAATCACTGCATGGCATTATCCAAAAAAATTCAACATGTGGAAGTTCTGTTTCACTTACCCTCAAGTGTATTCAATCCTTGACATTTTAATTTAATTAATTTGATGATTTATATTATTTCATAATATATATCATGAGTCGGCATTTATCTACATATGTTTCCTTGTGTATTTTGAATATATCATAAAACACATTTTTTATATACTGCTCAACACCAAGTGTCATTAATTAAAATTAAAAAATGTCATATTTTACTATTTTAATCTATCATTTTCAATACTAAACTAAAATAGGGAATTTTTTAGACAATGAGTTTAGTATTGGACACTTGAAAACATTATTTTTGACACATATTGACATACTTGTACTTTGGCATATAATTTGACACTTTTCACACCTTCCCCTATTTGTTTACCCATTTTTTTTATAAACAATCCTACTTTAATAGTTCACATATTTAGGATCACCTTATTTATATGGAAAATACTGTGTAATCTGAAGCATATTATCATTGTATTCTAGATCACTTATTTTCATTCTTATGACAGTGTTGGCAATAGTCAAACAATTATGCTTTCTTGCAGGTGTCTACCTTTACTAGTAGTTTCTATTAACCCTTATTGTATGAATTTGAAATTTAAAAATATCAATTATGTTGGACTAGGAATGTCTCATGGGATAGTCATGGTGGGAAAGATCAAAGAGATATTTATGAATATCAATAAATCATAAGGTTTTACTCACTAACTTGGTCATTACGTAGTACTCATAATGGAAATTCTTATTAGTATTGAGGAATCCATTGGCACTATATTAAGAAATTATTATAAATGCATACACATTCTAAAACCCTTCAAAGGATAAAACCTAGAGATAACTCTTAGTTTTAAAAAAATTATAGTTTCATGTCATCAAATGTCAAAATCAAAGCACTGACTTGAATTATAGGATGAATATGATTATATGCATACATGTGCATATGCATGCACACATTCACACACATGTGTGTGTGTGCATCCGTGCACACACACACGCATTCACACACACGCACACATGCACGTACACGTGTGCACACACACACACATGTACGTGCGTGCGTGCATGCACACACACACACACACACACACACACACACACACACACACACACACACACACACACACACACACACACACACACACACACACACACACACACACACACACACACACATACACACACACACACACACACACACACACACACACCCCTAGTTGTGATAAATATTTACAATTTTTAGAGTATTTAAATGTAGTCATTATTTACTCACATATCAAGGAGTGATTGGGTTGGTTCAAATCATATTTATAACCCTTTTGCCATGTCAATATTATGTTCAAAGTGTAATTAGGGTTTTAAAGAAATAAAAATGAAAAAAAATGATATGTGTATAGGATTGAATACAATAAAATATACATACATAAATCATATGCATGTGAATGACTAGCAATATGAGGTAGCACATATATGCATAGTCAAATGGGATGGTACTAATAGAGTCTTGATAAAACTATCACTATAAGGGTCTGAGCTTTATCAACAACATCTAAAAAGGTTTAAATGTCCCATTTTTTATCCATGTAATTAAAAATAAAATTCAAATAATTTTACATAGACTGTGACATAGTGATCAAAACGAATCCAAAATTAGATATAAGCATCTCTCTTCCTATTGCTTTATCAATTCTAGGTATAGTAAGTGAAATATTAGTTTGATTTGTACATTCAAATTTGTATGTTATTACCCTATTTTTCATAATCTTAATTATAATAGTTTTAACTTATTTAGATTTAATTAATCATAATATAAATAAAATATTGACTAAAACTTAGGAAACAATGATCAAATATCTTGTAGGAGTCTGTTTGGGTATGTTGAGGTGAAAAAAATTTAGTATTGAATTTTTTCATGAGAAAAAGCTGATAATCAAATAATTTGAAGGGTCAAATGTGATGTTGAATACATGAATAATAATTTTATGTATGTTAATAATACAAATACACAAAATCATGAAAACATCACTTTAACTACATGATTTTTATCAAAACTAGGTGTCTACACTTATAAATAGAAATTGGCGCTAAAATAAAAAAATGGGTATTAGTGATCAGTAATATGATATGTAGATAAAACTAAAAAATAAACTTAGAGAGCATGGAATATTCTAAATTATTCCTAAATTACTTCATTAATAATTCTAAAAGGAAAACACAATGAACTTAGTGAGATGTTTATTACTAAATGATTTAGTTCAATGAAGATATAGATTCATGGTACAAAGATAAACTATATTTTATTACCTCATATAATTATGTTAACCATATAAATTACACTAAAATAATACATATGAGACATGAAAATCTACCAATTCCATGATAAATTCCAAAGTCCTACATAGAAAAATATGAAGGTGTTTTCTTTTGATACAAAAATAAAGAGAAATCTTATAAACTCTTGAACTATTGCATGGAGGATTGGGTAGTGATCAATCTTTAGGTGATAGAATAGCTTATAAAATATAATTAATAAAAAAAAATATTCAATGATTCCCATCAACATGTAAGGACTTGTCTTGAGAGTCAAATATATGTTGAGAGATAAAATAACACATCATTTTTTTCTCAACCTATTTGTTGAATGGTGATCATTTCCTAAATTGGGAATAGAATTTGTGGAATCATAATTTTAACATTGATCTTGAGAAATAATTTATACTTCTCTTTAAAAATTTATTAACTCAATGACATGAGGTTTTTTGGAATTAAACACAACACTACTCCAAAAGTCATCAATTTCCTATATGATAATATTCTCACAAGGTTTAGAAATTTCTATTCTCAATTTATTATATGGTATTTGATAATGTTCATGAAATTTATTTATTTTTATTTAATCATAATGGGTGTGAAAGTAGGTTCATTTTCAAATTTTCACTAAATATTACCATTAATGAAATAAACTGGTTGAATGTAGAAATTAAAAAACATGTGAAGCTTATCATGATGACCATAAATAAAAATGAAATAACTAGGAAAATTCTTTTTTAATATGTTTCAAGGGATTATACGATTAAAATGAAATATTCATGAAAAAAAATTGATGTTAGTTTATGGCCAATATCTGATATTCCCTACTAACTTGATGGTTGACCCTGATTAGATTTTTTGGTAATATAGAAGGAATAATGAATTTTTGGAAAAATGTAATTTTTTACATATTCAAAATTGAGTAAATAAAATATAAGGACCTAAAATAAATTAGTAAGGATCAAAATATAGTCAATATATGGTTTTACAAGAGGGATGTAAATAAAGTATTCAAAGTTTCATAATTGGTACTCATGGGATATGGCCTATGAAAAGAAGTTAAAATCAATAAGTTGGAACCTTTATAGCTGGATTTGTGTAAAAATTTATTTTTCATCTTTATCACTTATTGATGATCTCATTTGTAGGACTTGTTAGCACATCAATCTTCTTAAGTGAATATCCTAATGAGCAAACTAGGAAAGGGTGTTGGTTCCCAGTTATACACCTCTTTTAGTCAGCATTGAACACTTAATAAAATGGAAAAAAATTTGAAAAACCCAATAACATGTCATTGTATCTAGGGAAGCTTTGGCATCAAGAATGGACCAAACACATAAAATGACTAAGAGGCACCGATAGAGGGTATGGTCAGCTCTCTACTAGTTATGACTCTACCTAAACTACGGTGAGAGGACCTAAGGGGTAGCTTGCTCACATGGAGAGATTCTAAATTTACCTCTATGGGGATTTTTGTCATAAAGAACACCAAATATCACCAAGGCATAACTAAACTTGTTCACTTTACCTAGGAAGGGTTATCACATGGGATGAATAAATGTTAAAGTTCAAATATAAGCTACTGAAAATAGATATGTATGTGATTTCAACCTTAATTATAAATAATTTTTCAATAATACATGGGTGAATGGAGGACTGGAATGTTGATCTTTAAATCACAAAAATGTAGACACATTCTAAGTATGCAATATTTATGAATCTGCAAGGAAAATAACACTTAACATATGAAAAGGGTGAATTATTTATACGGTGCGATAGGGTAGTATAGTTAAGTAGTTTATAGAAAAGGTGTTGTATTGGTGATTTTCAAATAATAGAGTTTTTTCCAACATTCATGACATTATTCCTTAGCAAAGATGTATAAAAACTCAAATGCAAGCTAATGGGGACAACCAGGACTATTTTCTATTCATTGGTGCCAATGAAATGTAAATACCCAAATGATTCCTAAAATAATAGAATATACACTGAAGCTAGAATTTCATATACCTTTTCATACTAAATTCATGAACTCAGCGTGCCCTAAAAAGTATTCAACAACATACTTCCAAATATAATTCTAGAAAGGGATTTATAACCTAGATCTATACTTAGAATGATAACTAGTAATGAACACAAACCCAAATATCCAATTATTAGAACTTGTAAAACACATTATTACATTTCATCAACAAGAAAGAGTAAGAATCAAAATAATTTTCCATAATTTTGAAAAGAGATCTTATATAGATCAATGTTTCAAACAATTTCCATAAGGATAAGCATGGTGATTTTTCTCCATGTAAGATAGGGGAGACATATAAACATTCTCTCATAGAATGCTAATGGTTTCATAGTTGAAATAACCTTTGAAAGGGATACAATACATACACACAATAGTCTATCACAAAATCTTGAAAAGCCTAGACTTAGAGAAAAAAATAAAGACCAACAACAAAAAACATAGAATAGAGGATAAACCCTCTATTTATACATTTTTACCACTTTTTAGGTCCAGGAATATGGGTTATGATTATCAATATTAAAAATTTGTAAAATAGCCATCCAAGTTTTGCCAAGATGTTTCCACATAGAATATGCACCTTTATCATGCCTAGAATCTTCATCCATTTGTAGGAAAAAACATTGTTCCAACTGTCTCTACAAGTAATGATGAAGATTGGAAATAAACCCTTTGATTTATTGGCTGAAAATGCATCTTTGCTGAGCTAGAAAGAGAAACTTTACCTTTGGAGCTAAACAGTATCTTGTCTTCTTGTGTAACTTCCTAGAGATTCCCTTTGACCACTTGCTTGCATAGCTAGAACTTTATTGACAGCTTCCCTTCCTCATATTCACACCATATAACAACCATGCTCTTGAAATGATGTCATTTGAACACAATAGACCCCTAGTTTCTTGAGAAAACCTCTATGGAGTGGCCCACCTTGATCTTGAAAACCTAGAATATTTCTCCCATGGAGTGTTTGAACATGTCAAGTAATGGAAAATGTGGAACTTAGGTTATTTCTACCTTTTCGGTTTTTTGATCCACCTTGTTTTTCAACCTTTTGCATTTTTCACCTTTGCCTTTTTCAAATTTGTGTTTTAGGGCTAAATTCCATATTTTAATGCATAAGTGCATTACATTTCCCCTTTTGACCTTTTATGGAAATTCTGGTCACTTTAGAAAATTTGCAATTTTCCTTATTTTGGGGAAATGTGGGTCCCATTTGAAATTTTAAAATTTCTTTTTTTTTTGAAAATCTATAACTCAGTAATAGTTCTAAAATTTTCAAATTGCAAAATTTTAAACTATAGTATTACAAATTGCATAATTGCAATTTGTAGTTGTAGTTCCCCTAAAAAGTTCTCTCAGGGAAATTGGAACTCCAACTATAATTTATAATTTGTAATTTTGTAAAATCACAAATTGCAGTTGGAGTTCCTATTTCCTTGTAAATCTTCCTTTAGGGAAATGGGAACTCTAGCTATAATTTAAAAATTTGCAAGATAAAAAAATTGCAAATTGTAGTTGGAGTTCCCATTTCCATGAAAAATTTCCTTAGGGAAATGGGAACTCCAACTAAAATTTATAATTTTCAAAATTTCAAAATTGAAAATAGCCTTGAAAGTTCCCATTTGCATTAGTACCCTCAGGGAATGAGAATTCTAACTCTAGTTTGCAATTTAGAAAAATTTTGAAATTATAATTAGCCTTGAAACTTCTCATTTGTAAATGGACCTCATGTTGACTGGCATTGACCTAGGGGTGTGAGAGATCCAAGTCCAATTTGAAATTTTCACAAGTGAAAAATTGTAAAATTACATTTCTCCTCTAAATCTCCTTGAAACTCCTCTTGAGTTGACTTTTATTCATTTGCTTTGACTAGTGGGATTGGGAGAGTTGATTTTAATTTACAATTGCATTTTGGAGACTTGCATTTTAGAAATTGTTTCTCCCACATAAATATTCTAGGGATTTTGGGAGCCTCACCTGTTATTTTTTAAACTTGTAAATTCTTGACTTTTTTCCTTAAATCCATTCCTTCCTGGTCTAAAGAACTACCCTATAGATTTTTTTTAGAAATAGAGATCTTTTCTTAGCAATCACATATAATTAAACTATTTGAGGGTCTTAATTTAATAAAAGAATTGATCTTGGCCATTTTTGAGTAAATTTTAACACTAATATATCAACAAGACTTACCACATAGAGCCTAACACAAAAAGATGGAATTTTCCTTGCATTAACTAATTGAGAAGCTATAGGGAAACATGTTATTCCAGATGACTTGACATATGAAGCTAACCCTCCTATGAATTAATTATCATTCAAAGGAGAACATGAAATTAAGGAAAATCATCCATATGTGAACTTGGTTTATGTGGTAGTTGGATATGAAATAACAAAAAATGGATCATGTGCTAACACTTAATAAGGATCATTACCATAAAGGGATCTAGATGTTGGGCTCAAGATATGTTGTGCTAGACCTATAGCAACACCTAGGTAAGGCCATTCATTTATATTTGGATCAAGTAAGGGAAAAACAATACCTGAATGGGGATTTTCTCATGGCAACCATGATGTATATTTACCAGTTTAGTCCCATTTACTCTTTCTCAAACCTTTACACTACTTGTACATTTATTCACAATCTTACCGGTCTTTCTCTTCAATTTAATTTTTTGAGCTCCATTCACATTTTCTTTAGCATTTAAAGGATTTAAATTTTAGTTTATCTAAAATGAGTAAAAACAATGGAGGATCATTAGGATTTCTTGAATATTTTGAGGGGTCAATAGGAGAATATAGAAGAATGTCTTTCAGGCTTCAAATCAATGTGAATAATCAATAGTTCTCAATGCAAATATTCTAAACCTATCAAAATATGTCCACTAATTTGACAAACCATATCCAAGGGAATCCATTCCAATACTATTACACACTTTTTTTCACCTTTAATGATACATATCTTGATTCTTAGAGGTCACAGGCAAGCCACACCTTTAGATGAGTTATACCCCCAACTCCCATAAAGAACAACATTCCATAACCCATGAGAAGATACTCTTGGACATGCAGATGGATTAGCATTGTCTTCTTGCTACTATTCAATTTAAATCATTTAACAAACTAAGCATGCTAGAGGATAGGGTTTATTGTGACCTTACTATCAACTTAAAAATCATTTACATCCATGGTTTTGAAACCAAGAACTCTCCCACGTAGTTGATTTATCCGTGAAATCTTAAGTATTGAAAAAAAAAACATATAGCTTTTCCTTCATTACCCCTATGTTGTTGTTGGATTTTTAGTGGGAACATGTTTCAAGTTTTAAACATTTTTAACTCTCTTTCAAGTTTGAAAGATCCAAAAGTATAGATGTAAATTACAAATTTTTTTATTACAAATTGTTCATTTGTCTTCCTTTTCTACTGACCTATATCACTCTCCTTCCTTCTATGGGTTCTGTAAGTGGAGAACAAAATTATAAAATATCTTTTCAAGATTTAATTTTTGAAAATGTGTTTCTTTTGGACTTTTCCCATTGCATTGGAAATTGCATTCTAACCCTTGAACCTTAAGTATAACTCCATGGTGACATATGCAATTCTCCCAAAACTACAATCATTGCTGCTAGTTTCATAATTCATTGCCTTACATCCCCAAGCATTCACCTTGATTTATTTCATGACTATCAACTTGGTAAGTTTTTAGTGACATTGGGTTGATAGATATAAAAACATGCCTATTAAATCATATGGTGTGGTTTCTATCTACGTGAACCTTCATATGTTTATTGGTTGGGCTTAAATGATTTAGCTACTCAAGTTGACATTCTTTCATTAAAAAAATTGCAAATTCTAGGTGAAAATCAAATCACCAACATTATCTCTCACTTGGGGATGTACACCCTCTACATGTGTGTAAAGAACACTAAAACACAAGACCAAGTGCCAATCCATTGGGCCATGGAGTCAATATTTGATAAATTTATCATCAAGCACTCATGGAGACTCAACAAAACAAGGTCGATCGATAAAAATAGATCAATAGGATCTAAAAATAGAAAGATGTCAAAAAACACAAAAGGAACTATACAAACAAGGCCCAAAGTAGACGGGCTATATAAATAAAAAAAGTATTAAGACTATACACTATACAATATGTACACAATCATGGGCTCAATCTAGGAAATTTTTTGGATGTTTTCCTTTAACTGTTAGCTCTAGTATTTTTCCATCCCTTAATTTATTGAACTTTTCCAATAGCTTTGTAGCCAAGATGAGGTTAATCAATATTTAGACATGCCTGAAGGTATTTTTGCTATGCTGTAATAGGATGATGTGTTTAAACAAATCCTCCTTGTATGATCTTAAATATGGATAAGACCATGACAAAAGACCTTGTTACCTTTTCAAAAGTTATAATTAATCTTATTTTCCTATTGTAAGGAGGTGAATGCCAAGCAAGAGTGCCTCATGATCCAAAATTTCATTCATGCAATAGAAGTACTACTGGAAAGAAGAATAAAAACATCCATCATTAGGGTCATAAAATATAACCCTAGCTCTATTTAATGGCATTATCCAAATAGCACCTTCATATTCAAACCCAATATCAGGGACAACTAGTTGCTCAATATTATCCACATTCCCAAAAATGTTATCCAATTCCTTATCCATGTACAACAATTCAATTAGATCACACTTTGGATCTTCAATTACATCATTATTGGGTGACTCAAATGCTTGTTTCATATTAACATCACAAGAAAAACAAAAGTTGGGACACATACCTTCTTAACCACACTCCAAAATTGATCATCAGTAGTAGCCCTCATCAATTCTATGGAGGCAAAAAACTTACAGTGGGAGTATTGAGAATTCAACATCAAAATCTCATCATCATCATCATCATCAAATACATACTTAGGATCATCTATATCTTCATCAATTGGTTTAGCAGTATCACATGGAGGATGTGAAGAAAGAACTTGTCACACCAATCAATGTCAAAATCTCAATTTACCACATTTACTTTTGCATTTAATGGGTTAGTCACTTCCTTTCCATCCCCTCTATTATAATTTATATCATCATGTACAACCTCCTTCCCTCTATAATTATCTATACTATGGAAATCATGCCACCCTTATTATTTATTCAAATTTTGAGCTCTCTCTTGAATTATAGACCCATGATGTAGCCCCTTTTTATCTCTAGTTATCTTGTATGACATTTCTTTGATATCATAGGCTAAAGTCTTAACCATTTACTCAAGTTTAGTTGTCTTAGTGGATTGCATTTTTTATAGATTAACTAACTTTACATTATACCACTTGTTCATGGGACTTCCCATAACCTTTATATTGTTCTCAATTTGGATAGCCATATTGAATGCCAACCATAGGTTAGTGGGATCCTTATCTCTCAAATAGTATGCAACCTTCTTATCAAAGACATCATAATATTTAATCAAGCATGTTGTGTCACTAACCCTTATATTTTTAGGTAGACACATCATAGTCTTATTGAACCTTGTATTGAAATCTTACACACGCTCATTGGGGTTCTTTTTTTATGTTTTCAAATTCAGCCAAAATAAACCTAGGATTAATCTTATCACCATACTGAATTTTTAACAAATTCTTAATTTCTTACTATGAATATACGCATCAATAGGGAAGGGAATTTCACCATTCAAAAGAATGTTCTTCCAGTGTATGCAAAAACAAATTTATGAAAACATCCTCATGATAAACCTCATAATATTTAATGATCCCTCAATTATTGATTACCACTCATTACATTGTTCCCTTAAAATTTTAGAGGGTAGTTCCTTACTTCATTCATGATTCCATTTACGTAATTGTTACCACTTGGATTTTCACCATTTGAGGAGATGAAAATCTCTTCTCATCCAAGTTACATAATGGCATCACCTATATGCTTGTGGGTAGCCTAAGGAATGAGGTGAATCTCTAGATAGGGCTATCTCCCTTGATGTACCACTTTGGATTGCAATTACTACTAAACTTAGGGGGTGAAAAGGGAGAGAGATGACTGAAATTAAAATAATCTAAGGGGGTGACACACCAAATAACATGATAACATCCAACCATATGCATGTTACATTTGAAATCAAAGGACAAATTAAACATACACTTTTCCAATCTTCATCTTCTTACATCAATGTTACATTATGAGGTTATGTATGAATGTGAAAAGATAGGAAGACTAAAAAAGAGTATTATGAGGGAAATAATTAATAATATAACTCACTAAATATTACACATTTCCTAGAATAGTTTACATGTCGTGCAAGAAGAAACTTTCCAACTCAAAATTGATGATAGAATGAAAATAACATGGTAAGGAATCCATAGTCTTCACTTATGAAAAATCAAACATTTCAAATGAGCACAATAATAATATTCATGTAGGAGGTAAACATCAGTAATTTTATTGATCAAAAGGTGTACCTTTTAGTAGGGCTTCACCATACTCAGGTGGAACATCCCATACAATGGCCAAAATGGCTAGTTCTTATAGAACTTGAGAGAGAGAGGAGAAGAGAGAAGTCCAAGGGTCACAAAGACACTTGTCAAGCTGATAAAATCAGTTAATTATGAATGATAATATGATGTGGGATGAACCATGCAAGGTTATAAGATTCAAGTGGCAATCCAAGTAATAAACCTCATGAAAAGTGGAAAGAAACTCCTCATTATGACTCATAAAAACTACATGCATGATTAAACCTATGTAAATGCATTATAATTAATTATTACTAGGTATGATTATTTGAATCAAGTTTAATGACACCATATATTCCTCTATGTGCATTGGTTGTAGGCTTGGTCATTTGGAATCACCTAGAAAGGATTAATCATCATTTGTAGTCCAAAAACCACTCCTTTCATGTACCCTACCCACTTATCTTCCAAAAAGAGATAATATGCTCATTAAAATCCATAAATGATAGTTAATGACATGTTTCAAGTACCTCTATGGCCTTATAAGCATCAGGGACACCTTGAAAAGCCATCCACTTAAATTTTCACACTTCTCCCTAGCTTGTCCATTAGGTTAGTTTTGACTGGCTAAGTTGAAGCACCTAGTTTGGAAACTTATAATTTTATTCAAGGCATGAAATTACAATAACAAGTATACATATTCCTCCCAAACTTTATTGCATCTTCAAACTCTTCCTATAGCCTAAAAAATACAAAAAATGGTCAAAATTATCTTTTTTTTCACCCCATATGTACAAGTCCATATATCTAATTTACATCTGAGGGATCTTTAGTGAGTCCTGTACAAGTTCAAATAGTTTTCATGAGTAAAAATTTCCAATATGTCATCTTTATATCTCCATCTCCATCATTAGGTCTCTATAAGGGTTTAACAAGTGTTTTAGGCATGTTTACCCTCTTAAGCTTCATTCATAAAAGTTTGAAATCCAAGTTGCCAAATAATTTCACTAATTTTATTTTCAATTAGCTTATTAACTTCCCTAAACTCCTTTGGCTCCCATGCAGATCCTCTAGGAAGATATGAGCATTTGAAGTTGCCTATCCAAGCTTGTTTTCCTCTTTCTTATAGGTCTGAGTTAGATTTTTAGCCAAAAATGGATTATTTTATGTTTACCATACATCCAAATATCTTTAAAACCTTTGTTTTGACCCCATAAACATACTCCACCATGCTTAAATACATATTCCATGCAATAAATGTGTTCAAATCCTCATTTGGCCACTAGGTCTAAGTGAATCTTAAGCCCAAACTAGCCTTTTATGGATTTATTTTCCTCCTAATAGCTTAATAATTTGTATATTCATCCCATTCACATGTTGAATCATATTTATAGCTCAAAAAAATCTAAAAATGAAGATGACTTCCTCATCTAGTATTAGGTTTCACCATTCCTCATAGCCCTGACTACAACATCTATGGTTTAGACCATTCCATTGAGATTCACCATAGATATTTTTGTTATCCATGTTGATATATATGTAATAAATATTTTAAAATCTTCTTGAAAGGTTTATATGTATCTTGGCTTCACCCTATCACCTATTTTCTAAACCTGCCAGTGTTTGTGTATGAGGAAGTACCCCCTATCTGAGAAACAATAGGGGGTACTCCCCATAATCTCTTGGTCAAACTAAGTACTAAGTATTATTACTAAAGTTATTAGGATCCCCCACACCAAAATTTATCCCCTAGTGACCTCATTTACCCTGTCAAATCCTAAAACTCCTAAACAGATTGTATGGAGGAACATTATGTGCAGGGTCCTTTATGGAAACTGTATGTTGCATTTAAAAGGGTATTTACATGCTTGGTTTCCAATGTATGATTTTTTTTTTATCATTAATAATTTTTTATAACCTTCAATCATCCCTCCAAACTTTCATATACTCTCCATACTTTTCTTGTACCCTTGTCTAACTCAGATTGAGCATGATAACACCCTGACTATGTTTCTTGTTGAAATTACCCCTATTAGGTGTTTTGAATGATATTTAGGCATTAAAGACAAATTATAATCCTCAATTAATCCTTCCAAGACAAATTATATCAATTCTATTACTTCATTTCACATTATGGGTCTTGAAAAACATCAACACCAATTGAGACTGAGTATGACCTTTGACTATATTATGTTATAAGGCTCAAGCTTGTAGGTGTTATTTATTTGACCTTATAATTTTAGTAACATAAATCCATTTATTTTTCCCTTATGGGTATTTTTTATCATGTTTAATCAGCCTAACATGGTAACCTATTGTGCAAGCTCCTTCTATTGATCATGTATTCCTATAGCTGGCTATAGGTAGGCAATTATTGACTAAATACAATTGTAGGTGTATATAGAACCTACCACCTTGATCCCTAACCCTTATTGTAACCTTATTTGAGAAATAATGTCCTCTTAAACCATATAAAAACACCATAACATGATGGTATGGTCTATATTACAACTTTGGGTTTGAAAGTCTCATTGTAAGCTCTAGTTGTAGACTTCGCTACCTACTCTTAGTGATTTTTAGGGCATCTTTAGGACCTTAAAAAAATACTATTCATTGGTCATATACCTCCTAAACTTGACATGGTTCTTGTATTATGTGGATACTAAAATACATATCCATTTATAACCTTCAAATGTCATTTCAATCATATTCCAATATATCACTAATACCTCTAGGAGCTCTATTTTGCCACTTTAGGGAAAATGGCCCTAAAATAGTCCTTAAGTCCTTAGAGCATGATTTTCAGATCCATATGCCAACCTATCCTCCCAAATGGGTAAGTAATGATGTTTTCTCCACAATAATTCATGAAGGAGAGCTTCAACATCAAATCCAACACATCATAATGATTCTTTAACTCTTTGTTAACACCTATAGGCAGACTATGTTTTGAAGGTGTAGGCAGTAAGGTGAATTATAAGCAAAACATTAACTTTAGTATTTTATGAGTTAAAAAAATATCTATATGATTCCATATTCACTCTTCATGTCTCAAAGAACTTGACACCACTACCATGGCTCTCATTGTATCATGACATCATCAATGGAAGTTATAGTTGTATGGTAAACTATATATGGGCAATGAAGATGAATTTATCAATGTATTGAAGGAGTTTGCCTTTTACACCAACTAATATCTCTTGAATGTTTTTTTAAATGTATTATAAGGATATTCAAACTAAAAACTAGTTGTTATACTTCCCTTTTAATGTTGAAACTCTCCATGAGAGCACCTGAAAGTGTACTTTTTTGTCACATGACTATATGGCACTCAAAAACCTACATTTTCATGGAGATTATTTCTTTGGAGAATAATATGAAATTACATTATATGATTTTCACACATTTTAAACATGATTAATGACCTATCATAAACCCTAGAACTCTTGTTAAAGGATGAAAATCCTGGACATGGTGAAAACTATCTATAACCAACATAGTGCATCTTCTTACAACTTAAGTAAAAATTTCTTATTTAAACACCAGGAAACATTAAAATAAGAATTTAAACCAATTTATTAGGAATTAAACATCATCTATAAGCATTATGACCAATTGGTTCGTACAAAATTCTCCAAACTAAGGCAAAACCTATAGGGTACACAGATTGACAAGTAAAAAAGAACTGTCAGCTTACAATAGACGGTTCATGAAGAAAAAATTAAAAAATTATATATATATATATATATATATATATATATATATATATATATATATATATATATATATATATATATATATAATGAAACTCCATCGGTTTATTACTATTTTCCAAAATCATTTGACTTGAAACTCTTTCTATTGGCCGTACCAAGAAAAAACTTGAAAGTTACTTTTGCTTGGAAAGAAGGGTTAAAAGAGACATGAATGGTTTTGATAAATAAATTACACTTTAAAATAAAATAAATAATTTATTTTATCATGGGGAAGCTGAAGAGGCATTTCTTGACCATTTCCCATGTGGCATACTTCTCAAGGAGGTCGTACAAGTGTCAAACTCTTATTTTCCTTCAAGAAAACTACCTTTTATTCTACATGACATGTAATATTTTAGTTTTTTCAATTAATTAATACTTATAAGGACACATAAGGCATGACATTGTATTTTTACACCTTCACACTTCCCAATAAACTTGTACAACTCATTAAATTCACCTTTTTGATCCCTAAAATGACTTAAAAAGACATATTGGCTAATGAAATTTATGAACAAGGCTAATATAGCATTGACTAACATAAAATGACTTATTAAAAACCTCATTGAAATATATTATTCCCCATATATACTTAAAAAGTCAATTTTTAACCTAGGGGTGGCCTAATTTGACTAAAAAGTCAAATTTTTGTCAACAATAACCTTACATTTCATCAAAATTAATAGGTCTAAATCTAGGAATGTGGAATGTAGGATGTTCACTCTCATCTTGGTCCCTATTCCTCATCATTTTTTAAATTTTGGGTTCAATAAAAAATGTAAAAGGGTCATGAGGGGGTGAGTGAGGTGAACCTAGGGGTTCAAACTTAGGAATTGATTCAGCTAGTTGATAACGAGCTGGATAAACAATTAGACTATATGATTCTAAATCATTGGGAGAGATATGAAAATCCTCAAAAATATTAATTTTAATAAATAAAATATTATAAATATCATAATCTTTATACTCTAAATAGTCTTTTGTAGCTACACTTTATCCTTCAACATGCCTCTAAATTGGTCTTCTTTTTTTATGAGCACTTGAGGGTGAGACAAGTTGTTTTCATTAGTCACCTTTGAAGTTTGATGTCAATCCTTCTAGGTTTGAAAGAAAAATAACTCTAAAATGTGAATAAACTTGAAGTGGGTATTGATCTTTCTTTGAAACCAAATGATGTTTTAGAGTTTTCATTAGAAGCAAAATTGTAGTATATAACCATTTACAAACTTGTAGTGATACATACTAAAACCATATCTTTATGAAATTAGTGATTATGTATGAAATAAAAGACAATAAAATTTTAGAATTATGTTCAAATAGTGAAAACCTCCTCAAAACATGACAAATTCATAGCTCTTTACAATAAATTCAACAAATGTAAATTTGATCAAATCTCCCAATTCCTAGCATGTCCCTAGTGCAGTGTTATAGCATTCGAGGCCAAGATAGTAAAAATGTAGAAAATAATAGTAGATAACTTCACAACATTAAATAATTATAACTCTCTATAAGAGTCCCCATCAACACAAGTAACTAAGGATCCTCTTCTCCCTAGAAATACCACCAGTTGAGTGTTGGTTCCCAGTTTTACACTTCTTTTGCTTGGCCTTAGAAAATTGAGAGAAATGCCAAACAAATATGAAAAATACACTAGTATGTCATTGTAAGGCCTAGTGATACAAAATGATTGATTAAATATTGTGATGCCTTTGAAAATAAGGCTACGTACTATATTTTGTACTTTGTCCTTCATTGGGCCTCCAAACTTGTCTCCTTTTTTTATGAACCCTTAAGGGTGAGACAAGTTTTTTTGATGAGTAACCATTGAAGGATGATCTCTATCCTTCCAAATTTCTAAGCAAAATAAATCTCAAAGATGAAGATATTTGATGTGGGAAATGATATTTTTTTGAAACCAAATGTTGTTTTAGATTCGTCATTAGAATCAAAATTATAGAATATAACCATTTAAACACTTTTAGTAATATATACTAAAACCATATGTTATTAACACTAGTGATGATATATAAAAGCAAAGACAATGAAATTAATAGACTCATGTTCAAATAGTAAAAACCTCCTCAAAACATGACAAATTCATATCTCTTTACAATAATTTAGTAGATGTCAATTTGATCAAATCTCTCAATTCTTGGCTCATCTGCAATGGAGTGTTCTAGTGTTGATGTCTAATATACAAAAATGTATAAAATAACAATAGAGAACTTTATAACATGAAATACTTACAACTCTCTGCAAGAGTCCTCGACAACACAATTAACTAATATTCTCTTTCTCATCAACAATGATGCTAGTTGAATGTTGGTTCCTAGTTTTACACCTCATACACTTAGTCTTGAGAACTTGATAAAATGGAAAAATTATGAAAACCCAACTAATATGTCATTATATCCAAGGAAGGGTTTGGCATCAAGAATGGACCAAATGTTAAAAATGACTAATAGGCATGAACAAAGGGTATGGTCAGCTCCATGGTACTTCTGGCTCTTCCTGAACCAAGGTGAGAAGACCTATGGGGTATCTTGCTCACATAGAGGGATTCCACAATTCAATCTTCTTGGGGATTATTTGTACAAAGAAAAAATCTAACTAGGACATAACCAAAGTTTCACACTCTACCCAAGAAGAGTTATCACATGGAATGCACAATTGCACTAAGTCAAATACAAGCTACTAAAGATAGATATGTATTTTTTTGCAACCTTCATTGTAAATAATTTTCAACAACATAGGGATAAATGGAAGACTAAAATTCTCATCTTTAAATCATAAAAATGAAAACAAATTCTAATCATGCAATATTTATGCATCTGTAAGGAAAATAACACTTAACATATGTAAAGGGTGTATTATTTACAAGGTAGAATAGGGTAGGACAATTACATAATTTATAAAAAAAGGGTGTTTTGTTGGTGGTTCTTAGAAAATAAGGTTTAATTCAACATTCATGACATTATTCCTTAGCAAATATGTAAACAGACTCAAATGCAGGCTAATGGGGACTACAAAGAGTGTATTGCATTTATTGGTGCGAATGAAATGCAAATACCCAAATGATTCTTGAATGACTAGATCACACACTGAACTAGTAATTTCATATACTTTTTCTTAATAAATTCATAAAATTAGGATGCCCTAAAAATCATTCAATAATATATTTCTAAATATAACTGTATAAAGGGACTTATAACCTAGATCTATGCTTAAAATGATAACCAATAATGAACACAAACCCAAATATCCAATCAACAGAACCTATAAAACACATTATTGCATTTCATGAATAAGAAAGAGTAATAATCATAGGTATTTTACATTATGTTTAAAAGAGATCTTACATACATAAATGTTTAAAAATACTTCCATGGGAACAAGCAAGATAAATTTGTTCCATGTTCGATACGGGAGACATATAAACATGCTCTTAGAGCCTATTGATGGTTGTAAAGCTACAACCTCCTTAGCAAGGGAGATAATACATTCACACAATATTTGATCCCAAAATCTTGAAGATCCTAGACTTAGAGAGAAAAATAAATACCAAGAAAAACAAACATAGAATAGAGGACAAGCCCTCTATTTATACATTTTTACCACTTTTCAAATCTATTAATGTGGGTTGCAATTTTTAATATTTAAAAATTACAAAAAAACCCTCCAAGTTCTGCCAAGAATCTTCCATATAGAATATGCATATTTTTCATGCCTAGAATCTTCATCCATTTGAAATAAAAATCATTGTTCCAATTGCCTCTACAAGAAATGATGAATATTTGCTACAAACCCTTTAATTTCTTCACTCTAAATGCAATTTAGCTAAGCTAGAAAGATAAAATTTACCTTTAGAGGCAAACAATATCTTTTTTCTTCTTGTCTAACTACTTATAGATGCCTTTTGACCACTTTTTTACATAATTATAACCTTCTTGATAGCTACCATTCCTCATATGCACACCATAGAACAACCCTACTCTAGCAATGATGGCATTTGAACCCACTAGACCAATGGCTGCTTGAAAAATCCTCTTTCGAGTGACCAATCTTGATATTGAAAACTTGAAATATTTTCTCCTTGGAATGTTTGAACAAGGAAAGTAATTTAAAATGCATAACTTAGGTTATTTTTAACTTTTTGATTTTTGGCTCCAACTTGTTCTTCATCTCTTTGCATTTTTCACATTTGCCTTTTTCCAATTTGCTTTTTAGGGCTAACTTCCACATTTTAAAATGAAATAGTAAATGGTGGGATAGAGATCCATTATCATGAGTCACAGGAAGATTGTATTCAAAAAAAATTGAGTCAAGAGTTTGAGGATAATTAGATTAATAAGTATGTAAACCACTCACTTAATGTACACTATCATCTAGATTACTTATCATATATATATTTTTTTTAAATTATTAACATTCCTCAATTTGGATAATCACATATAAGTTTCAATATGAATATATTTACTTTATTGTCCTATTGTATTTAAAAGGTTGAATTGGAATGAAGGGTTCATCAAACACTTATCAAAACCTTAAATTTTATTACTTCCATGGAAAGCATTAAGTATTTATAATCATTGGTCAACATACCCTAATACATATGATATTTTTCTGATGTATACCATGCACCATGATATTTACTCAAGTCCTTAAAAGTAGATTTCACCTTGGAATTATTGGCTAGAGGGCGTAATACAAACCAAGAATTAGATAATATTAAGTACAAATTGTGTTTTTAGTATCCCAAAATAAATATCTAAATGATATAAAGGATTTAAAAAATTCCTTTGTAAGGATAAAAGGTAATACATATGAAAATTTTGAATAATTTCATATATAGAAAAATATTTACACCTCCGAGAAGAATAGGCTAGAAAAATGCATATTTTATTTTAAAGGATTTAATAATCAATAATTGAAAAACATGTAATGAAATTATTAGGATAGTAAAATGTACATGGAAAATATGGATTTTTTATATTCAAATTTTGTAATTCATAGTGACATAATTACCTTTAATTTCTTGTAGCATGAACCAAATTCACACTCAATTTCTTATGTAAAACTATCTAACTAACCCTAAATTCACATTAATTTCCCACTTTCATCTTAATTTCTTAATTTTAAAAAAATATATCTTATTTGTCAATTCAATGCATTTAATCAACAATATTCCATGGTTTGCTCAATTACACTTTTTGTTCCAAAATACAAAAAACCAAAATTCCAGCAGACTCAATATGCTAATTTTATAATGAAGACCTAAATTTGAATGTGAATCACTTTTATGATGTGCTAATGTCAAATCAATGTTGCATTTTAATTTACATATCAAAATTTATTTGAATTTGAAATAAAACCATATTTAAATTTGGGCCTAATGTCATGCTAACATTGGTCTCCTAACCTTACCCTAAAATTCTACCACTAACGTCATCTTAAATTCATCTTGAAGTTTTCCAACTCTAAATATCTCTTTCAAGTTTAAAATTAGAAAATTATGCCATCAATGTTTAATTTATAATCTAGGATGCACTTTTAAATGGTCAAAACTTTGTATTTATTGAATAAGGTAAGTTTAGTTGTCACCAATATGACCAAATTTGGAAAATTTGGGGCCACTTAATTTTAAGAGGTTCAAGTAACCGTAAATTAGTAAGTTTATTTAAATAAGTTATCATTTTGTTTTATTTAATTTATTTTTTTATTAAATTATAATTTATCTTTGGTACTTATTTAATTTGGGTTTTATTTCTCTATTATCCCTTTAATTTTAGCCTTAAATGGGTTTCTCCTTTGAGGTCTTAATGTAACCCTATATCCATTTCCTTAGATTATTTTGTTCATTGTTTCTTTTTGGAATGCCTTTGGTTTTTTATTTTTTAAAATGCAAATTTCAAAATTCAATTTCACTCAAAAAAGTAGTAACTTCGAAAAAGGGAAAGAGAAACCTCTATGTCACTATATTAATCATTGTAGAACACTAATTGCAACACTACAATATTTACATAATTATTATATCATCGCAAGGATAAACAAAATCCACAAATATGTAAAATAATATTCATAAATTTTTAAAAGCATGGAAACACCACACCACCTATGTAAAATAGGAAATATCTATAATAAAAGGAAAAAATACTAGATTTTAATGAAATAGGTTATAGCTAAAATTGTATTCTGGGGATTAAGGAGATTATTATAAGATATCAATAACTATATTTAAATTTTTATAGTAGGATATGTTGTAATTTTAATCTCATGCTTCAATTTTTTTTTAATTATACAATCTAGAGAGTGACTACAATCCAATCTTGATTTGGGAAATTATGAATCACCTTTTAAAGGACACATGGTTTTAAAGTGTTTATTTATCATATCAAAACACCTTTTTAGTGATGCGTAAATAATCTTATATCACTAAGTGGTTCAAAATCAACTTAATATTATCTTCTTAGAGCTCTATCATAAAAAATAAGGTAAGATTGGTTTTTAAATTTAAATTTATTAGTTTTATTTAAAGTACTACTAAAAACAATATAAATATAAAGAAATATTCATGGTAATAAATAGGATAGCTATCTAAATCATCCATCTTAATATATAAAGTGTATTGATTTCCATTATGCATATCTATGGAAATGGTATATCTTGGGAAAATGTGTTACTAACATTTCTCTTGAGTTTATCCATATGTGAAGGCTGGTGTGATTAAGGTTGATTGGTTTTATATTTTCTTGTATCTTCCAAGTTCTCTCTAGTATCCCATTTAATGAAAATAGATGACAATATATACATTTTACTTAAAGTTTGCTTGAGGTAGATCCAATCCTATTAATTTGGAAGAAGTGAATTAAGCATAAAAAATGTTGATAAGAGGATTATAATTTAAGAATAAGATTATTCATAGGGGGCTCAGGTTTAATATTTCACTATAATTTATATCTTAACCTCTTTTGGTACCATAAAATATTATATCTATGTAAGTGACGAAGATAAAAGGAAAATTTGTCTTTTCCTTAGTAACAACTATTATATCCCAACTTGAGGTATATTTTAGTTTGTATTAGACTAATGAGAGAAAAAATATTTATTTTGAAAGGTTAAAATTAATTAACCATGCTTTAACTTGGTTTAAAAATCTATGTACATTATTTGGTTTTTAAAATTATATTCCTTCCTTCTCTTACTAATTCAAATTATTTTAATATTATAATCAATAATCAATTTTATCATATGTTTTTATGAGGAAGAGATCTCCATGTATTGGAAATAGCTCATACAAAATCAAAGCCAAGATTACAGAAGTACTTAAGTGATTTTTTCAAGAAAGTTGTCCAATTGAGCAAAGATATGGTGGATCCTAATATTTTGATGAGTAATGTTAGTGCAATCCATATCCATTCAATAAAAATGTTATTTTGACCAAGACTATGGATGTAAATGAGGCTTGTTCCCAAGATCACTATTTAGAGATGGATAAGAAGGCACCATATACCTCTCAAAACAAGTCCAATGAACTAAAAGGGCCTGAGAAAAAGGGGAAAGGTAAAAATAAAGGTAATAATAATGCTACTTTGGTTTATAAAAAAGATATTGAAATGCATTATGAGAATTATTATGTTTATATTCATGATGAGGTTCCATGTTGTAAGCTCTACACGAAATTGTATTTGTTTAAGAACAACAATAATAATAAGAAGTCTATGCCCTCTCTCTAGAGTGAGAATATTGGTTTCATCTCTAATGTGGATGACACTTTTTTTTTTTACATATTTCAATAGATAGGTATGTTTGGGTAATGGTAGTTCTCAATAAAATAAACTTTATAATATTTTCCATGTAAAAATTCAAATGAAGAAAAAAATGGTTTTTTTGCTCATAAACAAACTTGATAAGTAAATAATTATTAGACAAAATGAAGATAGAGACTTAAAATCATCCAATCCCATATCATTTGGGTTAGGTGAATAAATGTGTAGACATCAAGGTGACCAATCAATGAAAATTTAAGTTTCATATTAACGCCCATTTGATTAATGAAGTTATAGTGGATGTTTTATCTATTGATGTGTGTGGTGTAGCATTTCAAAACCATTAATTATATATTTATGATGATTACTTCATTAGGACTACAAACCAATATTGTTTTGTGAATGATGGCAAGAGTTACATCATTTCATCATATAAAGGTGATTTTAGAATATGTTAGGAAAGTTCCTTTGAAGTTAATAACCTTATAAATTCTAGTGGGAAGTTGTTTTTGCTTATTTTTAGTTATATAAAAGATGAATAAGTTGTTTTACCTAAAACTACTTATATAATGTTTACTAAAAAAGAGTGAAAATGTATGGGAGAGTTGTTAAAGTAATTAAGAGAAACATTTCATGAGTCCATTGGTTGCCACTGGTGAGTCCTAATGATTATGAAATTTAGTTTATCCCTAATAATTTACTTATGAATCTCAGCTTATATAGGTAGTCTTATTAATAGTTACATAATCTGATTAAACAAGGTGTTATTTATCTTAGCACTTCTCCATGTGGTTCTCCTTGTGTTTTAGTACCAAATAAATATGGTCCATGGATAATGTGTGTTTATTATATAACACTTAGTAATATAACCATCAATAATAAGTACCCTATTACAAGGATTGATGATCTTCTTGATCAACTTCAACATGCCAAGTAATTTATTAAGCTTGATTTTAAATCTAGGTATCACCAAGTGTGGACTAGGAATGAGGAAATTTGGAAAAAACATTCAAAACAAGTCAAGAATTTTATGAGTGGTTGGTTCTACCTTTTCAGTTATGCAATTCACCAACTCAATTCATGTGGTTGATAAATGAGATAATGAGGTCATTTATTGATTGCTTTTTCATTGTATATTGGGATGACATTCTTCTATTTATCAAAAAAATTGATGAGTTTATTGACCATTTGAAATAGGTTTTGTAAGTTGTTAAGGAGAACACATTAATGTTTAATGAGAATAAATGTGATTTTTCTAAAAAATCACTTTTCTTAATCAAAATTTTGGTTGGATATGGCAAATTTAAGATTGATCTAAAGAAGTTACATGCCATAATAAATTGGTCAAGGTATTCCGATGTGATCCAAGAAAGGAGCTATGTGGGTGTTGTCCAATATTTGAGGAAATTCATCAATAACTTCTCTTTCATAGTGGTAAATTTTCATGCCTTTACAACATGTGGTAAAAATTTAACTTGGGGTAAGAAGTAACAAAGTGCATTTCATATATTCAGACATAATAGCATCCATGATTTTATTTTAGTTTTTCCTAACTTTTAGTTCTCATTTGAGGTGGAAATCTTATTCTAGTGACTATAATATGGGTGTGCTCTTACCTTAGGGTGGTAATCGAATATATTACCATTCAATGTTATTTCATGGTAAATTTTTGAATCATTTTACATATGATAAAAAAACTATACTCTCTTATTCAATCAATTTTTAAATGGAAGCAATGTCTCATGGGTATTAAATCTATTATCCATATGGATCATCAACCTCTCCATATTTATAATCTCAAACTAAGCCTCGATAAACTATAAACTATAAATGGATTGGATTTTTTCGAAAAAATCATTTGGTTATCAAATATAATAAATATGTGACTATAAAACTAGTTAATATGTTATTTATACCTCTTTTAATTTGGGATAGGGGTACCTTAACTCTTCTCGATCCCTTCATGTGTGAGTATTATGTAAAGGTATATGGGCATGATGCCAATTTTCAAGAGAGTTTATTAAATTAATGAGGTCCCAATGTGTAGGTTTTGATCCCAAGGAGGATTATTAACTTCAATATGGGTCGCTCTACAAGTTGGTTAAGCTTTATGTGCCTAAGGAGGAAAGAGTTTAGATAATAAGGGAAGCATATACTTCAAAATTTATAAGACATTTTGGTTTACAAATACTATTACACATATACAAATGTATGTTTATTGGCCTAATATGTAGCATTATCTTTCTATGTATATAAGAGGTTATACATTATGTAGTATAAATAATCTTGATAGTTGAAAGTTAGGTCTATATATATAATTACTAGTTACTTATAGGCCATATGAAATTATTTCTATCAAAATTTTAAGTGGTTTGCTTTGTCAAGGAAGTGGCATGACTATAATGTGTGGGTTCATTTTGGTTTTCCTAGTTCTATTGTATTATATTGTTATTCAAGATTTATTTCAAATTTTTGGGCCATATTTAGGGAGATTGATACTAAATTGAAACAAATTACATCATTTCACTAATCAATTTATGGGTAGAACAATATTGGGATCTAAACATTGGTACAATTTCTAAGAGGGTAAAATATAACGAATATGAAGACATGGCATGATAACTTGATGTATATTTGGAATTCCTATAATAGAATGGTTAATTTTTATACTAGTAAAACCCATTTTGAAACTAGTTTTGGATACTTATCTATAGAAGAATTTGATGTTGTTTTCAGATATACATACTTAAATAAAATTGGAAAGTGTACCAAGAAGTACACAAAGCTAAAAAATTTGTTAACAAGATTTAGCTAATTCACCTCCAAGTGAAAAATAGGCTAAAAGAGTAACAATCTAAGTACAAAGCAAGGAATTACTCAAATAGGACTAAGAATAGTTTCCTTATTGGAGACAAGGTATGGTTTTAATTGAGTAGAGAAAGCCTTCAAGGTAAGGATAAGAAAAAAAAACATCTAAGTAATGGTCTATTTTAAATTATGGAATAAGTGGGAAAGAATGTTTTTAAACTTGATTTTATTCGTTATATAAATATTTATGTGGTTGTCAATGTTGCTAATTTATGTATTTTTAAGCCTTATATGTTATAAAATGAAGAGGAAAGGTTGTTTATACATTCAATTTAGTATCTTGCTCTTGATAGCGAGTTGAAATTAGAGGATGATGTTGTTCTATAGAGAAAGGAAAGGAAAACATGATGAGGAATGCAATAAAATTGGCTGGTTAGTTTAAAGGGATACATGCCCAAAAAGGCCAAACGGTATTCTAAAGAATATATGTCGAAAATATCTACTAACTTACTAAGTTATTGAAGATTTTATGGACTTAAAATCCTAAAATTGATGAGGTATAATACAAATGCATATCCATTATACTATTCACGTATACTATATCTTTCCACTATACCCTATTATGTAATTCATTCATGTTTTTAGGAAACCTAATCAATACATTTCATGTCAAAAACATCAATTCAGATATGTTATGGTGTAAATTTAGAGTGGGGGTAATCCAGACATATCCATAGTGTTAAAGGAAAGATATTCATATCTAAAAATTAATAGGTTTGCTAAAGATAGTGAAACCACAAATATTTTTAAGATGGTGGTTGTATAACCACCATGATAGTTGTGTAATCATTGATGATTGTAGGTGGTGATTATGTAACTACCTTGGTAGTTTCAAAACCACTACGACTTGTATACATTGGTAGTTTTGACACCATAAAAAAATCCTAAAGTTGAATGGTTTCAAACATTTATTCTTCTCATTTTTATTTCATTTGATCTTCTTGGTGAACTTTAAATATGATAAATAATAAATAAATGTCATGTAAAAGGAAGAAGACATCAAAAGAGTCTTGAAAATGGAGTCAAATTGTATGTTAGTAACTTTGGGTCTTGGATCAGGCTATCTCCAATTGTTCTTAGTTGTTTAGTGATTATTTTAATGTTGGTACATGTTTAAAACTGTTTCAAATGTGAACATAAATTTCTTATGCAATTAATGGATAGGAATTAGTGATTATCTATTCATGAATGCCATGTTTTGGTAGTATCTTATACATTTTTTGAATCACATAGTGGAAAGTGGATTGTGTTAGGTTGAGCATGCCCTATTACTCGAGATTACATATGGGGAGCCTCTTGCTTTAGCATAGGTATTTTATATTTTATGTTATTTCATACTAATATGACTCAATTTATCAATGCTACTCAAACTATGGATATTTGGTTTTATTTTTTTCTCTAACTCATGAGCCAATTCTTTTTTATGTTTTTGAGATAGCTTCACTTGATCATTCATTCAAGATGATCATACTATCCTTGGAAAGAGTTCAAACACTAGAAACTAATGTTTTGAAGTTTTATTAAGTGATTATTGTATATCTATGTGTCATTTATATATAAGCTTCTTGTAATTTAAAACATTAAGTGATATGTGGATTCTTTCATGCTCATTTTATTATATATTGGCCTAACATATAATATTTATCTTGAGCTCCATATTTGAGATTTTTTATGGTATTATGATATTTAGTCAACCATATTCCGTTCTAATTATGATTAAAATGATAATTTTATCAATTCAAATGGTCATTCAATAGATTAAATGATTTATTTCACTCAAACTGGTGCATTATTTGATCAATTATAGTTTAGGATTACCTAGTTTATACTCAATAATTACATTCTTTATTCATTCTTATTTTCATTCTTAGACAAATTTTGCTTTCTAATAACCTATTCATTGTTTCATTTATTCCCATTTACATTTTTTTATAGAGATATTTTAAAGTTTTCAAAGTCACCCACATATCAAAATATCATTAACCCAGAGAGCTATGAAGTCAAATATTTTTGAAAAATGTCTAAGTTCTTTTAAATTCCCTTGAGTCTAGAGATTGTGCCATATAGAACATTCTTGGTGACCTATCCCAAAGGTGATGTCAGGAAACTTCCTTATATAGTCAATGTTAGGAAACTAGATCAATGATATACATCCATGTGTCATCATCCTACTAACCCATTGGTGACATTAAAATATTTCCTTATACGATCGATGTCAGGTGAGTGGAGAAATGAGAATCATCCATGTGTCAAAATAATACTAACTCATGAGTATACCAATAATGTAAATTTTCGTGTCCCCAAGCCCCCTAAGATTTCACCATTTATCACCATTTTGAGATCTAAGAGGCCCATACTGATTGTAATATTGAACTCAAAGCAATGTATCCCAAGGAAAAACATGAAGATAGAGAAGAAGTAGCATAAAGTGTAAATGGTGACAAGTGGAAGATAATCAGACACATAAAAATCCCATAAGCATATATCAAGTCTAAATTTGATTGCCTGGACAAATAATAAGAGACAGGCTAGTGAAGACTTGTGTTTAATTGAAATCAAATAAATTAAGTAAAGGAGAATGAGTGATTTCAAGATATAAACCCAAACATATTAGATCATTCATAACATATAATTATTTGAAAATAACCTACATCGCTAGTCTCATAAGTTGATCACAAGAAGGCATAATGAAAATAGAAATGGAAATGCCTAAGATATTGGCAAAGATTTGGGTGAAGGAAAGGGATGACATTTAAATTATTATTCACATATACAAGGTAGATTCATTCCAAAATACAAATATAAGTAGGTTTATCAAAATAACTAAATTCATCTATTTATATATGGAAATAATCCATAGTTTAATATTTCCTAGGAATTAGCATTTAAAAGGAAATGATGAAAATAGAAAGGTATTTGTTATCTTTGAGATAATAATAAATTTTGTCACTTGGATTTACACCATTTGAGGAGATTAAAAAATAACTGATTGCATCTATTTATATATTGAAACAATCCATAGTTTAGTACTTCCTAGGCATCAACATTTAAAAGGAAATGATGAAAATAGAATGGTCTTTGTTATCTTTGAAATAATCATAAATGTTGTCACTTATATTTACACCATTTTAGGAGATTCAAATATCTCCTCATCCAAGTGGTACAATGGAATCACCTCTAGTCTTGTGGGCAACCCAAGGAATGAGGGGAGTCTCTAGATATGGATAGCTCCCTTGATGTACCACTTAGGATTGAACCTACAACTAAATTTAGGGGATGAAAAGGGAGAGAGAGAAAATATAAACTAAGTAGGTGATACACCAAATCAATTTTATGACTTCTAACCAATTGCATTCTACACTGGAGACCAAGAAACAAACTAAAAATACACTCCTTCAATCTTCATCTTCTCACATCAATGTTGCATTATGAGGTCATGGATGGATTTGTAAATCTAGGAGGAATATACAAGATGAATTTAATGTAAATAATTAAAATACTAACACACTCAACCTTTCACATCCCCTAAAACATTTTGCATGCCCTGTTAGAAGAAGTTTTCCAACTGTAAACAAGGTGAAAGAATGAGACCACATGCTATGAATACATAGTCTTCACTAGACAAGATTCATCATTCCAGTTGAAAACACTTTTTAACAATCATGAAGAGTTAAAAGATATTCATTTTATTGGTAAAAATGTATACAAATGAGCAAGGATTCACCATACTCAAGTGGAGCATCCCATACAATGCCAAAATGACCAACTCTTATAGAGTTTGAGAGAGAGAGAGAGAGAGAGAGAGAGAGAGAGAGAGAGAGAGAGAGAAGTCCAAGGGTCACAAGTACAATTTTAAAGATGATAAAATAAATTATCCATGAAATATAATAATATATGGGTTGAACCATTGAATTTAAAGAGCAACAAGTGTCAATCCAAGTCATAAAAGTTATGTAAAGTGGCCTAAAACTCCTTTTTTTGCATAGAAAACTACCTTCATGATTAGGCCTATTTGTGTGACTTGTAACCAATAAATGGTAGGTAAAATGATTTTAAAGGAAGGTGAGGCTCTCATACATGCCTCTTCATTCATTTTCTTCATGTCTAGTCTTCTAGAATCACTTGGAAGAGAGCCATCATCACCTATACTTTATCAAACATCCTTCTCATGCATATAGTACACTTGTCTTCAAATTTGGAATCATTTTTCAATTAAAATACATTATATATGTTTAATTAAAAATTTTAATACCCTCCATATATTTTGAATCATTATTGGAACGTTAAAATACATTTAGTTGAAGATTTCCTCCCTTCTCTCTAGTTTGCCCAATATGCCAGATTTGATTAGCTAAGTTGAAACACCTAGTTTGGACATTTTTAAAAAAATTCATGTCATTAAATTAATATTTTTAGTTATATTAAGTCTCAATATTTCACCTAAAGTTTGTTTCATCTCTTGACTACTTCTATAACATACAAAACACAAAAAATGGTGAGAAAAACCCTATTTTTATGCCCATCTATACAATTTTATACAACTCATCATGGTTTTAAGTAGTCTATGGGAGTCTTATTCAAACTAAAATCATAATTATATAAAAAATATTTCATTTTGGTAGTTATCCAACTCCATTTTCCAAGACTGGTCCTTAGCAAGGGTTTAGTGGAATTATAGACCTATTTTTGGTCTTAAGGTTGGTTCATAAAGATTCAACATCCAAGTTTCCAAATAATTAAAAAAAATTTGAATTAAGTACCCTTGGTAACATTATATAACTCCTATATCACCCATATAGGTCCTCATGAAATATATGGGCTTCACAAGATTGCCTATTTTGCTTGTTTCCCTTGTTGCTGCAAGTCTGAATAGGTTTTTATATAGAAAATGATCTTATTTGGATTTCATTTAACTTTTATATATTTAACACACCTATACCCATCTAAAACACATGTTACAACAAGTTATAATTCTCACTTCATTCAAAACGTATGATGGACTCCCCATTTGGGCATTAGGCTTCACCATGCCTAGTAGGCCTATTTTGGTTTTGAAAATCAAGGTGAATTTTTAAAGATTACCTTGATTATAAATAGCTCAAAAAAATATAATATGTTACCTAATACATGTTTCCATTCACTATAAATCTTAATTCATGTGATAAGTGATAGTTTCCCTTCATTTGACCCTTAGGCTTATTCCTTTCTTACTAAGTCTGTCAGCAAACCTTGGTGTTTAGACCTTCACTTGGTTTCATCTTTATGTGATTTTATATTTATTATTTTAATTTTTTTTTGTAACTTCATACACTTATTACCATGTTCCTTTAACTTCTATTTCACCTTTCTATCTCCATTTCCTAAAACTATTATTTCGAAGCATGATGGGAGTGCCCTCTGTCTTGGACAAAATTGAAGGCACTCCCTTATTTCCTAAAAAAAAATTAAGCTTGGATGGGATTCCAAAATTGTATTTTATTACATTGAAAAAAATTTATCCCTTATTTATGTCATATTTATCCCTAACCTACTCAAATTCTAAGGTAGACTTTTCATAAGCAGACTATATGTGAGCATTTTCCAAATGGACTATATATTTAATGTGCAGATACCTCCTTGCTAAATATACTTTTAAAAGCTTATATTCACATTTTAATAATAATTTTATATTTCCTTCAAATATAATTCTAACACTTTTATCTCTCAAACAACCTTTCTTCCCTTGAAATCACAAGACTAGGTTTACATTGACTATGTTTTACCTTAAGAAGGACCCTTGTATGTTACCCTGCTTCACTTAGGGTTGTTTTGGAGAGAAAAAAACAGCTATTTTTATTTACATAATGTCATAAAATTTAATTGGTATATTTACATTTTATTTACATGTACTACCCACCAAAGGATTATCCCCATTTATCTCACTATCAACTCATCTATACACAGGACTATAAGTATGTTATAGGCCTTAAGAGGTATATCTAGGCTTGAAAATAATTTACAATGGTTTACATAGGTTTATAAAAAAAATTAATAATGTTTTCATATGATATAATCATGATAACTCCACCTAAAACCTTCTTATTCACTTGAGTCCCCACAATGGGCTCCTCTTAGCTCACTACCTCTATCCATTGTTGCCCTAGTTGTATGTCTCATTGAAGAGTCCTATAAGGTCTAAGTGTTCTATATTTACATTGTTTAAAACTTGTTTCAGTCATCATGATACTAATTAAGTTAATAATTACTTTTCCTAACATATCACCAAACTCCTTCTTCAGTCTCATGCATCTTCTTGTCCGAAATGAGTACCTTGATGTCCCTAGACTAAGACCCCTATTCCTTCACTCTTGTAGGTGCTTATGTTCTTAGTTGGACTTTGGTTTTGATTTGAAATATTAATTCAATTATTTTTTAAGTCACAAACCATTTTATTAAGAAAAAAATCTTCTTTAGAAAATTTCAAAACCATATGAACCTTAAAACCAAAGGTCATCTCCCAATACTGAGATGTTTCTCCTTAAAACCCTACCTATATATTGCTCCTTTTGACTTTGATTAGGATTGAACTCAATGTTTAGAGGCCTAATTGGGTTTAATAGTATTATTATTCCTTTTATTATAACTTTGAATATCATCTTTATCGACTTTCATATCAAATAGCCTACTCACTATCTACCTAGTCAGCATATCAATTGGTTGTAGGTGTTCCTTTTGTCCTTTACCTGTAGGTCATTACTAACCTTAAATAATCTTGGTATTAATGTTTTTAAAGGGATATTTGAATTTATTAAATTAAAAAATTAAACATCTATACTTACACTCACCTTATATTATTCAAAAATTACTAAAATAAAATGTTAACCCACTACCTATTGACTAGCTTTAAGTATTCATGTAGGGCACTTATACATACTATGGATGGGCAGAGGGAACCAAACAAATATTACCATTCCTCCATGATGATTTATGTTATCATAGGTGTCACTTGGACTATTTTAAACCAATCCCACATATTTCATAGGACTAATTTGAAACATGGGTGAATATATGTCTCTTTGTGGCTCAGTTATGTAGATCTCACTATCTATTCTGAGTACTTTTTAAGCATCTTTGGGTTCCTCAACAACTACCTCACATCAATCCCTTTGACTCCATATTTTTCAAAATCCCTCTCCATGATATATTAAAAAAAACTCACTCAAATATGTGCTTCAATACCATATCAAACATGTTATATGTCCTTACCAAAATGTGTTAGGACCTCTATTTTGGCTTCTTGGGAATAATGGTCCTGAAATATCAGTCTTTACCTTTGAAGGGTGTTTCTCACTTTGACACATCACTCAAAATTTCAAACATGTATGTTAGGACTTCCTTAACATGTAAGGAATTGTAAATTGGGTTTCATTCCTTATTTCAACATCACACAAGGACTCTTTAGCTTTCTGACTAGGCTACCTATAGATGGCGATTTTTAGTAAGCAGGCAAACTTAGCTTAGAAAGTGATCATGGAATGCATCATATGAATTCTTTTAAGACTATATAGGTCCAATATCTCTTTAAAAACCTTCAAATTATCTTTTCACCTTTCAATAATATTTAAAATCACACTAAAGTTCTTATGACATCATCATGAAGGTTGTAGGTGTTATCTAACTGTATATGTGGACAATGAGAATGAAATCAAGGAAAATGTGGATAAAAGGTCCAAATAACAAATAAAACTCAATTCCAAACCTCAAATTAATTATTTCCACCATGTATTTGTTGAATCTAATTCTAAACATCTCCTTTAATGTGAAATTCACTTGCAAACATGTGGAATAAAATAGGTAGAGTGTTGAATGACTAGTCTAGCATGGAGAATGAGCTTGTAAATATGATAATCAAGTATAATAGGATGAAATTTGAAAAAAATGAGTCAAGGATATTTTTAAAACATGTATATGAATCTAACACAACCTTTTGGGGGTGATGATAAAGCATGAAAACTCCTAAAAAGGTGAAAACTACCCATAACACGAAATGGTGCATCCTCCTACAAAGTGTGTTCATTATGCCATCCAAACATTTTTAATTTTTAAAAATAATAATTGGACATATCCAAGATCCTTTTTAAATAATCTTAGAAACTAATTTATAAAAACTTGATCAGAATGAAGTAAAACCTGCAAGGTTTATAGATTTGAAAGTAGATTTGGAGGCTAAACTTGTTAAGGATGGTTCATAAGCCTAACTTGACCAATATTAAAAATTAATATATTAAAATTATGGTCTCTAATTTTATAATATACCACCAGGATAATTTTGCCTAAAACCCCTTGTGTTGCTCGTACCAAGCAAAAACCTTATAGTCACTTCTCTATGCCAAGAAGGATGAAAAAGAGATAGAATGGTTTTGAGAAATAAATTTTAGTTTAAAATTTAAAAAAAAATTGGTTTTTACAATTGGGAAGTTATAGAGTCACATTTACATGTTTTTCAAGTATCACACTTCCCACGGAGGCCATACAAGTGCCAAACACACTATTTTCTTCAAGAAAACTAACTTTTTCTAAGAAACCTAATGATTTTATATTATTGGAAGTTATTAAATCCCTCTTAGGACACATGTAATGTGGTAAAACTCTTTTCCACTTTCATATTCTCTAGGAAACCTATACAAAGCATTTAATGCACTATGTTAACCCCCTAAAATGACTCAACATGATAAATGGACTAATGAAATAAGTGACCAAGGTTAATATAACATTGTATGACATAAAATTACATATGAAACATCTTATAAAAATATATTATTCCTAATATATACCTAGAAAAATAATTTTTTGCCTATAGGTGCCCTGATTTGACTAAAAAGTCAAATTTGGTCAACAAATTGGTGACTCATAAGGGTAGTATGCCTACTATACTAGCTATACCAGTAGCATTATTAATCCATTTGTCTTAATGTTAATCAAAGGACTGAGACAAAAAATAAAATTTTGACCATTGATCACAACTTTTGATCAAAACAAGACACCAGTGATTACTTCAACCACACAATTCAAAGACACACACAAAACATACAACAAACACACCATGTGTAAAATCACATAGGGGAATTAGAAAAAAAACTATTATTCACAAATATAAAATAAAAATACCTCATTTCCTATATCAAAAGGAAAAACTTTTGAATCATCTTCATGGTGAGATGAAGAAAAGTGCGAAGTATGCTTCTCTTTGAATTGAATGCTTTGTGGATCAGACCTCTTCCTTGGCACTTCACTTGATCTGATCTCAATTCAATCATCCTTGAAGAAATATCCAATGTAGATACATTTATCTTAAACATGTTCATACACTTCACACTTCTACCCACTCTTCGTCTCATGGTCAATTTGTATCTCTTTAGTAGGCATAGCTTCAAGAGCAGTAGTTTCATGTTCCTTAAAAGATTTAGGCCAATAAGAGATTTTCCCATCCTAAATCTGATGTGTTTCTCCCAACTAATTGAGAGGATTATATCCCATATTTATTACTTCAAACATGTCATCATCAAATGCATATGCTTCTTCAAAAGATATATTTGAAAGAATGCTTTTCCTTTGCATACTTATTTGTCTACCAATGTTGTCTTCTGCATATTTGACTAAATCATAACCTCCTTTAAGAGGAATATAACCTGATCCCATGAATTTAAACAAGTCATTAAAATGCTGATTAATAACTTTACCTTGTCCATTCATGATATCTTGGAAAGTGATGAAATAGTTTATGATCATTTCTTCCTCTTTCAAAAAGGGAAGACATCCTTCCTCATCAACCCAATATAAAATCTCCTCAAAAGAAACCACATCTTCTTAAATTTTTATTAGACCATATTTAAGGGATATTTATTCTATCTTGGTCTCATGAGACTCTCCCAAGGCTACCACTTCTTGAGGGATGGCTTGAAAGTGTTCTCCCTTATTGATAGCACATTCCACTTCAAGAATGGAGGAAAAAGTGTGTGAATTATCCTCTTATTCACCAAATGGAGTCCCTATGGTGATTTATTACTCATAAACACTCATGAGGTATTCTTTATTATCCATGAATTCAACATGTTCCTTTTCATTTTCCTCTCTCAAGATAGGTTCTTCAGCACAAATAAAACATTCTTCATCATCAACCAAACAAAGAGATTCAAAACAAGAACTTACCTTCTCTTCATCACCTAAGACCTCTTGAGGGCTTTCAAAATGAAATTCATTTTCATAATCTGATCTCTTTGGTCAAGGTCTACAATATATTTAACCTCCTTTATGGTGATGCAAATACTATGAATCGTGAAATCATGTCATCTAGCCCAATGAGGATACCAAGGAGGTAGGTTTTCTTCAAGCAAGATTTCTCTTTCTTTATCACCCAGTTGATCCTCCTTTGGATCCCACACCATAGACCCATCAAGGTAAATGGTGATGGGGTAAGGAAAATAATAAATAGTTTGTGGAGGTGGAATATAGATATCAAATTTAGATTGAGAATGCATGGTAAGAGACTCTTTGGGAATTTATTGAGGAAGGAGAAATGGTGTGTGTTTAGGCATAGGATCTTATTTAGGGTTTCAAATTTCCATCTCATCTTGACATAGTAATCTCATATTTTCTTCTAATTCCTCTATTTTCTTGGCTTGGTTCTCTTGGAAAACCTTTTCTTGAAGTTCATAGGAATCATCATGGGGATAAGGATTGCATGAAGGCTAAAATGGAAAAGAGGAAGCATCTTGAGGAAGGGTGCAAGGGACTTGAAAAATATCAACTCCATTCTATACTTCACACTCTTGGAAAATTCTTCTATCTTCTTTCTTACCCCATGACTCTACTGTCTTATTCCAACTTAAGATGTTAGGATTAGATGTCTTTTTAATTTCACACTCTTGGTCAATATTTTTCTCTTCCTTCTTTCCCCATGATTCTAATATTTTGTTCTAACTTAGGACATTTGTATTATGAGTCTCTTTTTGAGGTGGCGGGGATGCAATGTGAGAGGTCAATGAAGGCTATAAATCCACTTCCTTTTCTACCAACATAGACTGTTGAAAATGCATATTAGGCAACTCAATTTTCCTATCAAGATTAGTTTCAAACACAAGGTTATTCCTCTTAACTTATCCCTCCAACTTATTAGGAAAGGATGACCTTGATAAGGTTTATTAGGTTCATTATTAGGAACCATGTAGGGATGATAGAACCTTTATAAAAGTGGAAATTAAGGCTGATAGGTTTGGTGAGGCTACCTTTCATGAACTTCTAGCCTATCCTATAAGGAAGAGACTAAACCACTCACATTAAGCATCTCACTTGTGAGCCTTTGCCAATTGGCTCTCTCAGCAGGTGCCCACTCTTTCTTGACTAACTCTAATGTATTTTTCACTCGATTGATGGAATGATTAGGAATTATTTGACCATATCCCCTTCAAGTATCAAGCTCCAACATAGACCTTTCACATTCCAAAAGTGTTTCATAGAAGGTGTAAATGTGTTGATTGGACAAAGGATTAGGTTGAGTAGGAATAAGACATTGAGAAGGTTGGTTATAAGACTGATACAAATCATAACATGGTTGAATATGATCATATTGGGATTAATAATAATTATAAAAAGTTTGACCAAGAACATGTTCATATTGATAGGGAATGGGACAAGATGGATATGTTTCACCAACTTGTAGAAAACAAAACTCAAATCCAAGATCAACCATAAATCTGCATTGGGATGTAGGAACACAAGAAAATTTTGTTGACAATCTCCAAATGGAATACCTAGGTTGCTTAACCAACAGATGTATCTTTGGAGTCACCATAAATTCTTGAAAATATTCCTCCAAAGGCTGACGTGTTGAAGGACAACACCAAAAGATCCTATAACTCTTGGAACAAGAGTCCCATTAGGCATTCCAAAAACTATTGTCACTTGGACTTGCACTATTTGAGGAGATGAAAATCTCTCCTCATCTAAGTGGCAAAATGGAATCACCTCTAGGATTTTGGGAAACCTAAGGAATGAGGTGAGTTTTTAAATATTGAAATCAAATATAAAATATGGAGGTGATACACCACATAAATTTTATGACGTCCAAAAAATTGCATTCTACACTTGAGACCAAGAAACAAACTAAAAATACACTCCTTCAATCTTCATCTTCTGACATCAATATTATATTGTGAGGTCATGGATGGATGTACAAATCTAGGAAGACTAGACAAGAGGCCTTGAATGTAACTAATGAAAATACCAACTCACTCAAAATTTCACATCCCCTATAATACATCACATGGCCTATAAGAAGTTTTTTGACTGCAAACAAGGTGAAAGAAAGAGACTGCATACTAGGAATCTATAGTCTTCACTAAACAATATTCATCATTCAAGTAGAAAACACTTGTGAATAATCATGAAGAGGTAAAACTTAGTCATTTTAT